>JAOWBW010001513.1:0-70415 GCA_026119855.1 Campanula takesimana | reverse complement strand
CTCCATATACTTCCTATGTTGATCCAAGAAAGGGAGGACTCATTCAACACACACATTCACTACACACCTCCTACACCATTCTCTCCAACTTGCACCCTTGTTCTTACCATCACCACTCAACACCACCCCATCACCACTTCTCAACCACTAAACCACCACTCCCCACCATACTCCACCACAAAAACACCCTCAACCAAACAAGCAAACAACAAGCAACAACAACAACAACAACAACAACCACAACAACACCACAACAACAACAACTTCAATCAAACAAAGAAGCCTTCCCTTGGAAGCAAGGAAGCACACACACCCCCCTAACCTAGGTAAGTTTACTTCTTGTAAATCATAGATTTAAACATGTAAGTTTTATATGAATTTGTGGGAACCTAGTCAACTAATGACTAGGTCTCCCTTGCTACATATGTAATCTATGTTTTAACTTTGTAAATAAACATGTTTAATGTATGCTAATGTTCATATCTCTGTCCTAATATGTACATATATGTTTTAAGCTTATTTTTTGTGTGATTCATGGCTCAAATCTTAATCCATGCAAGATATGGCTCTCTTACCTAGCTTGTGCATAATCTGCCCCCTTGCTCCTCTTTCATGATTATTCTCATTTTTGCTCTTGTTTGTTCATAAATACATGCATGATAATGTTAATAACACATAAATAAACTAGTTCCCCAAGTTTCATGGGTTTATTCCAAGTTTATGCCATGTTTTGATACCTATCTTCATGCCATGTCTAATCTGTCCAGTATGTGTTGTTTGCATCAAGCCTTTTGATGTGCTTTTTACTCTATCTTACCTTCGTTTATAGATCTAACTCAAAACATCAAAGTTGTTTCCTTGAATATGAATATGATGCTTGACAATTTTCGTGGTTTACATCCATGTCTGGTCATGTTTTGGTAGGATTTTCGTAGTACAGAACTGCTCCCTTGCTTGCTGCACTCTGGATTAGTCTGAGTTCTTAAGTCCAAAAACCTACCAAACTCGATTTTCAAGCCTAAGTCAAAACATGAATTTGTTCTCAAAAGACTAATAAAGATGTTCATGTTCTTGAAATAATTTTATGACCTAAGGAAAAGCCCCTTCCATTTTATAATCAAGTGTATTCTCTCAGACTAACATTTCCAGATTCTGACATGAAAATGTCAGAGACTTTTGATGCACTTAAACTCATTTTATTCACGAACTGTTTTGGTAAGTCATATTCAATATGTTTATATTCAAGTTTCATGTTTTGAGTTTTCTAAGAATCATAGGTTATGATAGTGTAAATTGTCCGTCAGAATCTGATATGCAATGCTTTGCTGTGGTGGGCAGATTTTATGTTAATGTTTTGGCATGAGTTAAGCATGAAATAGTTATCAATAAATCCAACCAAAATTCATACATGTTATCTAACATCTTGGGAGTGAATCCCAAGCTTTAGATCTCTTTTTGGATAGGTGTTTCACAGGTACAATCCATGGCGACCCACAGCAGCCCTGTGAACCTGGAGGAGCAATCTTGCACTCGGATTTCTTTTCATGGGATTTATCCATTTTCTGTATATATGTATTATTTGTACAATATTCCCCCTTCCCCCTTTAATTTCTCATACTTGTATATATGACTCAACCTTTTTTCAAAACCAATCGGAATCCACCCAACCGGTTCCCGGTGTGATCAAATGAATCGACCTAGACTAGGAAGACTCCTTGTACATAAAGCACACATTTTTCTAAAAGTTAGGACAAAAACGCATCTATCAAAAGGAAAATAAAATGAAGCGTAGGCGGAAGCATGCTAGAGACCGTAAGGGCGAGCGGAGTGCTGCTAATCACCTTCTCCTCTCGTAACTTTAGCCCCCGAACCCACTTTTCAATCAAAAAGGTTTTATCTCTATTTTCCTTAATAAAATGAGGTGGCGACTCTCTGATTTTCAAACCAAAGTAGGGTAACCATTATGAGAAACCGAGCGGATTCCAGCCGCGTTTCGCACGGATCCCCACGCGGGTACGGGGCGCGGGCTCTCACACAAAGATAGACATTATCTAATCCTTCTCCAGAGTCCAGATTGATCAGAGCCTCGGGATTGTGTCAATCTCCAGGATCGGTCGGGCGGCCACATGTCCCGGCCGGGCGGCCACTTCTTCCAGGTGAGATTTTCTTATAATAGTTGACCTCAGTTCATAATTTTGAGACACAATTCTCTCCCCGAGTTCTACAGCCTAAACTGACGGGAGAACTCTCTCTCTAAGACTTTCTAGCATCCCGAAGGTCTACCGAATCCGCGCAAGAGATTCGGCTTCGTCTTGTCAAGATTGGTGAGAATTTGTCATTTTTTCTTAGTTTAGATCTGATTTATGCTAGTTTCATTATGTTTATACGCCTATATTCATATGATTCAAATGAGTTCTTTATATTCTTGCTAGAATTCATAATATGCTCTATGACTAGGTAGCGATCTTCATGTCTATGTTTTCATTCATACATGTTCATGATATTCTTATTATTTGCTAGATCTACAGCTTATCCCATGCATAACATGCTAGATCTAATGTTTTAATCCCTACTTATAATGCATAGCCGATGATGATCCACGAGATCTAGGAACTACTTTTAAACCCTAAACTTTAGGTAATTACTCCATGATCAGTAATTCTCCAAAGATGAATATGAGGACTACACGTTGATCTTATCAATGGTATAATCATTATTCTAGGATGTGATCATCTTGCATGATTCGTTCTCCTCCCCCTTCATTATGCATGATCCCGCTTCTTCTCCCTATTTCGATTATGTGCGAACTATGCTGACCTGAGTGTTAGGCCCAATTGGTAGGAAAATAGGCTAGAGGGGGGCTGAATAGCCTTTTTTTTTAAAAAAAAAATTCAAGGAAACACTTAAAAGCAAAGTCACTTATCAGTTTACAACTATTATCAGTAAGCCCAGCGGAGAAGATATGACTTGGTTTTAACTCACACAAAATCAGTATGAAAAAGGTTTTAAGAGCTTGGTTTAACACAAAGTGATTTCTAAAAGTTCAATGCAGTTTCAAGAGATTGGTCAATGGAAATTACAATGAATCAGTACAAACTTATACGATCTGCCGGTGATAGAATTCCAACCGGTAAGGATAAAGTAAGCAACAAAGGACACAATGATTTGGAGAGGTTCACAGTGTAAATACTGCTACGTCCTCTACCATGTTTGGTCAGAACTTGGATTTGGGTTAATAATACTATTAGATATCTCTAGTCTATTACAAGCACGGCTTTGCCGGAAACAAAGATTAAATTCTAGAGATCACTAATGGATCATAATACAAATCTGACCAAGTGTTTTTGAGCGGCAAGTCCAATAGAACTTATCTCACTCAGGTGGGTGTATGAATAACTCAAACAACGTATTCCTTAAATGATCTAGTTCGGGAATACTAACATTGTTGTTGAGTTGGTGCACAAGTGTATGCCCTATTAAATGATCTAATGATATTTGGACAGAATGTTTGAGCTTCAATGAATATTCTAAAACATGCAACTCTCTTCAATGCTCTATTTTCACCAACCTTCTTCAATGCTCTAAGTCCTCTATTATAAGAGGAGTGAATGTCTTGAGTCTTGTAGAAGATGGCTTGCAATTTGAATATACAGCTGGGTAGTTGAGGAGCATTAAATGTGGTATCTTCAGCATTAATGGCAAAGATATAGAGTACACGCATGCTTGGAAAAGTATGATGGGTAAAGATCTCTTTATCTCAACCGGTTACCTGCAAAAAGCAAGTAGGGACAAAGTATAGTTAAAACTAGCTATGTGTCAGATGGTCCAGTAATCATGACAGAGCAGTTTAACAACTTTCTGATAAAATGGTACAGAAAGGACAGAGACAATCTG
Source organism: Campanula takesimana (assembly GCA_026119855.1). NCBI lineage: Eukaryota > Viridiplantae > Streptophyta > Magnoliopsida > Asterales > Campanulaceae > Campanula > Campanula takesimana. The sequence continues at coordinate 66,521 of JAOWBW010001513.1, read as the reverse complement.
TAAGTTGACATTGAGATAGAACAAAAGGTTCAGATTTTCCTTGCTGATTATTTGTGTCATCGGCAACATGAGTAGTAAGTTGATCGGTATGTTGAATTCTGGTCTGCTGATTTTGCTTCCTTTTGCTGGTTTGCCATGATTGAAGAGTTGGAATACACCTGTGCATGGTCACAAAGAATCCTAACGGTACCTTACAAAGGTTCTAATAAAATTGGGGGATCCTAAGTGATAACTATGATTGGGATTAAGCAATTCTATGTCCTAAACATATATTTGAACAACAATCTTCTCCTAATTGCTTAAGTCCAATCACCCTATCCAAGAACATCTATCTTAGCTTAGTAAAAGAATGTATAAGGAATGTATATCTATTATCATTCCTAAGCCAAGTCACACACTAGATGTCTTATAAAAGTAGATAAAATGAAAATACAGAAAAAATAGGAAAAGAAAATGGATTGTTGATTCAATGGTTAGCAGAGGAATAATAATCTGCAAAACAAAGTTAGCATGAATAGCAGCAGATATATTATAAGAACATAACACAAAAATAAGCAAACACACAAATAAATGTTAGCAAATAATTTGTTGGATATATCTTTAAAGATCAGCAGGATATCTATATCATTGGCTATATTGACTTAAGACACGAGAGGGTCTTCTTGTTGATCAGCATCCTTTGATGTAGATCTAGTACCCTTGGCCTTTTTCTTGGCTCTGGCTTCTTCTTTATCAACTTTTCTTTTCTGTCTCCTCTGAGCACTTTGTAGTCTCTCAGTCAACATCTGGTTGTTGGCTTCAAGAGCGGCAATCTTCAATTGAGCATCAGCAAGAGCAGACTTGGTTACAGATAGCTCTTTTCAGTTCTTTCTAGATCTCTGATTTGCAACCTCTGCTCATTAACTAGTTGCTGTTGAATAGAATGCATGCTTCCCAAACTTTCTGATAAGGCAATCAGTCTTGATTCTCTGTCCTCCAAAAGTTCCTTTAAGTCTTGGATTCTCTTGTCTTCCTCCTCTTGATTGGACTTAAGGATTTTGTCCGAAAGATCCTCATGGATATGGTTCAATTTGTCGCGGAGGAATAGGCCAGTATCGCCCAGATCGGCATGAGTAACAGGCACTTGCAAATCTTCAGTACCCCTTCAAGGTGACTGAAGTATTCATACATACTATTCAGTACCACGGGCTTTGAAAGACCAAGAGAAGAATGCACCAGAAAGGAAGGAATAAAATCCTCATTTATTAGGTCGGCATCTTCTATAAGACCATCAGGAGTGGGCAAAGACAACTCATCATCGAAAGATAGAACGATAATTAATGGAGAAGCTGGCATCGGAAATGGAGAAGACGGCTGAGGCAAGACTTTTGAAGGAAAGAAGCATCAGTAGCATATCTATCAGCAAGAAGGAACTCAGCAGTAACAGAGGTGGAAGCAACAAGATTGGCAGTAACTACATCGGCACGAACGATCGGCAAAGGAAATTGAGGATGAATAATAACTGCTCGTTCAGCCGACAGATGGAACACACCATTGTCTTCTAGAGAAATAAAGATAGTAAAATGAAGTTAAAGTAAGCACGACCCTCAAGAATCATGGTCATCAACCAACATTCATCAGCCTTGAGGTATAGACAAATGATCGGCACGCTATCGAGGGTGAAATATCAGTAGTCAAGTGCAGAGAGCAGCAGATTTAACCAAGTGAAGAAGACCTCGAGGATCAGTAGCTAGATATTCAAGTATGTCATGAAGTTCTTCTATTATCATCATGCACCTCCTCATCCAACCATTTGTGGTGATGCAGACTTCCTTGGGAGAGGGACCAGGTAAGTGAATTTTGACACCAACTTTGAGCTTACCAGGTAAGCAATGTAAGGGCTCAAGAACTGGTCCTTTCACCTTAAGCCTGGAGACCCGGGGAGCTTTCCCTTTCCTCCTATCAAAATCTGGTTTAATCCAGGGCAAAAATGTAAGCTGTTCACTAGTCGAGCCAGGAAGAAATGAATGGTTTGGACCAAAAGGATTAGGGATTTGTTGCAGAGTATTTGGAGGCATCTCTATATAGTCCTCAGGATCTATTTCATCTGAGCTTTCATTCCTAGCGGCAGCTGCAGTAACAGGAACCGGTTGTGCTTCAGCAGCAACAACAGGAGGAACAAGGGCCTCGGGAGCAGGCAGGAAAGGAAAGGAAATAGGAGCAAATAAAGCATCCTGAAATTCCTCAAACTGCAAGTCAGCAGCAATCAGAGCATCAAGGTCAACATTATGATCTGGATTGGCAATCTCTGCATCGGCACCTCCTCCCAACTCAATAATCTCTCTAACACCAGTAGGTTCCACCAGGATCACATCAGTAGAAGAGATAGGGACCTTAATAATCTGACTGTCCAAAGTTTTCTCAAAGGCATCATCAGCAGGAATGATCTGAGTGTCAGCAGTTGGCTCAGATGGATGAGTGTCTGTAGTTGGCTCATCAGCATACATATCAGTAACAACTTCTTCATCAGCACAAGCTCCTCCTGATATCAGTAAATCAACAACTTCATCAGCAGATTGAGTTTCTATAGTTTCCTCAATTGATGCAAATTGGTCTTCTTCAACAATCAGAGGTTGAGTGTCCATAGTTTCCTCAACTTGATTAACTAAGGATTCATCAGCAGCGCTGGTCTCATCAGCAGGTTGAGTGTCTGAAGTTTTCTCAACAATCTGTTCAACAGAATTATCAGCAAAACCACGCTCAGAGCCATCACTGGCTAGTACTGAGTCAATAAATGCTTCAGCAGATGACACAGAAGTAGGAGCAGCAGCTGTAGGAGCTTGATCAGAAGAGGGCTTTTTGAAGACTACACTTATCGACAGCTTGTCATACTCACTGATAGAATCTGAAGAGGTGATTGTTTCACCAGCAGCTTTGTGAACACATACAAAATCGTCAACATCAACAGAACTACTGGGAGAAGGAATGGGAGTGACTGATGGTTGCTCAGCAGGAGTCCTTGAAAGAAGTGCTGCAGATTCTTGTATCAGCAAGATGACCAGCAGGGATGGTTTCACTGTCATTGTAGATCAGTAAATCATCATTGTCTTCTGGTCTTCCCATTTGATAGGGATCAGTTTCCAAGAAGTTTGATTGCTGATCAAATACATCAGCATAGGAAACCCAAACACTTTGGACCATCAAGTCTTGACGAATTCTATCTTGGAAGAGGTAGACTTGATTCCAGGGAAGCGGTAGCAAATCAAAGAAACACTCAAAGTTTAATCTGAGCTCAGTTTCTGATAACCTCTAAAATTTCCGGAGGGGGACAAACTTCTCTTTGTACAAGTCAGTGAGCTTGTTCAGACTTTTATAATCAACGAAGTCAGAAAGCTTTCCTGCAGGGACTGATTCCTTCCTTTCTTCATGGAATTGGAGCAACCGGTGAATGAAGGGATGGAGATGATCAATGGGAAACACCAAATTCTTTGGCATGACCTTATTGGTGAATGACCAATGGTTGCGATAAAAAGAATGAAAGGTGGGGTTTCTGATTGGTCTGCATCTTCTTATAATGGCAGATTTCTTCAATACATCGGCAATAGGATCTTCAGCCGGATCAGCAATGTCTTCTATTTCAGTCTTAATCAGTGAACTACCAGAGAGAAGAGATGGGGAAAATCTTATCATTTTGGCTCTGGGATCAGCAGCTGGAATTGGCACAGACTGAACCTGATCAGCAGTTTTTGGCTTGGGAACGACAGAAGGTTCACCGGAAGAAGTGACCTTTGACTTCTTGACTTGGGATTTATCGGCAGCCTTGACCAACTTCCTCTTCTTCGGTGTTGGTGGAGTAGACTCGGCAAGTATTCTGTCGGTAGAAGGAGCAGGAGTAGACACGTCGGCAGGGGAAACCATTGCAACCTTAACCACTCTCTTTGCCTTCTTCTTCTTTCCTGAACCAGCAGTTTGAACAACTATTGTACCGGTAGAAGCCTTCTTGGATATTCTTTTCCAATCAGAGAGTTTGAAGGACTTAAGGCTGGTGAAGTCAAAACTTTAAGGAGCAGGAGAGGCTCTGACAATATTTCAATTGTTCCTCAAGATAATGCTTATCAGCATATAATGGCATCCCTTACCAGGGTGAGCCTTGTTCTTCCTTCTATCCTCCTTATATTTAAAGGCAGCAATGGCAATGACCCTAAACAGGTAAGCACACCAGTTGAATTCTTCTTGCAACACAATGGCTGCCATTGCCTCAAACTGAATGTCAGTTACATGGTTGTGAAAGCCAGATCGGCATACCAAGCATCTATCAACAATCTCTGCAAGGGCAAAGAATCTTCTTCTATAATGAGCTTTGAGATGATTATCTCCACTAAGTCTAGGACCGGCTCCCCTCATAATGCCTTGTCCAAGGACTTGTCATCAGTAAGACTTGTCACAGCTTCATTTCCAAGAAGAGGAAAAGCAGAAGAAATAGAGGAAGGGGTGATGGAGATAGAGACGCCAGCGACTGTAGAATTGATGGAGACGAAGGTAGACGGATCATTTGAAGCAGAGATAACTGAGGCATTGGAGAAGAACTCTTGAACTTGACCCAAAAAGATAAACTCAACACCAGTTGGTGTGATGAAGGAGTCCAGCAGAGAGCCAATCAGAAGATTCTTCAAGAAATCACCGTCTAGAGCGTCGTCGAAGAAGGTGGAGACAACATAGCCTCCATAGATATCCTTTTCGTTGCTCGTCATTTTCTGCAAAAATCACTCAAGAAATCTCACTAGTTAGAAATCAAATAGTTCAAGATAAATTTGACATGCAAGTGTAAAATCATCAAGTGGTTACCGGAAAATAGAGTTATTTTAGTTAAAAGCAGGTAGGATGAGATGATGATGAACACAAGCAACAATGAGAGTTCAGGAGAGTGAAGAGCGAAAAGAATAAGAAGAGTTTAAGTGATGCTTATATATGTTATGGAAGAGAGATAGAGAATAGGAAGAGTTTGCATGTGAGAAGGAGAAATAATGATGAGTTTAACTGAAGCGAATAACTCGGAGAATGTGCGTACACAATGCATTGAATGCACGAACCGGACAGTTTAAAAGGAAGGTTAAACTTAGGAGAGATAAGGGGTAAAACGGCAATAATAAAATTAAAGGCTACCTTTCTGATTTATCACAGAAAGTTAGGATAAATCTTTGACACGATTTGGGTAAGGCGGTGCACACACGTGTCAGAGAGGAGGTGTGACCGATTGTACCTTTGATTTGACTAAGCTTACGTCATGTGTCAAAGAATCCTTATCCGTTTGGATGAGATCTACCGATGAATTTGAATTTTGAATTTTAACAAATCGGCAAGACATGATTCGGCAAGTTGTTGATCAGCAAGATATTTATCGGCACAATGTTTGTCGGCAAGATAGTTGACGCTCTGCTGACTTAATCGGCAGACTAACACAAGTAGAAAAGTCAGCACAATTTTAACCATAATAATCAATCATACCTAGTTCATCTCTGAGGAATTCAAATCTTTTCTGATCTAAGGGCTTTCTCAGTATGTCTGCTCTTTGGAAATCGGTATGAACCTTGAGCAGCACAACATTTCCCTTTTCAACATGTTCCTTCAGAAAGTGATACTTGATGTCTATGTGCTTTGTTTTGTAATGCATGACTGGGTTATTAGAAACTGAGATGGCAGATTGATTATCACAATAGATGGGACAAACTTGAGATGGAACTTCATAGTCAACCAGCTGCTGCTTCATCCAAAGGATCTGTGAATAGCAACTGCCGGCAGCTATGTACTCAGCTTCAGTAGTAGAAGTGGAAATTGATGCTTGCTTTTTACAGGACCAAGACACCAACCGATCACTAAGAAATTGGTATGTTCCACTTGTACTTTTTCTGGTAACCCTACAAGCTGTAAAGTCAGCATCTGAATAACCTATTAGATTAAAAGATGAATTTCTAGCATACCATAATCCAAGGTTAGCAGTGCCACATAAATATTTAATAATACGTTTTACAGCCTGCAGATGAGATTCCCTAGGGTCAGCTTGAAACCTGGCACAAACAGCAAACATAATATCTGGTCTACTGGCAGTAAGATAGAGGAGTGAGCCGATCATACCTCGGTAGAGTGTCATATCTACCTTCTTACCTGACTCATCCTTATCTAAATGAATGTTAGTGCCCATCGGTGTGCTTTGAGAGTGAGCTTTTTCAAAGCCAAATTTCTTGATTAATTCTTTTGCGTACTTGGCTTGACTGATGAATATTCCCTCATTGGTTTGCTTGACTTGAAGTCCAAGGAAATATGTTAGTTCACCCATCATGCTCATCTCGAACTTGCTCTGCATTAGCTTCTCAAATCTCTTGCAAAGTGATTCGTTAGTAGAACCAAAAATAATATCATCGACATATATTTGAACAAACAATGAATGACCCTTATGCTTGGAAACAAATAAAGTAGTATCGATTTTACCTCGACTGAAACCTAAGCCATCGCTAAGTAAGAACTTAGAGAGGGTTTCATACCATGCCCTTAGAGCTTGCTTTAGGCCATAGAGAGCTTTCTTCAATCGGTAGACATGATTAGGCTTCTTAGAGTCCTCAAAACCAGCTGGTTGTTCAACATAAACAAGTTCTTGGAGTTCTCCATTCAAGAAGGCACTTTTCACGTCCATTTGATATAGCTTGAATTCATTGAAGGCAGCATAGGCTAAGAAAGGCCTTATAGCTTCCAATCTTGCAACCAGAGCAAATGTCTCATCGTAGTCAACTCCTTCTTCTTGTTGGTAGCCTTTAGCAACTAACCTTGCTTTATTTCTAGTGATATTCCCAGCTTCATCCAATTTGTTCTTGTAGACCCATTTTGTACCAATAACTTGCTGAGAAGTTGGTCTTGGCACAAGATCCAATACTTTACATCTTTCAAACTGATTCAGTTCTTCTTGCATGGCTTCAACCCAACCAGGATCGGCAAGATCTTCTTCAGTCTTCTTTGGTTCTATGTTAGAGACCATAGCAGATAAGAAGAGGCTTTCATCAAATGCTTTGCTTAGGTTCCTTGTTAGTCTGGGACCAAAGACATCACCAATCACATTTTCTAATGGATGATCACGAACTGGTCTAACTTCTCTTGGCACATCTTGTCTTACTGACTCTTGTTGAAGTGATTCTAGAGGAGGATCAAGGTCAGCAGATGGTGGAAAGGGAGAGTTAGAGTTTTGAGTGATAGGTGGGTGAGAGCTTGGAAAATTAGGTCTTATAACAGAAATTGGTTGAGGGCTTGATCTGTCTTCAGGATGATCAGCAGAATTTGCATCGGCAAATGGATTATGAAAGTTATCAGTATGATCATGTTCTGCCGATGATGGGAAATACTGAGTATCTGCTAGTTCTTCTACTGAAATGACTGGATCAGCAGCTGGTACTTGATCTGCAGGGTTAGAATTACTGGATTCACCTATCTCATGAGCACTAGAAGCATTAGTACTATTTGGAGCCTTGTCAGACTCTAACAAATCAAATTCATCAAAGGTTACATGAACAGATTCAACAATTTTCAAAAGTTTCTTATTAAAAACTCGAAAAGCCTTACTATGTTTAGCGTATCCAACAAAGATTCCTTCATCAGCTTTCTCATCAAATTTACCTCTGTGCTCCTTACCGTTGTAAAGCACGTAACATTTGCAGCCAAATATTTTGAAGAATCCAATGTTGGGAATTCTGCCTTTCTAGAGTTCATAAGGAGTCTTGTTATGGAATTTGTTGATAAGAGATCTGTTCTGAGTGAAGCGGACGGTGTTGATGGCTTCAGCCCAAAAGTATTTCGGCAGCCTGGCTTCAGCAATCATGGTCTTACCAGCTTCTATAAGAGTTCTGTTCTTTCTCTCAACGACACCATTTTGTTGTGGTGTACCGGTAGCTGAGAAGTTGTGGTCTATGCCATGATCATCACAATACTGAGTAATACCATTGTTCTTGAATTCAGTGCAGTTGTCTGATCTCATACTGATGATATCGCTTTCTTTCTGGGTTTGTAGTAGTCTGAATAACTTGGTAGCAACGGCATATGTGTCATCTTTGTGACTGAAAGTTTCCACCCAAGTATATCTAGAGAAATCATCTACTACAACCAAGGTATATCTACTTCCCCCAATACTTGCTGTAGTTATGGGGCCAAATAGATCCATATGTAGCATTTGGAGGCACTTAGAGGTTGACATGCAGGGCTTGCTTTGGAAGGATGATTTATGTTGTTTTCCAAGTTGACAAGCCTTGCATTTCTTTCCTTGATCAGCAGACACTTGAGGTAAACCGGTAACCAGATTTGAACCGGCAAGCTTGGATAGATATTTGAAGTTCAAGTGACTGAGTCTCTTGTGCCACAGCCATGAGTTCTCACTGATTTTCTTAGCTACAAAACAAACATTAGCAACACCAGTAATAGCACTTAAGTCTACTGCATAAATGTTACCTTTTCTTTTGGCAGTGAGAAGAGTTTCGTTGGAAGCAATGTCTTTCACATAGCAACTGGAAGTAGTAAATACACATTTCATTCCTTTATCACAGAATTGTGATATAGATAGAAGGTTATGTTTCAGACCATCCACTAGAGAGACCTTCTGTACAGTAACTGCACCACTTTTGATGGTACCAATACCAATGATTTTTCCTTTGGCATTATCACCGAAAACTACTAGGGGACCTGATGCTTCTGAAATATCGGTAAGTTGATCTGCAAATCCTGTCATGTGTCTTGAACAACCACTATCTAGAATCCACAAATCCTTGCTTGCACCAGTTGAGGCCATGAAGCATTCCTGAAATAAAACAGTATGCTTATGGTCCCCCTTATTCTTGGGTCCGAGAGTTAGTTCCTCTTTGGCAACCACATCTGGCCACCACTAGAGGATTCAACCTCAGTGGGTCCAGATAGGTGCTTCAAGAGGCATTCATGAGCCTTGTGACCATAATCAGAACAATTAGAACATCTCACTTGACTGATAGACTGTGGAGTCGGTAGAACATTATTCTGTTTAGTCAGTGCATCGGCAGAACTAGAGGATTGAACAGGCACAAACTTAGTAAGTTTAAAGGTGCTAGTGTTACCTTTCTTTCTATTTTGTTTACCTTGACAGTTACCTTGTTAGGCACTTGTCCATCGGCAACAGAAGTAGTTAGATCGGCAGCATTTGCTCTGCTGATATATTTACCAAAAATACCGTTATCGGCAGATTCAGTATCAGCAACCTTATCTTGACTTTGTTTGTGCTTATGTTTCTTAGGGTTCTGGTTCTTAGGATACTTCATCGCCACAGCACTGTATACTACACGTTTAGCATTCACATGCACTGAGTTAACAGAATTACATTCAACTTTCTCATCCTTTTTCTCGGTCGCACAAGTTTCAGTAGAGCTACTGCTGCTGGTAACAAAACCTAACCCAGATTGGTCCTTAGATGACATTTGGGTCTGAAGGATTGTTTCAACAGCAGCTTTAGATTTTGCGTAAGAATCAAACTTCATGGTTAGATGATTGTTTCTTTTCACAAGATCTTCGATCTGAGCTCTCAATACTGCTACTTGGCTTTTGAGATCCAGGTTTTTCTTTCTTTAGAAGAACAGACTCAAGCTCATGTCCTTTGAGAACCTTAAGTTCAAACACAAGCAAGTCATTCGGTTATACATTGGCCACTTCTTTTTGAGAGAAGGAATGCCAATGAGCTTCTGTGCAAGCGCATTTTGATGAGCCTCATCATAGTTGACTGAAGAACTATCAACATTGAAGTTTAGGAGGCTGCGAATGTGATTGGGGTGAACCATTATATCACAGTGCTGAACGGTGGCCATGATCATTTCTGTTGTCTTGCCTTCAAGTTGTGCAGGAACAACTCTTGCTGTCCTGAAGAATTCATCTAACAGAGCAGGCACTATGAAGGATTGCTCAAGAGTGAATAATGGAAGAATGCCGGAGTGCTGAGAAGATGAAGCAGATGACGACCAATCGCATCTAAAGAGAGATCAGCTTGAATAACTTCCCAACCCAGAATGAAATAAACGTGTCCCTGCGTAAAACAATAGATAGAATTAGACAACCTATTGATTATGGAGTTGTGCGCATATGCAAGTAATGCAGATATACCTAGGCACAAGTTCCATAAAAAAAATTATGCGCAGAAAGTAGAGGGTGCGCAATAAATAAGAATGCATACGCAGAGGGATCGTGCGTACAGAAAATAAATATTAGTAAAGAAGTGTGCGCAGAGAAATAGATATAGCTATATGCGCAGGAAACTTATGCGCAGAGCATAAAGATAAGGGGGGTGAATAATAGACTTAAATAAAATATATATAAAAAGAAATATTTAAGAGCATGAAGAACACCCAAGAATACAGAAAAACAAAATTTGACAAAATTCACCAAAAAATACATCGAAATGACGGCGTGAACAGGACGAAGTCAACCATGTAAAAAGTATGGTCAACAACATTAAAACAAACCCAGAAATTCAGAAAAACGGTTCGACTGCTAAGGAAGTTATGAAGATCAGAAATTGACGAAAAACACATGTAACGACCATTGATCATGAAATAAACTACATGAAATAATAGATCAGGCAAATACGAACACAACACAACTATCGATTTCAAAAATGATCAGTAAATAAGGGAGAAATCGAAAAAGGGAGTCTTGAGACCTCCAAGAACAACAATGGCTAAGAAGTTATAGTGAAACATACCATGTCTTTGACGGTGGGATGCCTTGATTGTCGTTCTACTTCTTCTTCGTGAGAGTTTCCAGAGTGCGAAGAAGAGTCGGAGATGATGATTTCTGGTTGAGTTTTAGTTTTCTTAGGAGCCATTGAAGATAACGAATAGGAAATGAGAGATGAGGGTTTAGAGCAGATTAGAAAGAGAGTGAGAAAATTTAGAGGGAAGAGAGAAGTAGAGAGAGAAGCGGTTTAAGTAGGGAAGGAGAAGTTAGGCGCACGATAGCTAATAAAAGTTTGAGAAAATGTGCAGTGGCGCAGGATAGTAATACCACGTATCACAAAAGGGAACGCGCGTGCGCAGGCCTATGCGCGCGTGTGCTTGTGAAGTCCTAAGCCGGTCACTGTCAAGTCGACTTCCTCATAAATGGTGAGTCAGTGAAAGGACGGGCGTACGTTAGCAGAGTGACGTGGCCGAATGGGGAATGCGCGTGCGCAGTCTTTGCGCACGCGTGTGTCAGCGAAAAGAGGCTGACGACTGTCGCATCACCTTCCTTATTAAATGGTGAGCAGACATACGTGAGACGCGCTGTCATTAATTGCAGTTTGCATTAAATGACAATGGGACATGCGCAAGGGTAAAAAGGTAATTTCCCAAGAAAATTCAAAAAATAAAAGCGCGGGAAAATTTGAATTACAAAAGTACCCTTGTGACTCAGCGTTGACTTTTCAGTCAAGGACCTATGTGCAAAATCTAATGAATAGAACACTTACCTGCGGTCCATGATGATTTGCGCATGGATAGTCATGCGCAGCGCATTGATAGCGCAGAGATTCCATAAATCTCAGAACTGTTGTTTCATGCGTTGACAGTTGTTTGCGCAGGAGTTGCATAGGGCGCATGAAACTTAACCTATTTTGCACACTTTATCAAGCAAATACATTAGTATCAATAAATCATGTGGACAAGTTAGCTAAGATTAAGCATACCCATTTCTCCTTTCAAGAGATCACTTGTTAATTCTTGAGGAGATGATATTAGATGTTGATGAGCTTGATAATAGTGCTTGGTAGGATTGAAAAACTGCTATGGTGGACATATTATCGCAGAGAGTTGGATAATTCTCATCATGAATCCCATAGTCCACAGGTTGTTGCTTCATCCATAAGATTTGGCAGCAGCAGCTTTCACCAGCAATATATTCTGCTTCAGTAGTGGAGATGGACACAGCAGCTTGTCTCTTGCTTGCCCATGCTAAGTCGATTTCCAAGGAAATGACCAGTTCCACTTGTGCTCTTCTTGTCAATTGTGCACGCTGCGTAGTCCGCATCTGAATAACCTACAAGTTTAAAGTTCTAATCTTTGGTGTACCAAAGTCCAAGGTTAACAGAGCTAAAAATATATCTAATACTTTTTACGTCAGTTATGTGCGCTTCAGAAGAATTAGCGATAGTGCGCACAGATCCAGTCAACATAATATCTTGGCCAGCTAGCAGAAGATAAAGGAGAGTTAGTCATACCTAGATATAGTCTGATCAACTTTACCTTTTAAGTCTGTTAAATTTGTTGCTTGTGGCCATTGGAGTGTCGTATGCTTTAGCATTCAAGTCCAAACTTCTTGATTAAGTTCCTAGTGTACTTGACTTGATTTGCGAAGATGCCATCATTCAATTGCATGATTTGAAGCCCGAGGAAGAATGTGAGTTCTCCCATCATGCTCATTTCAAACCAGCTTTTCATTTGCTTTTCAAAGCGCTTACAAAGAGACTCATTAGTAGAACCAAATATAATATCATCGACATAAATTTGAACGAGTAAGGAGTGATCATTATACTTAGCAATAAAAAGAGTTGTATTGATTTTACCGCACTTGAAACCTTTCTCTAGTAGGAATTTTGATAGCGTATTGTACCATGCTTTTGGAGCTTGCTTAAGACCATACAAAGCTTTCTTGCTTTGATTCTGTGATTCTTCCATTCCCATCCATCTTGTTTCCGAACACCCATTGAAGTGCTAAATAATGGTTGAGCTTTTCTTACACTTCTTGCATAGCATCGATTCATCTTAGAATATGGAGCACTCTATCAATCTTCTTTGATCCGACATGAGAGATAAACGAATGCTACACCGCAAAGTTTGATGCTCTCGATGTGCGAATCCCTATATTGTGATGATAGGAATACGAAGATCAATGGGTATTTTATTTATTTCAGCATCACGATCATCAAAGGTGATTTGTTGAAGTGGAGAAACATCATGCGCAGAAGGAGGTGTTTGCGCATCAGGAGTTGCAACTTCAGGCGCAGCATTTATAGTATGCGCATGAGATGGACTGATTCTGAATCTGCTTGATCTATGTCCTGCGCAGGAATAGAATTACTGCGCACCTGTCTAAAAAGCTCAGCAGAGTCATCAGAATCATTGGGAGCCAAATGTGGCTCAAGGAGAGAATGCTTATCAAAAAGTAGCATGTACAGATACTAAAATGACTAGATATTTATCTTATTAAGATCATGAAAAGCTTATAGACTGATTGGCATACCCAACGAAAATACCTTCATCTGCTTTGGCGTCGAATTTTCCTTAATAGCGTTTGCAGCCAAAGAACTTTGAAGAAAACGATGTTGGGCGCTTTCTCTCTCTCCATAGATCGTATGGAGTATTGATGTAGGCTTTGTTGATGAGGGATCTATTCCTGAGTAAAACATGCACCAATGACAGCTTTTTCCCAGAAATACATTTTAGAAGTACTGCTTCTACTATCATTGTTTATCCATCTTCAATCAACAAGCGACTCTTTCCACAACGCCATTTTGTCGCGGGACTCCAGCTGCAGAGAAAATTGTGAAGAATACCATTTGTTGGTTCTTGTTGGTTCTCACAATATTGAGCGACATCGTTGTTCATAAATTCTGTTCCATTGAAGTGTCGAACTCTATTGATGTCTTCTATGTTTGGAGATTAAGGAGAACAGCCAGGATATCATAGAGATACCACAGGTTGGTCCAAAGCTTCGCGGTAGTGAGCGGTCCAAACATATGAGGTGAATCGGATGTAAGCGTTTTGACATCGGAGCAATCTTGCTGGAGAAAAACTGCTCAGGTTGCTTACTAAGCTGGCATGGTGCTTATAACATTGCTAGCTGCTTTCACTTAAGCTTATTGCTACAAAACAAGGATTAGTAATAGAAATTATAGCGGTAAGATCAAATAGATTAGAAATTGGTCTTACGAGTCCTTGTGAGCAAAGTTAGTCCAGAAACGCCATTTTTTATGTAACATAGCGTTGAAGTGATATGGCATTCCAGAACTTTATCTCATAATTGTGATATGGAGAGCAGGTTGCTTGAGACTTAATCTTTTATGATTAGTCCAAATCCAATTGTGTGCCCTTTGTTGTTGTCACCATATATTACTGAGTGATCTCTTCCTTCGTGCGCACCTTTAAGAGTGTTGACATCTCTAGTAGTGTCTAGAATCCACTGTCGATATCAATTGAGCTTGAGAGAGCGCAGTGAAGTAGATCTTTTCTGGTTGTTGAAACATTAACTTGCGCTCTACAGCAGAGTTATCTTTTAAGATCAGCACACTTTGAGAAATTCCTTGCGCGGCTGCGGAGTTGGTGATGATGCAGCTTCTTTCAAGTTGGCCCTGGCAGATAGGTGCTTGTCATTCTGTCTGCTTGGTGAAAGTGTCCCGTTTCCACTAGAGTGAAGGGATCTTTCTTTGATTGTCCTTGGCGCATGCTCAGGTTCCATTTCAGAAACAACTTTTGAATCATTGTCAGCATTTGCCATTAAGTAGAGTAGTCCATCCTCAGGGTCAGCATAGTTGTCTTCAGTGCCAAGTCTCCGAGTCCTTAGCTCCTTCTCTGCGCAGTTCTCTTCATCAACCATTCTGCACTGCTTTGATGCTTTGTGCGCAGGGTTGCTTTTCCTTGTACTCAAATTTTGAAGGAGGCATTGAAGCGTAATGTCTTGGCTTTCTGCATAAAACCAAGTCATCTTTCTTTGAGTCTTTATGAGAGAGAATACGGATCTTTGCTTGAGGATCCACCAGGTTTGGAGAGCTTTCTGAATTTGATATGAGGTTTGAGCAGGCGCAGGAATATGTGAAAAGTTAGCCATTGCCCTAGATTTGAAGCCATATTGAATCGGCACCCAAGCTGTTAAGCTTGAAAAACAGAAACATGTTTTATGAAGGTGTTTGCTCTGATACCACTTGCTGGTCCCTAAAGGGGCAACAAGGGTGTGAAAATCGCTAGAGGGGGGGTGAATAGCGTTTTAAAATTCTTTTCAAACCCTTTTGCAATTCAATGGCAGATGCGCACAACTCTTATTTTGGCTAAGTATAGCGCGCGGTAAGAGTGTGAAATGCACAGCGGAAATTAAAGCAGCTCTGCGCAGGGTATACTGCGCAGAAATAAAAACGCACGCGCTAAGTATGAGGCTAAAGAGTGGCGCAAAATGGGATTTTAAGGCAAATGAGCAATAACAATTACAACATCAAATAGTGGCAATCTGAAAGATCAAACAAAGCAGTTCATAAAAAGTTAAGCAGGGAATATGCAATAAGTAATGAACACACTATTTGGAGAGGTTCGATCGATGAAAGATCTACATCCTCTACCAAGATGGTTAGTCTTGGATTTCTAATGGAGATCTTATTATATGAGAGAGTATTACAAATTACAACATTTGAGCTCAATACTAACTCAAGATCTATTATCTATGAAGAACAAATCCTAGACTAAACCGGTGTATCTCAAGAAGTTAGATCAAAATGATCAAAACTTCAAGAGGTGTGTGTGTGACAGAAATTCTGGGCTCTATGAATATGAAAGATGAAGAGCACCAAGAATTCTGGTGATATAGGCTTTGTGATATGAGCAGGAGTTTTGAAGGTTTGAAGATCTTGAAGGCTGTTCTAAAGAATCTGGAAAAACTAAGCAGCAGTCTTCAGATCTTCATGGTTTTTCAGTGAAGCATAAAACTCGAGCTCTGAAGCATAATGGTCAACAAGAGGAGCTTGATCAAAGATGATGATCAAGGGCCGATGAAAAGGGCTAAATCCAAAGGCAGCTTGGAAATGAAGATGAGCAGGCTATTTATAGCTGAGAGCTTGAATATAGCCGTTGGAGCTCTGAGCAAGGACAATGAGCTGGCACAACATGATTGGCGCGCAGCTGTCCTTTATAGCCGTTGGGGCTCTGATCAAAGATGATGACCTGGCACAATATGATTGGTGCGCAGGTATATAGAGCCGTTGGAGACAGCATGAAGACCAATTTCAAAAGCTTCTTCTAGAAGGTTGACAGCTGTCTTCTCTTGAGATATTTCTTTGAAGCGTGTCTCCACCAATGGTTTTGCTGAGTGTGCTTATTTTGTCGTTTGTGCACACCTCAGCTTTTTTTTAATAAGCGTGCATCTTCTTAGCGTTTTCCAAACTTTCTAGAATGAGAGATCAGGAGATGAGGAGCTTGACCAAGGTTGTGTCCGCGCACAAAGGCATGCGCATTGCCGGCGCGCATGGATTCAGCGCATGAGCAGCATGCGCACCATGCTTGGTCACAAAGATATCTCTTGAGAGTTTAGGAAGAAATATCTTGAAAATTGAGTAGGGTCAAGGTCTGCGCAAAGATATCTATGCGCAGTGGCGACCTCATTCTGCGTAGCGAAATGAATCCTTGCTTAGGTGATCTTCGATCTTTAAAGCTTCAAGTCCTATCATCTAAGCCTATACTATAAAAAGGACTTAGCTAAAGATTGAAGTTCTAAACTTCTTTACATGAGGTCCTAAAGTCCGTAAAAATACTTATAGGTGATGGTATCAATCAATTCTAACAAATGCAGGAGGGTTAAGTGATAAGCATACCCAACAGGTCCAATCGAGGTAGAAAGCTTGGGAGGTAAGAGGTATATTTTTTTATAGTTGATGATTTCTCTAGGTTTTCATGGGTATATTTCGTAAGAGAAAAATATGAAACTTTAGATAAATTTAAACTCTTACACTCCAAAATCAAAAACATGTTTTGCTCACCTATTTTTCGTATAAGATCTAATCATGGAAATTTTTTTGCAAATGTTTCCTTTTATACTTTTTGTAAGAAAAAGAAAGAGGATAAACCATGATTTTTCGGTATCAAAATCTCATCAACGGAATGGGGTGGCCGAAAAGAAAAATAGGACATTGCTTGATATGGCCCGTTTCATGTTATTTTCAAAACGGATTTCAAAAAGATTTTGGGCTGAAGCTTTGAGCACGGCTTGTCACATTTCAAATAGAGTTTTTCTAAGACCTGGTTTAACAATGACACCCTATGAGATTTTGAATGGGAAGAAACCACATGTACATTACTTCCATGTGTTTGGGTGTGTATGTTTCATATTAAAATACTGGGATTACTTAGCTAAGTTTTACTCTAAGAGTGATAAAGGCATTTTTCTTGGATATTCTCAAGACAATCATGTATATCGAGTGTATAATTTAAGCTTGGGAACTAATCAAGAATCTGTGAACATTGTTTTTGACGATATGTTAAGTGTTACAGATAAACCAGGTGATTATCCTCTTATGATACAGATGGAACAACCTCAAAGTGAATTTGACATCTATGTTGGACCAGATGTTGTCATAAGTGCTGGACCAGATGTTGGCCCTAGTGTTACCGCACCTGAGGCAACACCAGAGATAACACCAGAAGTCAGTCCAGTTGCAGAAAATGAAAATAATGAGGACTCCAATAGAGTAGATGATCCCGTCAGAAGAGTTCCCCCTTTGAAGATTCAAAAGAATCATCCTATATCCCAAGTGATAGGGAGATTAGACGAAGGGATACAAACTAGAGGTAAGGAACCGGTTAATTATCGAGACATGGTAAACCATTCATGTTTTCTTTCTAAGCTTGATTCTAAAAATATTTTTTTGAAGATGAATATTTAATTCAAGTTTTTAACCATAAGAGATTTTTTAACTTGAAGAAGTCTCTTGTTCCGTGTCTTGTTTAAACCCCTTAGATCATCTTTGTTGTTGTATAAAATTTTATTAAAAAAAAAAACTTCAATTTTTTTATGTTTCTCTGTTTTAAATCTGTCAGTGGGTAGCTTTTTCTATCCATTGACGTTGGCACATACTGACCTTTTTGTTATGGTAGGATAACACTCAAGGTAACATCTTTGATAAAATTCCCTTTGTACTCAAAAGTGACAAAGTCACTAACTTTTTTATGAAATCAGAGGCATAAAGGCTAAAAAGCTCAGATAATACTTCCTTAGTAGCTCGGGGCACGGCGCTCGCTACGACGATGCACTCTTGCCAAAGGGAGATGTTATCTTGTGACTTGTACTAAGTATTAGGAACATGGAGCTCGCAGCTACAGTGTATTCTACTTGAAAGGTACAAATCACCTAAGCATATTTACACTTTATAAGGACTCGGGGCACGGAGCTCGCTACTACGATGCTTCCTTGTAGATAAAGAAGTGTTAATATGTTTAAAAAATGCTTAAATTAAAAACAAGCTTGTTATGCTTGAAATACTTGAAAATAAAGAAAAAGCTTGTTAAGCCTCAATTGCTTATTAAAGAAGCATATCTCTGCCTCAAGTGTTTTAAAAATGAGGCTTGCCTTAAAATGTCTTGTTTTAATTTTATCAAGGGATGTTTATCACAAATGATATCTTAAGTGTTACCATCGTTGCCATTAACAAATTAGTGTGTGCTACATTAGTTTTTTTTATTTTTTATTTTCGGATTTGTTCATTAAATTTTCAAAGTTTGAAAGTTTTTTATTTTTAAAGAGTTTACAATTTTGAAAAAGACTTAAACAAATCTTTTTAATTGTGGTAAAATATTCTAGTAACTATTTCCCTAAAATCTTGGATTCTATTTTCATTTTTATGTGGGAATCGGTTACTCTTTCTTTTACCCGTCCTTTTTACTTTTTACTTATTAGTTTTATTTTTTTTCGTTTTCTTTTAAACTTAAAAAAAAAAAAAAAAAAAAAAAAAACATGGCCGCCGTTTGTGTAGGCCGGATGTGTAGGGAGTTGGGTATTTTGTGTGCAAGTAAATAGGGGAGTTTAATTAGGATAGTTTAAATGTGAGTAAAAATAGGGGTCTTAGTTA
Source organism: Campanula takesimana (assembly GCA_026119855.1). NCBI lineage: Eukaryota > Viridiplantae > Streptophyta > Magnoliopsida > Asterales > Campanulaceae > Campanula > Campanula takesimana. Next base: position 47,698 of record JAOWBW010001513.1, on the reverse strand, counting down.
ATTTAGATGATAAGAGTTAAGTTTAAATTAATTTCCTCTCCTAATTCACATTCCTTAATATCCTAAAATCCTATCCCTATTTACTCTCTCTTTCTCTCTCAAACGCACCTATTTACTCCCTCCTCTTCATCCTCTTCATCGCTTTTTTTCTATCTCAGCAACCTTCCCCAAATCAAAAACTTCTCAAAAAATTCTCCTTTTCTACCTTTCAAAATTCAACAATGGCTTCACCTTCCCAAAACCCTAACCAATCCGCACCTCAAGAGGAGTCACCGGGTGTTGTCTCGGGTGTTACTTCCGCCACCAAGAAACCCAAAAGAAAAGCCCATTCTTCCTCCATTTAAAGAAGACACCATCGACTTCATTAATTTGATTTCTTCCCAACCTGGGGGAGATGTTGGTGCTGGTACTAGTGCTGCTACTGATGCTGCTACTGATGTTGTTGGTGATATTGGTACAGCTCGTGTTGCTGAAGATGTTACAGGAGATGCTGGTACTAGTGATGAGCCAGATGATGGAGAACAAGAATAAGAAGAAGAATAACCTTGTTTAAAGGTTGATGTTGCCAATGGCTTTTATGGTACTTTTGAATGGTTTCAAAAATAATTTTCGTTTGTGGTGGTTTGGTTTTTAAAACAATTCGTATTTTAGTTCTTAATTTAGAACTTTAATACTTTGGTGGTTATGCTTTGGTTTATGACTTGTGGTTTTGTGGATTTTAAAACTTTGATTTACTTTTTGTTTTAAAGTACTAATTGTTTTAAACATGGTTCTACTTTATAATTAGTATATTAAGTAAATCTTTGTTGTTTCGGTTAACTCCATGATTAAGGGGGAGTTAATCTTTGGTGAAATCCTCTGTTATACTGTATATGACTAACATATGTTACAGGTACCATCACTTAGGAGGTTGGAAAGAAATGCACAAACTAAGGGGGAGATTGTTAGTGTAAACAGAGGTGTTACCTCAGATGTTATCGATGGCAGTCATGTGCTACCCGACGAAATATGTGTTATAGTTTTACATTTCTTTCCATAATAATTTTTATACTAATGTCCTAATATTATTATCTAGATGGCTGTATTTTTGGTCCATATTTCAGGTTATATTAAGGTGTAAATTAAAGCTAAATACATGGAGAATGGATTAAAGAAGAGTTATTCATAAATGGTGATTTATGGATAACTTTCAACATCTTTAACATGTGGGTAAATGATAAAAACGTGGGAAGACTTATTCCAAGAAGTTGTTGCTGATTAAAATGAAGAGTACAAGCATGATGAAGCTCGGAGTGCAACTGGGCGAAGCATGGACTTGGGCTTCAAGTTTATGGTTGAGAAAAATAAGTCATCCACAAAAATAGGGAAGCATGCTCAACACACTCTCCCACTCTCCCCACTCGCCAACAACAGCCCAAGGCTGTTTATTTGAGTAGCCCTCAAGTCTTTGATGGTTATAAATAGTGCTAGGATGAACACTTTGTAATTAAGCCAAATTTAACACACATCCATAGCACAAAGATCAAAGTACTCTTGGCTCTTTAAGATTCTCCCTTCCATACACTCTTTTATTACTCAAATACTTCGGGTTTGAGTGAGTTTTGGTTAGGATAGAATCTTGTGCTTTGTTCTTATTTTGGTTCCATAGAAAGTATATCATATTAGTTATAGGGAACCTTTTTGACTTTGTAATTGGTACTCATATTGATTATAAGGTTTTCGCCATTTAGGCATCTCAAGTTATATTTATATAACTTGAGAAAAATATATCTCTTGTACTATTTAATTTTCCGCTGCAAAACTCTTTTATTTTTGTGTGTGTGTTTTCTGTCAGTCGGGTGTGTTACCTGGAGTGTTACCTAACACTTGAGGTAACATCTATTCTCAGTAAGCTTTGACAAACATTTTCAGTTATTATAAGAACAACACCAACATCTAATTATTATTTCTATTTTAATTAATTAATAATTTAATAATAGAAGTAATAAGAATGAAAAATAATGAATGTGATAATATTCGAAGAATATCATTTTTTATTATATACTCCCTCCGTCCCGCCGGAAATTGCAAAAAAAAAATGGAAGAATAATTAAGGGAAAAGGTGAAAAAGGTGATGTGTTGTGAGTGTTAATAGTTGAGTGGGAGAGAGAAAGTGGGGTAGAGAATAGTTAGTGGGTTAGTGGATGTGAGTGTGCAAGTGGGTAAAAACTTTCCATTTATGGATTTTGCAATTTCTATGGGACGCCCAAAATGACAAGTTTTGCAATTTCAAGCGGGACGGAGGGAGTATTAAGTAATTGCATAATAATAATAATAATGATCACTATTTATTGTTGTAGCAATTATTTTTGTTATTATTTATTACTTTAATAATAATAATATTATTAAAATTATTTGCATGTAATCCTTTTTAATATTCCTAACATGTCATTAGCTGAAATGGAAGTTAAATTTTCATTAATACGAATGTTCAACCTAACGGCGTTAGTTAAATAGTTAACGTTAAGATTGGTATTGATAATTTATATTTAGGATTTTTTAGATTGAAAAAAAGTTTATGGGTTTTTTGGATATGAAAGTTTTTTTTAAGGGGTTTTTTGTATTTTTCTCAAATATTAACTCTGATAATTATACCCAGATTTTTTCTTAACCAGTTTATCAGGATTGAATTTCCAAAAAATAGTTTTTTAAAAAAATAATTACCAAAACAACAACCCTAAAAAGTTATTTACCAAAGTAGTACTTTTTGGTAAAACCGGAAGTGGGAGTGCCGGTTTTAGTGTTGAATCCGGAAGTCCCACATCCGGAATTGACCTTTTTTTTTTTTTTTTTTTTTTTTTGCGAAATCTGATTTTTATTTTTTGAATCCGGAACTGAGACTTCCGGTTTTAAATTTTTTTTATTTTTTTTTCAAAATAACAAAAAACATTAAACTTGTTCACATAGGAAAAGGAGAAGGCATAGGGGAAAAAAAAAAGAAAGAAATGATTATTATTTTTTTAGAATTTTATGTATTGTGGTTTTATTTAGTGACCACATTCCGGTCACATAGAAAGAAATAAATAAATAAATAAAAATAAATAAACTTGTTCACAAATTTCTGTAATATTTTAGAATTTTATGTATTGTGGTTTTATTTGACCTTTTGTTTTTTTTATTTTCAAATCTGGGATTTTTTTTTTTTGCTTGAATCCGGAACTGAATATCTGGCATTGGAAAACGTTGATTTTATAGGATAAAGTAAACTTCTCCACAAATCCAACATTAATACATTCAAACACTTAGTGACCACATCCCGGTCACATAGGAAATAAATAATATATAAATCCAATTATTCATTGACCACATTCCGGTCACATAGGAAATATATAATACATAAATCCAATTATTCAGTGACCACATCCCAGTCACATAGTAAATATTACATAAGTCAAAATATTCAGTGACCACATCCCGGTCACATAGTTAATATTACATAAGTCCAAATATTCAGTGACCACATCCCGATCACATAGGAAATCCGACATAAATCCAAATATTACATATCCAACAAATTAACTCAACAATCCTTAGGGAATACCTTAAAAACATTGGAAAGTGCAATGTTAAGGACTTTTTTTTAGCGTGAGACGGCGAAGACAACAACCTAATAGATCAATAAAACAAAACATTTAGAACAAAATGGTAAGGAAAATATCTTTAGGGAGTGTAATGTTAAGGAAAATATTTCATACGTGCTTAAGAATCAGAACAGCACCAACACCTATGTCACTTCCATACTCACTTTCCTTAAGCACTTTGTCACCAATGGTAGCTTCAATTGTATCCGTAGGATCTTTCAAAGTCACAAAAAGAGAGCCATAATCACTTCGTGTGCATTCCTTGACAACAACAACAACCTAATAGACCTAAAAAATAACGACCAATTATTTTTAAATATTAACCTTAACTATAAATAATATTAATATTATACATGTTCCACCCTGTCATATTTATCGCATTTCTCCTTGATCATTTTCAACGGATAATATGTACCCTCTGCAGTGAGATACTCCATTGCAGATAGCCAAGGTCTGCGCTGGAAATGTTCATCCTCCACCGGCTCTTCAATCGCTCTCCTTATGGACTCTTGTGTCGACATCGGGGGTCCCTGAGAGACATGAGCTTTTCCGGAGCGATGCCGACGCATGGCGGACTGTGCGACACCGGCGGGACCAGGTATAATATGAGGCGGTGGAGATTCTAACTCTCGTTCGATTTGAGAGAGATTAGATTGCGGATTAGAGGGTTGACCAGGATGACCAGGAAGAGGTCGTCCTCCAAGATACCAGCGGGGGAGCGATGGATCCATTTTGAAGATGAATTAGTTTTGAGGTCGAGGGGCGGAGGTTTGAATGGAAGAATAGAGGAGGGATGGATACGTTAGGTTTGAGTTAACCGATCTTTTTAAAGAGAGATAAATGTGATAAAATCGGGATTGGCAGTTCCGGTTTTGAGATTTTCGATAAGACCGGCATTGACAGTTCCGGTTTTGAGATTTCTGATAAAACCGGCATTCGCAGTTCCGGTTTTGAAAGTTCAGTTAATTAATGATAACTAAATTTCCATACTATTTTTTACAAAACCTAAAATAACAATAACACAAATTTTTAAATAGATAAAATAACAATATAGAAAGAAACAGTACATCGTCAGAGACTACATAAATAGTGACCACATCCCGGTCACATAAGATAAAAATCCCTCAAGGATGATCGGATGGGGTGTAAGTTGCAGGACGACGTGTTTCCCTCCTATTTGTTCTTCTAATGAAGCGAGATAGTAATGATGATTGTTGTCGTGGTTGCTGTGATGACGATGAAGGAGTAGGGTCTATATGAGTACTACCACTCCCACTATAAGATGGAACACTGAATGGAGGAATAGGAATACTACTACCAGCATATGGCTGAAATCCGAAGGAAGGCTCTGGAGTCTGAGGAACATTTCTTTGTGTGATGCCGCTCTGCCCACTTGGTAGATTGAAGTTACCAAAATTTTGCATCTGTGAATGTGAAAACTGATTATAATCAAACATGTTCGATAATCCTCCAATTCCCCCCCTCTGCATTCCATTGTCCACGATATTCCAGTGGTGGTGGTGGTGGTGCTGAAAGATCCTCCTCCTCCTCCTCCTCCTCCTCCTCCTCCTCTTCCTCCTCATCCTGTAACCGACTTCGCCTCTGTAACATACCTTGACCATGATCTTGCGGTGGTGGTGGTGGGGGGGGGGGTTAGCTTGGTGGGCATCTAGTCGTTGCACTTCCCGAATCGTTGTCAATGATTGTCGGATAATTGCACGGTTATACTCACAGTTGTTGGAGATGTATAGTTGTTGCAAGTTTTGAATCTGTTAAAGAAATAAGAAATATAATTATAGCAAATATAATTGTAAAAAAATGGAAAAAGCATTATATAAATCTTACCAAACTCTCATAGGCAGTAGCATGTGTCATGTACCCCTCATTAACTCTATGGAGAGGATTTTGGATGAACCTCCGAGTAATAGATCTGTACCATATCATATACTCATGAGAGTAATCCACATCCTCCTGACCATACACCCCATTAACGACCAACTCATCACGTATGTTCCATATATCTATGAACTGGCGGTGTAAATCCATAAAGTTAGTCTTTGGCCGACCTCGTCTGTCAATCCGATGAAGTGCCTGGCTAGTGTCACAATCCTCTGGGATACTCTGCAGCATACCGAACTGCCTCATAACACGATTTGGAAGGTTCCATTCCACCCTATCAAAGAAGATAAGGGGCGCCTTCGTCCTCCACACATGCTGTCCTTGGAAACACTGATAATTTTGAGTAAAACCTAAGTATGGCTGCCAAACAACCTGATCCACGGTCAAAAGCTGCAGCTGGTCTCGGTATCCATCCAGGTTGTGGGAGGTAATATGTGTACGGGACAACGGACTCCGCCACCTACATATATAGTAATTGACATAAAAATAATTATTAAAAAACTGAAAATATATTAAACAAGTCATAAGAAAAATAAATCAATTTAAATATACCTGCAACCAAATGGCAACGATCCATCCTGCTGGAGTATATCTAATTGCAGTCTCATAGGTCGTGTGCAAGACAACCTCTCCCATGCCCAGAGCTATAAGGAAAAATATTCACGTCACATAAACAACATGTTTAATCCACTACTATCATGTCATTAAATATTATTGACATACCTGGACAATCGTCAAGAAACCAGCACAAGTTTTTGACTTGGGTTTTGTAGCTACACACAACCCCCTATATAGAAATGCCAATACTGCACTGCCCCAACTATAATCTCTGATCCCTTCCATATTCGTCAGTAGTGGAAGGTAAATTAACTTCACTTGGTTATCACTTGAATCCGCCATAAGATTCGCTCCTAAGCATAGAAAAATATATGCTCGGGCGTACCTCTCAACCAACCACCCTTCAGCGCGTGCGGGAAGTGCATCAAAGTGAGGGAAGGCTTGTAGAATCCTTGCAACAGACAAGGAATTGGATTTCATATCTGTGGGAGTTGGTGTAATACCAAGTAAAGTTTGGCATAACGCAATCCACTCATCCTTAGACTTATAAGTTTCATCACTAATGACTGCATCTCCGTCTATAGGAAGTCCAGTTAGCATACCAATGTCCTCCAAAGTGATTGTCATCTCTCCAACGGGTAAATGAAATGTGTGCGTCTCCGGACGCCATCTCTCAACCAACGCCTCTATCAAATGCCAATCAATTTGGAAATGACCCAATTTGTGAACCCCATAAAATCCTGTATCATTTAACTTTGCTCTATCCTCCAATCTAATATATTTGGAAGCCTAGTTGAAGGTCTAATTCTTAATCGCTCAACTTCTTGACCATCCCATATAAATTGTGATCGATGTAATGCCTGTGAAGTCAATACTGATGTATCTATCGGCCCTGGATCAGCAAAAGGCTGCGCTTAGTATTGATTCATCTAAAACAGAGAATTTAGGACCAAGTTAAATTGAATTGTTGATTAAATACTCAACTTTGAGCAACCATAACTCATTCAATTTAAGTCCAAATTAATCAAATAAACAGCCTATAGAAACATCATACAGAGTACAACAAAATTTGTTTTATCACTTTTCGCCAAATCCTAGTCTAAGTATGTCAAAAACAGCCTTCAAAATCATGTAAAAATCAAGATTTTGATTAAATACTCAACTTTGAGCAACCATAACTCATTACAAAATATAAAAATAATTAAAAAAAAAACTTACAATTTTTTAAGAACAAATCTTCCTCCTTCTTCTTCTTCTTCCTCTTCCTCCTCTTCTTCTTTCTCTTTTCTTTTCTTTTCTTTTCTTCTTTTCTTTCTTTTTTTTCCACTGCTCTCTCCCTTTCTCTTTTCGAAATGAAGGTGGATGGGTGGGGTTTTTAAGGAAATTTTAAGATCCAGATTTCGAAAAAAAAAAAAAAAAATCAAAACCGGAATTGGCAGTTCCGGTTTCAAAAAAAAAAAAAAAGGCAAAAGTACAAAACCTGCAGCTGGTCACGAGTTTAAACGCCAAAAGTCACGGGTTTTTCAATAATACTCCCTCCGTCCCACAAAATGATCTTCTCATTTGCTATTTTTCGTTGTCCTAAAAAATTCTTCATATTTCTATGATTTAGGCTTAAAAAGTGTGCTCACTCCGTCCCTATTTACCTTACAAAAGTTTAAAAATTTTCTTTTTGAGATTTTGTAAAGTAAATAGGGACGGAGGGAGTACTCAACATTTACATCACAGTAAATGCAATGTCAGAGAGGCTAGTCTAACCCTCCACCTCTGATCAGTCAATGCTCTCTCTCAAGTCACTCTCTCTCTCCCATTTTGCATGCAGCTGTAATTAATTACTCACAAAAATCTTGCTCACAAAATCCGCTCCAATCATTTGTTTATAAAAAAAACATATATTTCACATTACTAAATGAAATTACATGTTAACAACGGTTGAATATATTACAAGTTCAAATAAAACCACAATACATAAAATTCTAAAATATTACAGAAATTTCAAAACGAAAGATGAAAAAACGACTTGATTCTAAGCCCTACGAGTTGGACACTTCCTTCGCGTGTGACCTTCAACCTTGCAAATCCCACAACGATTCTTTTTTTTGGCAACTTGCCAATCCATAGTATTTCTCAATCTCCTTGACTTGGGTCTCCCTTGCCTATCGCGTCTATGGTCCTCGTTCGGTGTAAAAATGGGGACAAAACCGTCCACGTTCCAATAGGCCTCATCATGGATCGGTTGAAAAGTACCCCTCCATGTCTTGTGGTAAAAGTCAAGGTTGTAAAACTCTGAGATGTAGCCCACACTATCGATGTTTTGCGCTTTGAAACATGCAATAGCATGCGAACATGGGTAATGAAATTGGACCCATTTTCCACAAGTGCATTTTTGTTCACCCAATTTCACAACTTGAACGTGTCCACCTCTGTCACCCCGATGTCTCGTTGTCACTTCAAAAATACCCACTGACGTAGTGTTAAACCTCGTAACATGATGATACCCGGCCTTATTCTCGTTGTGCCGGTACTTCATATCAAGCCTGTGACTGAATTTTCGTGTGGCATTAGTGATATCCCCCCCTATAGCCCTTATTGATGTCTCCAGTCTACTTTGAAAATATTCCACACACCTATAGAAGGAAGTCTCAACAATTGCTGAAACAGGCATCCCACGAGCTCCTTTCATCACCCCATTAAAAACTTCTGACAAATTGGTAGTCTTAATCCCATACCTGTATCCACCATCATATGCCAAAGTTCATTTTTTTCTATCCAAAAACTCCCACAATTTATATGCCTCAGGGTCGATTATATGAATCTGCCTCAGATACATTTGCATCTTCCTTTCCTGGGTGGTGCTAACAGCACGCCAAAAAAGATCTTTCAAGCCAACACCCTTGGGACCGTGTAGAAAATTTGCTCTCATATGCAACATGCACCATCTGTGTACAACTGTTCGTGGCCAAGAATCCTGTGCAGTGGTGGAAAGGATGCCAAGATGACGATACCGATATCAAGCAACATTCACGACCCCTGATAACATGTTTGCAAACAAGCTCTAGAAACCAATTCCAAGTACGGTAGTCCTCTTTCTCAACAATAGCGAATGCGAGAGGAAGCAAACTATCATTCGCGTCAACACCCATGGCAATAAGTATAACCCCTTTATATCTTTCATGCATAAATGTGCCATCAACAGAAATGACAGGACGACAATAAGAAAATGCATGTAGACAAGGGCCAAATGCCCAGAACGCAGCGTCAAACGTAGATGAAGTACCAGGACGAGTTTGTTTCGAATACTCCACAATGGTTCCAGGATTAAACTTTTGGATAGCTCCTAACAAACGCGGCAACTTTCCATAAGATTCTTTCCAGTCTCCATAAGCCTCTGCAATGGCTTTTTGTTTACCACACCAAGCCTTCCTATATGAAATATCCTTCCCAAATCGTGCATGCATTTCCGCCCTCACAACTCCAATTTTCAACTCAGGATCAGCCTTCACCATACTCAAAACCTCTCGTCCTATGAACTTAGCATCTAAGTTAGGATGATCTTGGTTTATTCCTGTAGCCAAGCAACAATGAGGACCAATGTATTTTGTTATTTCCCAATACGTACCGTTCTTCAAACTCACATTCACATTAAAATTAAATGGGAAATCTTTCACCCAACACTCAATAGTCCACTTGCTGGGTGTGCTTCTTTTTACCTTGAACCGCAGATTCTCGTAATATGAAATATCTTCATTTTCTGTTGAACCTCAAACTTCTTTGCAAACCGAAGACCTTTGTAAATTTCTGATCCTTCCTCTTCTGCATTCCAAACATCAAACTTATATTGGTTATCATCATAAATCTCTGATCCTTGCCCAATATCTTGATAAAAAGGATACTCTGCTCTACCATAGTATTGATTTTGCTGCTCTTCATAAGGAACCAATTCCACTCTCAAATCTTCCCTCACCCCATCATCACTCCCGTTATCACTAACATCAGTAGCACTATCCTCATCTTCATATCCATCATCATGACCTTCATTTATGTACGAGTCAATCATCTCTTCATAATCTTCATCTTCCTCTTCTTCATTAAACAAATCATTTATGTCTTCCTCGCCCCCTCTCTCTTCCTCTTCTTCTTCCTCTCCCTCTTCCTCTTCCACATGTCTTGATGAACTTGCTCCAAAGTCCCACTCACGGTGGCAGCTTAAAGAACCCATCTGAAGGTTATCTGCCTCATGACCATAGTCTTCCTCTCCCACCCCCTCTTCCTCTTCTTCATCAACATTTACATTATCAACTAAACTTATCTTAACATACAACTGTAAGCTAGACATCCCAACAAACTGAGTAGCAACATCAAACATGAGGTCCATACATGCATCATCCTCAATGATAAAAGGAATGTAATTTGCAACTCCATGACCAATTACATGAGGAAATCTACAAATAACTTGTAATTGAACAAAATGTCGATCTACACCAATCGCATTACATAACCTCTTAATCAACTTTTTATACCTCCAACGAGTTTTAGCCTTAAGATGTTTGTTGGCCCCTTTTCATAATGTTCACCTTCAAACGGATTTTCATCATCTCCTCCCCAATAGCACATGAAAACAAGTGGAAGTCCATTCATATTTATTCCTAAGAATTGAAAAAATCAATTGTCAAAACCTTAATTTAACATTATAATCACCATGTGTTTTAAAAAAACAAACAAACAATGAACTACACTTTTATAAATCACAAACACAAGAAATTGAACATCGAGCATAAACAAGCAAATTTCATACACAAATTTGTTAGGCCATATTTTAATTTACATATGTATACTTGCATAATAACAAAAGGATGAACAAAATTTAAATCAACAGTTAAATATCTTACTTGAAACATAGAAAAAAAAAAAAAAAAAAAAAAAAAAACTAACCTTTTTTAAGATTTTGCCAAAATCTTAAAAATCCTCTTTATTTCTCTTTCTCTTCTCAGAAACTCTCTTTATCTTTCTCTTATGAAAAAACTGAAGTCGTGGTTGAATGGTTATATATATTCCCACTTCCGGAAATTTCACATTTAAAAAAAAAAAAAAAAAAAAAAGCCAAAACCGGAATTGGCAGTTCCGGTTTTAAGTAAACGCCAAATCAACTTTCGGTGGGTGGGGTTTTAATGTTTTTGTTATTTCGAAAAAAAATAAATAAATAAAATTTAAAACCGGAAGTCTCAGTTCCGGATTCAAAAAAAAAAATAAATAAAAATCAGATAAAAAAAAAATAAAAAGGTCCATTCCGGAAGTGGGACTTCCGGATTCAACACTAAAACCGGCACTCCCACTTCCGGTTTTACCAAAACGTGCTACTTTGGTAAATAACTTTTTAGGGTTGTTGTTTTGGTAATTATTTTTAAAAAAACTATTTTTTGGAAATTCAATCAGTTTATCAGTCTTAAGGACACTCAAGATTTTGACTTCTTTGAAACTACTATCTCCGGTTCTGAAAATAGATTCACTTTAATTTTGGAGCGGCTCAATTAAATTTTAACTAATTTTTCTAAAACTTTGATTATTCTCATATTCTAAAAATCATTATCGATGCAGCATAAAGAATATTATTAACACCATTTTTTTGTAATCATTTTCGAATAATAGAATCATCATAATTTATTATTATTATTTTTTAATATCAATTGAGTTGCTTATTAAAATCAAAGTTAGACTATCTTCTGAATTTAGAAGTTTTTGTAACAATTTCATTTTTCTAGTTTACCTTAATACATTTTCTACTTCCCCGTTATAATGTTAAATTTAGTAGCAAAAATGATTAGATATATTTACTCCCTTTTATAGCCTTGTAATTTTATAAGTATATACTAGCATTTGAAATACTTAACTGTCAAAAATTCATGTAGCTAGTGACACCCGTTTGTGTAGAAAATGAACATTCAATCATCACATAATCATTTAAAACCATGGTCTGTATATAACTATTTGGTTGTTTTAATTTCTCAAGTAATTATGCAGTAAAATTTTCAAAATTATATTTAAATTTTAGTTTTAAATTATAAGTATTTTAATTATTTTAAGTCATAAAATTAGGGACTAGTTAAAGTGTCAGACTTAAAGTTAAAAGTGTGCGTTCATAAATTCAAACTATTAGATTTGAAAAATAATATTATTAGCAAATTTGTTGCGGTTTTAAATGCCAGATTGAGGCAGTGTCCAAGTTTGACTTGGAGTAGAATTCGTACGTCTCAAGATTTTGATCGAAAATATCGTTGTTGTATGTTAAGAAATGGAACCGCTATTGTTATTCGGGGTGAGCCTCCGGTCTTTGTGGAGTGCTGTCTCTTTTTAAATTGTGAATGAAATTGAATTATCGTTTACTCAAAAAAAAAATTATAATATTAACATTTACACTTCTAATGGTACGTCACCTCTCTAAGTACTTATATACTATTTTTCTTAGTGTTGAAAAAAAAGGAAATAATATATTTTCCAATAAGATTTATCCTTTAATTAAATATTTTTTAAACTCCTTCAATTTATATGTATTAATTAATGACAAATTCTCAAATGCGGCATGCCGCACCGTGCGACAAATGGTGTCTGGTTCGCTGCTTTGCGCGTCCGGTTGCTTCCGCTATATCCGACCGTTGGATCCAGCCTTCCCACTTCCCAGATCGCAACACGTGTCCATTTTTTTTAAAAAAAAAACCCAAAAACTTTAAAATGATATATCTTGATATTTATAACTCAGAAAAATAAAATAAAAATACCGTTGTGTTCGTCTCGTCGAGACGAAGAAAACTACATGGGTCATGATATGGTTTGATTTTTTTTAAAAAAACATACTTTTTAAAACACAAAAAAATCGATCTGCTTGCCAGCTCAAATGTAACACTCTGTTCTGATAAAAGTAACACTTCCATCTTCAAAAAGTAACACTTTCTACTGTAAAATTTAACAGCAGTTTTTACAAAAAAAAATTGGGTTTGCATTTCAATTGTTACTTTCTCAATAAAAAATTGTTACATTTCATATATAATGTTACATTTAGGAATATAAACTCTTACAATTAAGAAAAAAAATGTTACATTCATTTTTTATAAAATGTAACATTAGTTTTTAGTTATCAATCCTATGTTAATTTTGGGAGAAAAAAAAAGTGTTACATTTGAAAAAATGAGTGTTACATTCCTTTATAAAAAGTGTTACTTTAATTTAGTTGTGAATCTTTATGTTATCTTTAATCTATTGCATCAAAATTGTGGTACATTTGTTTTGAAAAAAAGTGTTACATTTGAAGAAAAAAAGTGTTACATTTCGGTATAAAAAGTGTTGTTGTTGGAGGAAAAAAGTTAGGGTGGCAAAAAAAAAAAAAAAAAAAAACTCGGCAAAAAATAAAATAAAATAATAAATGGCTCGGCTCGGCTCGGCGCCGCCGCACGGCGTGCGGCCGTTGTACGCGAGACAGGCCCATAATTAATTGACATTCATTATATTAGGAATTTTATTTTTCTTTAGCAATAGCTAGAGCTGTCAATACGGGCTGGCGGGCCGGGTTGGGCCCAACCCACCACAGCCCACCTTCAAACGGGGCGGGGCGGGCTGGCCCAAATTCTTGGCGGGCTGAGAAAATGCCAACCCAACCCACCCCACCTTGGGTTAGTGGGCCAGGCGGCTAAGAGCCCAAAATGTTCCGGTTCACCATTAACCACCACAACACACCTCCACCTGCGCTGCCGCCACCACCTCCACCACGCTGCCGCCACCTCCACCATTGCTACAGTCTACAGATCACACATACAAACAAACAGGATACACACACACACACGAACACACACACGCACACACACGAACACACACACATAGATCTGCACACATACAAACACACACACACACACACACATAGATGCACTAGATCTGCATCAAAAAAAAAAGACTGGGAAAGAGACCAAGAAAGCGAGAGGGAGAAAGAGAGAGAGAGAGAGAGAGAGAGAGAGAGAGAGAGAGAGAAAGAGAGAGAGAGATATAGATAGAGATGGATACATAACTGGAAAGGTCGTAGGGGGCAACGAGATCGGCGGTGGCGACATGAACGGCGGTGGATGGGAGCGGGGGCGATATGAACACGAGAGAAAGAGTGCAGAGTGTGAGTGTGAATGAAATTGAAAAGAGGGGAGGGGTTTTTTTTGTTTATGGGAAAATCAAAAAAAAAAAAAAAAAAAGGTGGGTTGGCCCGCTCCGCCCCGCCCCGAACCCGCTTTGGCCCGTGACTCAAATGGGCTAGCCCAAATTGGCCCACTTGTATTTGGGTTGGTATATTAAGGCCCAACCCACCCTTTTTCCATGGCGGGCCGGGCCAGCCCAACGGGCTCAGCCCAAATTGACGGCTCTAGCAATAGCCAGACCTTTAAGAAGGATAAGTCATAAATAGTGGAGGCCCCTGTCGCATACATCAAGTTGCATTCCTCACCCCACACTAAAACAAAGTTTGAGAATGGACCCTGCCTAGTTTATGACAGGTACGACTCATTTAATCATCATATCTTCTAATAAAATTGACTTTTTCATATTTTATGAGATAGCATTGCATATCTCATTAAATCAATTTGGAATTCATGTGCGATCCAAATTTAAATAAATGTAGATTGGATTATCATCTGCGATCCAAATTTAGAGAAATGTAGTTTGCTGAGTACAAAGTTAAGAAAATTTTGTGAAGGAATAATAGATACTCTTCCGTCCCATAATAATAAGAGGCATAAATTTCCTCTAAGAGTGTCTCATTGATAAGTCACGTTATAGAACATAAAAATTTAAAATACATTTTTTTTGTGTGTGACTATTGAAGATACAAAGACTAATGTGGATACAACAAACTTCAAGTATTCAACACAATGTTGTACCAATACACAACTAAAGCAAAATGTATCACAGAAGTGCCACTAATCTTACAAGCTGACAAATGGGGCTACACAACAAATGGGGCTAATAGTCATCTATATATTTATAAAAGTTGAAGTGTAAATACTAATAAGGGTATGATGTAAATAGTTGTTATACAGTTAGTTTGTTACTTTTTCAGTTAGATAGTCTTACACGTGGCAAACTAGGCAGTTAAGATAATATAATTTTTTTCGATTATCGTTCTTTTCAGAAGAGATGGTTTTCTCCCAAATTCAATTCGCAAGATGGTGTAGATACCCCGAGGGAGGGCCACCACTTGGCTAGAGCGGTGATCTTCCTAGGATGTCTATTTGAGTTTTAGAGTTTAGAGTCTCCACCTATGTTTTAGAGGAACATAAGAAAAACCCAGTCTTAGCCTAATTTGATTACAAAACCATAGATTCGTTTGAGAGGTTTGGAAGTTAGGTTACGGGATGGGAAGTACTTAAATACCCATCCCGCCCGGGTAATGCCGGTCATGCAAATAAGTGTTCTACATTAATAAAAATGTTCTTCCTATGCTTTGAAAAGATGGTTTTTAGGGTAAAAAGGGGTTGAAATGTAGGGAGATAACTCTTGGCCAACTTCAATATGACAAAGTGGTTTTGGTGTCATGTCCCAAGAGTTGGTTTGATTGCACATTTAAGAAAAATAAAGAAGAAGAAGATGAAGTAGAGAGAGGGGATGATAAAAGTACCTAAAGACTTCAAGAACTTTGTTGTGTGCCTCAAAATGCCTTGAGAGTATTTTTGTATAGAGTTTTGGTGAGTAAAATTCTTCGTGCTTTGTAATGGTGGAAGAGGGAGGTATTTATAGGTGAAAAGGGGGTGGTTTTGGTGTCAAAACGGAGTCAAATAGGAGATTTTTCCCGGGCAAAATTGACATTGATGAGCAAATGAGAGATTCTTGGAAAAAATATGTAACAGACGCCCAGAAGCGCGCGCCTCAGACCCTAAAGGGCGGAGGTGCCCGACTCTGAAATGGTTTTTTTTGACAGAATGGACTGGAAAGTTCGAACTGTTATTCAGTTTGGCCCCTAAAACTGACGGAGTCAGTCAGGAACTTAACAAAAGTAATAGAAACTAACAGAAAACGTTTAAAACAAAGTAAAAACATAAATTAAGCGTACAATCGGGGTGAGCGGTCCAAGGCAAGGTGTCTACAGAGCCCCTCGGTGGCGTGGATTGCAAAGCAAAGCGCGCCGACGAAAGAAAGACATCCGTCGAGGACATCATAAATAAAAACAAAGACTAGATGATAGTTGCTGCTGCCTGGAGGACTCACGCTGCACCTGTTGTCATGGATGACTTACAGTGTGACATCGGTTGCTGAAGATGGTGGTGATTATGGTGGTTCACCGTGGACCAAATTGCCGTTGATCAGAGTTCATGCAGACTCATTTTGTTTAAGAGTGATGTTGACCTTGGGTCTTCCACTTAGGCTTGCGATGATCGCTGCTGCTGCCCGGAGGACTCACGTTGCGCATGTCTGTTATGGATGACTTATAATGTGACATCGTTTTGCTGATGTTAACCTTGGGTTTACCTCTGAGGCTTGCAAATGATCGTTGTTGCTGCCCAAAGGACTCATGCGACGCCTGTCTGTCGTGGATGACATACAGTGTGACACCTATTGGAGCAAGGATGACTGAAGTGTACCGTTGTGGATGACTATTAGTGTACCACATAGGCTTGCGAATAACCGGAGGGTCTTCGCTGTTGCTGCCCGGAGGACTCATGCTGCACATGGTGGGTTTGTTTGAACTTCATCAATTTCGATTCTCATGCAATAGGGCGGGCTAGTCCTTCTTGAAATTTTAAAGGGTTTTACCATTTTACCATCGGTCATCTCAACCAACGAAGCTATAGTGGCTAAAGCATCGGCGAAACAGTTCTTGTCCCTCGGCAAGTAGTCGAATGTGACATTCTGAAATTGTTTAACCAATTTTTTGAGGTGTTGACCGTATTATTGAAGAGTTGGATCTTGGATTTTCTATTTGACGGAGGTTTGATTGATGATGTGTAGTGAATCGCCAAATACTTCTAACTCTTGGACATTTCTTTCTAGGGCATCTTCTAGCCCCACAATACAAGCTTCATACTCGGTGATGTTGTTGGTAGCCTTAAACTCGAGGCGGATTGCAATCGGCGTGTATATGTCTTTGAGATCAACAAGTAGCATTCCTATTCGATAACCGTGTTTATTGGCCATCCCTTTGAAAAAGAGTTGCCACATATTTCCTTCGGTTGTGGTGCGGATCAGTTCCTCATCAGAAAATCGTAGGTCTTCCCCCTTCACTTCGTCACACGAAAATTCAGCAAGCTGATCACTGAATACTTTTCCCCTGATGGATTTTAGTGTGACGTAAGTGATGTCATACCCTGCGAGCATGAAGTACCATTTGGTTATTCTTGTTGACATGAAAGGTTTCTCGAAGATGTAACTGAGAAGGTCGACTTTTGCTACTAGCTTGATTGGAAAAGCCTCCATGTAGTGCTTAAGCTTTTGAGTAACCCAAACCAATGTGGCACAGGAATTCTCCAAGGTGGAGTAGTTTCTTTCGCCTCCTTGAAACCGGTGACTTACGAAGTAGATTGCATTTTCTTTCGCAGTCTTTTTGCTCTTGTGCTAGCATAGCCCCTAGGGCTTCATCATTTACTGTTAAGCATAGCAAAAGAGGCTTTTCTTTGTGTGGAGGAACCAAAACTGGAGGGCACGTCAATTACTGTTTCACTTGATCAAAGGCTTCTTGGCATGTGTCGGTCCATTCGAGAGCCACATTCTTCTTGAGTAGCTTGAAGATTGGCTCGCACATTGTTGTGAGTTGGTGCATGAATCAACTATTGTATTGAAGTCGGCCCATAAAGCCTTTAATTTCCTTCTGTGTACTTGGTGGAGGCATGTCAATGATTGCCTTTATTTTTGAGGGATCGTCTTCAATTCCCCTTTTGGTGACCAAGTAACCAAGAACTTTTCCCCTTACAACCCCAAAGGTGCATTTTGCGGGATTAAGCCTCATACTGTGCTGGCAAAGCCTTTCATGAGCCTCTTTTTCACTGTCTAGGTGGGCTTGCCATAAATCATCCTTAGTTTGAGCCGCCTTGTTAAGAGGGGAGACTTGTTCTTAGAGAGATTGCACTAAGGCTATGAGTTGCTCGAGAGACAAGGTATTGTTGGTGTTGGAGTCCTTTGCGGAAGGACCGGCCATTGATGCTGTTAAGGTAATATATTTGGGGGACTAGTCTTCCCTTTCATGCGGTAGATGCAGAAAGAACCAATCGGACTTAAATTGAGAAGAGGCCATTGTCAGTCTTGAGTAACACTTTCGGTCCTTGGAGAGGCTTTAACACACAATGGGCACATGACACGGAGCACATAAAGTAAAATGACTCCTTTTTTTTATTTAAGTCGAAAGGACTTAGTCCTTTTGGGGTTTCTAGAAATATAGTGTAATCGTCACACTAGTATATAGACATTTTCGCAGTCCCATATACACATCGGATTCCACCACGTTTGTGAGACCTAAATGTGACGGGATTAAACTAAATTAATGTCACAAATCATACATGTGGGGACGGAGTTTTATTTTCTCCATAATAACCACTTGTTTCTCTTGCAAACGCAGTGTATGTTTTGATGACATTAGTTTAGGGAAATCTCGGCACTAAAAAAACTGACTTCGACTAGAATTTGTTGGCTTGTGCTCGGCTAAAGAGAGGTTTAAAGGTCACCCCCGGCTGTGAATACCCCTTTCCGTCATGCGGGCAACGCACGGGAAGTCTTTCTTTTTATTTATCTTTATTTATCTTTTCTATGGGATTAGGATATTCAAGTTGGCATTTAACCTTATTAAGAGTCGCCACGTTGTTTTTATTGAGCTAAAACATTGAGAAACAGCTAACAAAGAGGGTTCGGGGGTCAAGTTACGACAAGAGAAGAATATCAAGTTATCACTCCTATCGCCCGATAGATCGGACTTTCTATCATGATGAATGTGTTAGTAGTGTGTTAGTGATTGAGACCGGATCCAAAGATTGCCTACGTTCCTCTCGTTTGAGAAGCTCAGTGTTGTTCAAATATATGTTTAGGACATAGAATTACTTAATCCCAATCATAGTTATCACTTAGGATCCCCCAATTTTATTAGAACCTTTGTAAAGTACCGTTAGGATTCTTTGTGACCATGCACAGGTGTATTCCAACTCTTCAATCATGGCAAACCAGCAAAAAGGAAGCAAAATCAGCAGACCAGAATTCAACATACCGATCAACTTACTACTCAAGTTGCCGATGACACAAATAATCAGCAAGGACAATCTGAACCTTACTGACAGTCAGGTTTTGTTGTTCTATCTCAATGTCAACTTACAGATTGTCTATGTCCTTTCTGTACTATCTTATCAGAAAGTTGTTAAACTGCTCTGTCATGATTACTGCGCCGTCTGACACATAGCTAGTTTTAGCTATACTTTGTCCCTACTTGCTTTTTGCAGGTAACCGGTTGAGACAAAGAGGTCTTTACCCATCATACTTTTCCAAGCATGCGTGTACTCTATATCTTTGCCATTAATGCTGAAGATACCGCATTTAATGCTCCTCAACTACCCAGCTGGATATTCAAATTGCAATCCTTCTTCTACAAGACTCAAGACATTCACTCCTCTTATAAATAGAGGACTTAGAGCATTGAAGAAGGTTGGTGAAAATAGAGCATTGAAGAGAGTTGAATGTTTTAGAGTATTCATTGAAGCTCAAACATTCTGTCCAGATAATCATTAGATCATTTAATAGGACATACACTTGTGCACCAACTCAACAACAATGTTAGTATTCCCGAACTAGATCATTTAAGGAATACGTTGTTTGAGTTATTCACACACCCACCTGAGTGAGATAAGTTCTATTGGACTTTCCGCTCAAAAACACTTGGTCAGATTTGTATTATGATCCATTAGTGATCTCTAGAATTTAGTCTTTGTTTCCGGCAAAGCCATGTTTGTAATAGACTAGAGATATCTAATAGTATTCTTAACCCAAATCCAAGTTCTGACCAAACTTGGTAGAGGACGTAGCAGTATTTACACTGTGAACCTCTCCAAGTCATTGTGTCCTTTGTTGCTTACTTTATCCTTGCCGGTTGGAATTCTACCGGCAGATCGTATAAGTTTGTACTGATTCATTGTAATTTCCATTGACCAATCTCTTGAAACTGCAATGAACTTTTAGAAATCACTTTGTGTTAAACCAAGCTCTTAAAACCTTTTTCATACTGATTTTGTGTGAGTTAAAACCAAGTCATATCTTCTCCGCTGTGCTTACAGATAATAGTTTGCAAACTGATAAGTGACTTTGCTTCTAAAGTGTTTCCTTGAAAAAGTTAAAAAAAAAAAGGCTATTCACCCCCCCCCCCTCTAGCCTATTTTCCTACCAATTGGGCCTAACAATTGGTATCAGAGCTTGGAATTTTGAAAGAAATTTCCAAGCTTTGCAGCTTGTTTGCCGATACCATGGCAGGAAAAATCATGCAGTCATTCAACATCACTACCATCCCGTTGTTAAATGTCAATGAGTTTGGTGTCTGGAAATCTCGTATGATAAAGTATATGAACTCGATGATCGGTTGATGAAGGTCATAGAAGGTGGTCCAATAATTCCTTTAAAAGTCTCAACAACCTATAGACCTATTCCCTCCACTCCGCTGACACAACATGCTGATCTTGACACTGAACAAGAAACCCATGTTCAGATTGAAGAAACTTTGGTTGAGAAACCAAGAGAGGAAGGGACTGAGGACGAAAAACTTTCAGATGCCCTAGATGGAAAATCATGCCACATTATCTCTTATGGTTTGGACGACAAGCAATATAAACTCATTGACTTGTGCTCCACGGCTCAAGAATGCTGGAACAAGCTCCTTGCATACTTTGAAGGTGATGAGCAGGTGAAGGACAACATACTCTACGATTGCATTGCTGAGTTTGAATCCTTCAAGAAACTAGATGGTGAATCACTAAGGAGTGCCTACGACAGATTCTTCGAGGTAAGTAATTTATGTGCTTCATTAGGTAAGGTTTATA
The DNA here is from genome assembly GCA_026119855.1 of Campanula takesimana. Lineage (NCBI taxonomy): Eukaryota > Viridiplantae > Streptophyta > Magnoliopsida > Asterales > Campanulaceae > Campanula > Campanula takesimana. The sequence goes on along the minus strand of JAOWBW010001513.1, from coordinate 26,598 downwards.
CTATGAAAGACCTGAATATTCATTTTCTAAGTTATTTGGGAAATGAGTATCATACCAAGGTCACCGCTGTTAGAGAAGTGAGAGACTTGAACAAGACTTCTATTCAGAATCTTGTGTCTAGTCTATTTCTGTATGAGAGAGAACTGCAAAAACTTAACGTTCTCGATAAAAATTTCAAAAACTTGTCTCTATCAGCTCAGTCACAGATATCCTCCCCTTCAAACAAATTTCCTCCTGTAGATCCCCATCCAACACCCTGTTGTTCCAAAACCCCAGAAACAACCTCAGAGCAACCTATAGAAGAAGACGAATTTGCCACCTTCGCTAGGAACTACAAAAGGTTTAAAGACTTCAAAAAGGATGCAGAAAGGAAGCTACCAGCAACCGAAACCTGGTCACTTTGCTTCCAAATGTCCCCAACCAAAATATGAGTATGTGAGGAAGTCATTCAGCAAGAGACATCCTAAGTCTTGAAGCTTTGTTGCCGATGAAAGCACAGAAAAGGCCTTGCCGGTTTGGTGTGAAACTGACTCAGACAAAGATGCCGATGAAGACGAAGATGCTGATGTAAGTTTTGTTGCCCTAGACTTGGAAGATGCCGATATATCATCTCTGCCGACTCCAATATACCGAGATCCATCTCCTCCAAGAACTCTAGTCAGAGAAAAAGATACTGGAAAACCTCAACCACACTTCAAAGAAATTAGTGTCAAAGCAGAAAACTCAAATGGATACAAAGTTCATCAAGTGGGAACCTCACTCTATGGGCAGTGTAACTCTTCTCAATTCACTGTCACCAAACCTAAATCCTTACCGATGACCAGAAAATTCTCATTCACTGAACATCTAAGCATTGCCAAAAACTTATCTAAACCCATCTCTTCTCTACTTGACTTCTCTCCCAAACCTATTCCATCTACCACCAAAATTTCAGCTGATCCTTTTCCTGAAATATCTAAAGCTGAAATGGTAGAGACAATGGATGAACTTTTTATTGATCATGAGAAGCTGAGTAGCGTTCATAAAGTGATGGCTGCTGATTTCAATAGAATTTCTGCCGAAAGGAATTTGGTGAGGTGATGTATCACCTATGCACCCTAATTGGAGACTCCCTCAACTGCAAGAATGGAAATAATGGACATTTCATCTCTAAGCAGTGGGAATACTGCGCAGCCATCTTCAACGAAGATCAACTAGACTGGCCGCAGATAATCTTCAATGAGATTGTGAAGGGGATGACCAGCTATGAAAAGAAGCTGAACGCAGGAAAGACCAAATACCGAACTCACTGCAAACTTCTAACCAAACTCCTATTGACTTATGGTGAACTGGCCACCTATGTTGAAGAAAAGTCAATCAAGAAGCAGTCTTGCGACGCAAAGTACTATTCCAGAGTACACCTCCAGAATTTGCGCAGTGAGATAGGTAACGCCGATTACTATGAAATCTGGCTGTCTGATGCTGCTCCCAACAAGGAACCCTGGATAGGCCCAATTCCTGTGGTCAAATCCAAGAAGAGTGCAGGACGATCTACAACTGATGCTGCGCAAGAAACCGCAGAAGAAGCGTACAATCGCAAGGGGAAGGGCATTGCTCCGCCCAGTAGCAACAAGCTCAAGGATATTCCTTTGGTTCAATCCACCAAAGGGATTTCTTTCAAAGAGGCTGATCCTTCCAGCAATCCAGCTCCTGCTCCCTCAAAGCCAACCACAATGAAGCACAAAGCTGCTTTCCGTGGTGATTCAGATGATGATGCTGTTGAGGGGGAGCAGATGCACAAAGCCTCTCAAGAAGCCATCCCCAGTGCTGATATCGCACATATCTCTTCTCGTCTCAAGCAGAAGGTGCGCAGCAGCGCTAAAGGATTAAAAAAGCGCCGCACTAGTTCCGCAGCCACCGACAGCAGTGATTCTTCTCCAGTTCATCCTTCATATTTAGCCCCGGAGTCTCCTCCTTCCTCCTCAGCTGAGCTGCGCCAGATCGTGCAGAGCTTGCATTCTGTTCAAGTGAATCAAGTCGCTACGCAGCTGCAGCTTAATCAACTCCTTACTGCTCAAACTGCTTTATTATATCGTCTTGATATGCAGCGTTTGGAGATTGATACCATTAAGGGGGAGAAAGCTGCCAAAGAAGAAGCAAAGGCAAAGGAAAGCACGGAGAGTGCTAAAGCAAAGGCAAGTCCATCTGAGCCTGCGCAAGAAAAGGTTCCTATCACTTTGGAACATCTTATCCTGGACTCCCTGAAATCCATCAGCGATCAGCTTGAAAATGTCAGTGCACAACTCAAAAATGTGTGCACCTTTGGAGCGCTTGATGGTGGACTTAGGGACATTCTGAAAAAGCTCAAGAAAACCCTTGCAGATGGGTTACATAGAGGATTTGATGACCTTCAAGCTCAGATGGAGGCTCAGATAGAGAAGATTGAATAAGGAGGCTCTGCGCATAATATTGAAGAAGTGCGTCGATGCATTGCTAAGTCCATGACAGATTTTTCTTTGGCGTTCAACGATAAATTTGACTACGCAATGTTAGACATTCAAGCAAGCGTCAACACTCAGCGCCTCCATACCGACTCAAGATTAGAAGCTACGCAAAATGCCATCCTGACGGACAGCAGAGCAAGGTTCAGAGAGCTAGTGGATGACAACGCTGATATGCGCAGAGGAATGAACACTTATGTTGGAAAAGCTGTGGAGTTCCAGGACAAATTTCAAAATTTAAAGGTGGAACTCATGAACAAATTTAACGGTCTTCAGAATGAGATGCGCGAAGCCCTGCATCGGATCAACTTACATTAGATTTCCTCTGTAAGTATTTTGTTATTTTTTTTTGAACCTTTTTGATTCTCGTTGCGCAGTATGTTTTTTATGCGCTTTTATTTTGTGCGGTTCTGTTTTTGTGCGCACCTCTTTTGATTTTCCTCTTTAAAACTTGTAATCTGTAACAGTCAATCCTTCAAAGTTTTAATGAGAAGAATGCATCATAAAGCTTTCACAAAAACCTTGTTCAATTCAAATCATTCGTTTGTGGAACATTGAATGCATTATTACTTAAACTCATGTTCATAATCTTAACTGCTCATGTCTTCTACGCATGATGTTTAAACATTCAGTTTAAACGCATACTTAAAACTTCATCTCACATTATTTGTATGCTCTGAATGACATTTCTATCTTTCCTATCTTGTAAGTTTTTAATCTTTTGGATAGATTAGAAATCTATAGCACTGGCTAGTGTGTGCATTGACTTGAGGCATGATTTACCATTCTCATTCTTATGGACATGTTATTATCAAGTACAATGAATTGCCTTTGCTATAGTAGGTAATGGCATCAATCATTTAGGGGGAGATTGTTGGGTATGCTTATCACTTAACCCTCCTACATTTGTTAGAATTGATTGATACCATCACCTATATGTATTTTTACGGACTTTGGGACCTCATGTAAAGAAGTTTAGAACTTCAATATTTAGCTAAGTCCTTTTTATAGTATAGGCTTAGATGATAGGACTTGAAGCTTTAAAGATCGAAGATCACCTAAGCAAGGATTCATTTCGCTACGCAGAATGTTTTCTGCGCAGGTCGCCACTGCGCATAGATATCTTTGCGCAGACCTTGACCCTGCTCAATTTTTAAGATATTTCTTCCTAAACTCTCAAGAGATCTCTTTGTGACCAAGCATGGTGCGCATGCTGCTCATGCGCTGAATCCATGCGCGCCGGCAATGCGCATGCCTTTGTGCGCGGACACAACCTTGGTCAAGCTCCTCATCTCCTGATCTCTCATTCTAGAAAGTTTGGAAAACGCTTAGAAGATGCACGCTTATTAAAAAAAAGTTGAGGTGTGCACAAACGACAAAATAAGCACACTCAGCAAAACCATTGGTGGAGACACGCTTCAAAGAAATATCTCAAGAGAAGACAGCTGTCAACCTTCTAGAAGAAGCTTTTGAAATTGGTCTTCATGCTGTCTCCAACGGCTCTTTATACCTGCGCACCAATCATATTGTGCCAGGTCATCATCTTTGATCAGAGCCCCAACGGCTATAAAGGACAGCTGCGCGCCAATCATGTTGTGCCAACTCATTGTCCTTGCTCAGAGCTCCAACGGCTATATTCAAGCTCTCAGCTATAAATAGCCTGCTCATCTTCATTTCCAAGCTGCCTTTGGATTTAGCCCTTTTCATCGGCCCTTGATCATCATCTTTGATCAAGCTCCTCTTGTTGACCATTATGCTTTAGAGCTCGAGTTTTATGCTTCACTGAAAAACCATGAAGATCTGAAGACTGCTGCTTAGTTTTTCCAGATTCTTTAGAACAACCTTCAAGATCTTCAAACCTTCAAAACTCCTGCTCATATCACAAAGCCTATATCACCTGAATTCTTGGTGCTCTTCATCTTTCATATTCATAGAGCCCATAATTTCTGTCACACACACACCTCTTGAAGTTTTGATCATTTTGATCTAACTTCTTGAGATACACCGGTTTAGTCTAGGATTTGTTCTTCATAGATAATAGATCTTGAGTTAGTATTGAGCTCAAATGTTGTAATTTGTAATACTCTCTCATATAATAAGATCTCCATTAGAAATCCAAGACTAACCATCTTGGTAGAGGATGTATATCTTTCATCGATCGAACCTCTCCAAATAGCGTGTTCATTACTTATTGCATATTCCCTGCTTAACTTTTTATGAACTGCTTTGTTTGATCTTTCAGATTGCACTCTTTGATGTTGTAATTGTTATTGCTCATTTGCCTTAAAATCCCATTTTGCGCCACTCTTTAGCCTCATACTTAGCGCGTGCGTTTTTATCTCTGCGCAGTATACCCTGCGCAGAGCTGCTTTAAATTTCCGCTGTGCATTTCACACTCTTACCGCGTGCTATACTTAGCCAAAATAAGAGTTGTGCGCATCTGCCATTGAATTGCAAAAGGGTTTGAAAAGAATTTTAAAACGCTATTCACCCCCCCCCCTCTAGCGATTTTCACACCCTTGTTGCCCCTTTAGGGACCAACAGGACCCATCAAGTCCATGTGCAAAAGCTGAAAACAATGTGTTGTCCCGAAGTGTTGCTTTTCGTGTTGGGCAGTACACTGGGTAACACGAGTCTCCTCATTTTTAAGGCAGTCTCCACAAACCATTTTGTTATTAAGATTCAGTTTAGGGACTCCTTTGACAGCCTCAAACTTGAAAATGTTCTTCAAGTTTCGATAATTGGCATGTCCAAACTTTTGATGCCACAATGTAGTGACATCTATTTTTGCCAAATGGCACACCTTTTTGTCTTCAACAAGATAACAATTGTCACTTGATTTAATTCCTGTCATCACACAATTGTTAGTATAATCAAAGACTTCACAAGTATTTTTGTTGAATTTTACCTTTAAATTGTCATCACAAAGTTGGCTAATACTAATTAAATTAGCAACAAGACCATCTACATGTAAGACATTTTTTAAGGCAGGAAAACCAGTCACATTTAGTGTCCCTTTTCCTATTATATTGCTTTTACTTCCACCACCATAAGTTACACTACCTCCTTGAAAAGATTCATAGTCTTTCAAAAACAACTTTGTTCCCGTCATGTGATGTGAACATCCACTATCAAAGTACCATGATCCTTCAATATTTGTTTTTAAAGAAGTGTAAACAACATCGCATCTCAATTTAGACTTAGGTTTCCATGTCTTCTTTTTTGTGTTTTTGACCTTCTGACAGAATGTGTTATCTGGAGTGCTGGGTAACACTTCAGGTAACACAGAATAACTGGATTGTTTCTTTGAAATAGTATTACACTTATTTTTAAAATGTCCAGAGGTGTGACAGTATTGACACACTTTTATTTTGTCAGAAGAGTCATTAGAGAAAGAATTTTGATCAAAAGCACGTTCTTTCACAAAACATATTTCATGTTCATCACAACTCAAAGAAGAAATAATTTTATCTAATGATTCTCGGAAACCAATACCTGCTTTGAGAGGCTTACTCAAATTGAGAATCTCATCCAATTTGGATGATCCGGTGTTGATTTTCTTCAAGGTGGTTTCGGCTAAAGTCAATTTGGCCTTGACTTTCTCTAGCTCGGCATCCTTCTTGGATGCTTGAACTTCCAAGCGAGTTAAGTAGGCCTTGAGTCCATCGTTCATCTTGGTTAAAGTTTTAACCATTTTGTTCTCTTTCTTCCATTCTTTGAGCAAGTCCTCACAGAGGTCCTTTAAACCAGAAATGAGTTCATCTTTGCTCAGCTCATCCTCTTGTGAACTTCCTGCATCAAGGTTAGTGGAAACCATGAAACAAACATCATTATACAAACTGAAATTGTTATACCTGATAGGTGTGGTCTCAGATGTTATCTCAGTGGACGTAACATCTCTGGTAACATGTTCAGTCTGCGAGTCTGTTGGTCCCAAAGACACAACAAGGGTATGAAAGGAGGCTAGAGGGGGGGTGAATAGCCTACTTAAAATTTCAACCCTTTTTCAAAATTCAACCAAGTGCTTACAATCTTGAGATTTGCGGTCAAGTAATAAACCACGCGGTCAAGGTGTAATATGCACAGCGGAAGTTTTCGATGGAAATAAGGTGAGTTGTTTTTGACAATCTCTAAGGAACACCAGCACTCACGGTCAACCAAGTTGCGGTCAAGTGAGTCCGGTCAAGGTAAGTGCGGTCAATAGAAATGCGGTCAAGAGATTTGTGGTCAGATGGTTGAGAGATTGAAAGTTGTTGTCTTAGAAGTTTTGGCAAAATATAAGTTAGTCAGATTTTTAACTTGGGCAATGTGGAGAATAAGCAAACACAATTCACAATACGTTTGAATATCTGTAAGATCAAACACTAAACGACAAACAAAATTAATATGAACAAGTGAAGAACAAGATGAACAATACTTGAAAGTAAATTTGCAGAAAGTAAAATGACACAAGTATTTGGAAAGGTTCGATCTGTTAAAAGATCTACGTCCTTTACCAAGATGGTCAGTCTTGGATTTTGAATGGAGGTATATATTGATTCTTGAGTGTACAGATTACAGAGATGAAGTATTGAATCAACACCTACTTTCTATGAAGAACAAATCCTAGACTTAGACCAGTGTATCCCTTTTGATTCAATCTAAGTGATTGATCAATTGGGGTGAGTGTGTGTGTAAGAATCAGAAGCTCTTTGAAATCTAAGTGACTGTAGAGCCTAAAGAATCTTATGTGTTACAAGGCTTGAGATGACTTGAATGTTGTTGAAGATCTTTGAAGGTTTGAAGGTGAGATCTTGAAGATTCAAAGGATTCTGGAAATCTTGAGTATGATCTTCAATCACCAAGAATTTCAACAGCAATTTCTCTCTTAGAATCTCAGCTCAGTTCAATGAAGAACTTAAGGGCTATTTATAGCCTTGAATGAGAAAATAGCTGTTGGATTTACTTGGGCTCCAAGTTGAAGGACAATGAGCTGTTGAATTCTGATTGGAGCTCAATCTGAGTTTGTCCTTTTTGCAGATAAGAGGTGGTCCCACTTAGATGAATTTCAAACTTGAATTACTTGGGATCCAAGTTCTGCAACGTTCTAAACTAACCATAGTTTGATACAAGGTTAAGTTTGAACAAACTTGGGTTCTTGGACAACTTCATCATTTGCGGTCAAGGCCTCACGGTCGAGTGTCTTGCGGTCGAGGGGTCAAATGTGACCCGTCAAGATATGCCACAAAGCTCACGGTCACTGACTTCCGGTCAAGTGATTCACGGTCAAGTGGTCTTCCACGGTCAGGTGGTCTACCACGGTCAAGTGAATTCACGGTCAAGGTCTTGACCACTAAATTTCCAGACTTAGAAAATTTTCAGTCTATCAATCTAAAGCCTATACTATCAAAGTGGACTATTCTAAAAATGAAGTTTAACACTTCTTTACAATATATCCTAAAGTCCAAAAAATAAAATTAGGTTATGGGATCAATCAAATCTAGGTAATAGGAGTGGTTTATAATAAGCATACCCAACAATCTCCCCTATTTGATTGAGACCATTACCTACTATAACAAAGGCTAATTCATTGTACTTGGTAATAACATGTTTTCAAGAAAATAAATTTTATTAATTTCATGCCCCAAGTCAATGCACACTCTAAGCCAGTGTCATAGATTTCTATCAGCCTAAAAAGAAAAAAAAATACTAATCCTAGCAAGATAGACATATAAGGTTTGAATGCATTTTTAGAGAAAATAACAATAAGTATGAAAATGCATCAAACAAACATTCAAAAGGCACTCATAAATATCCATTCACGTATAGGGAGTGCAGAACCAAAAGAGGGATTAAGTTTTTACAGATCCAAATAAAAACAGACATAAAAGTAAATTGTTTTGGGACAAACATAAATGTAAAATTGTTTTGGGACATCACAAATCAATAACAAAGTTTCACATGACCACACACGGTCATATTCAAATGTTGCGGTCAACCCAAGTACGGATCTCCTTCAAAGTAACCAAATTTCTTTGAGAGGCCAACTCCAGGAATGATGATGGGGTCCTTGAGATCATTGATTTCGAGGAAGTCCATGTTCACGGTTGGAAATTCAAAGCTGTCTTCACCTTCATCTTCATCAGCAGCAAGTCTGTTTCCGTGTCCGGTCGCTTGATTTTGAGATGAGGAGCCTTGAGATCCAGCAATGCTATCCACGGTCAATTGAAGAGTTGAAATTTTGTTAATGACTTCCTGCATATTTGAGTTAGCAAATTCATAAACCCTATTAATCTTGGAAGTTTGACCTTCAAGCCGTTGGGTGTGGACCTGCATAGCTTGCCTCATAGCTTCTATCTTGGGCGAGAACTTTTCTGCGACCGATAACAAACCAACAGAAACACTTGCGTTGATTTCCGCTTTGAGAGAGGTCTTGACCTTATCCATCTTCTCAAATAGAAAGTTCTTGTTGCCTGTCATCACCTTTGACATTTCTTTGCCAGCTTTATCAATTGTCTTGACCAGTGAACGGTCAATGGAATTGGATTGTGCCTTGAGTTCCTCTTTAAGATCAGCACGAGTGAGAGAAGCGGTAGAAGTAGATGCGGTCAAGGCAATGTTGGGATTCACGGTAGCTAGGCTGTCAAGAATAGCCTTTGTTATGTTCTGACTCTCCCCCTTAATGGTCTCAACAACAGAAGTTTTGAGCTGATCAACCTCATTCTGCAACTTAATCTGGTTTGCAGCAAGCTTTGCAATCTCACCTTGAGTATCAAGGTTGATCTGAGTCAAGAACTCAATAGCAGTTAAAATGTGAGCCATTTGATCGACCGTACCAGAAGCGGTCGGAGGAGCTTGAGCAGACTGAAGGGGTGAGGGAGCAGGAGACTTGGTTAAAATATCATCATTGTCACTGGGTACACGGTCGCCATCTTGACCGTGACCCTGAAGCTCAACATTAGTGGACTTGCCTTGTTCAGCGGTCGCCTCAACAGGATGCACTTGATCATTATCACTAAAATCAGGACTGTCTATATTCACAATTTTCTCAACATGTTCAACATCACCACTTTCAATATCTTGATTACCAGATTCACCACTTGATTCTACCAACTCCACATCATCTGGTTCATCAACTAAGTTAAGAGTGTGCTTTGCTCTTTGACGTTGCGGTTGAGTAGGAGGGACATCAATATCCTCATCACGGTCGCCTTGCATAGGTGAACCGGATGGAGTGAAGACAGGAGATGCGGTCGACGGAGGCGGTTGAGATACCTTGGTTTTCTTTGAGGTTTGGATGGGACTAAGAGAGAGATCCCTTTTCTTGGATTTCTCCCCCTGAGATGGAATGGGGAGTGCAGAAGATTTTGTTTTGAAGGATTTGGATGGTGCGGTCGGAGAGGGCACGGTAGGCTTGAGACGGTTGATTTGGAGGGAGGTAAGGTTGACTTTACTTTGATAGGAACGGTAGATGGAATACTGGAAGGGGGCTTGACTGTTGAAGGTTCTTTAATAATCACTCCGGTCAGCGGTCTGGGTTTGGAAGGAGCGGTCGAGGCACTAGCAATTCCTTTGCCTTTGACCCTTCTAAACACTTGCTCCTCAGCTTCTTCATCATCCTCTTCATCATCATGAACAGATGAGGACTTTCCAGGAGCATCAAGTCCTAATGCTAATCTAGCAGCCTTGGTGAAGTTAGGAGGGATGTATTTTTCCCTTTTATGCTCAGGTTCACGGTTTCTGTACTCTTGATACTGAACATCACCAAACCTGTTGCGGTAGGTGGATCTCATAGTCTTGATGTCAAAGACCTTGGATAATGAGATAGTCACACTAGCATCTTTGTCCCGGTTGATTTCCCTTCGAACTTCATGGATGAATTTGAATAGGAGGGAAAGGAACCTGGTGTTTTTCTTGTACTTGGTGATGGCCTGATCAGATAGTTGGTTCTTGTAATCATAAATGTGGTCCAACAAAAGTCCATACAGGATCTTGGGCCAGTTCAATGTTCGACCGAGATAGATTGCGGTTGATAGCTTCCATTGGGTAGAGTTGAAGTTTCCATGATTGCCACTTTTGCAAAGAAGACCATGGCCAACTAGATGACCAATATAGTACATCACTTCAGGAAATGTCTTGCGGTAGGGCTTGCAGACATCAGTGGATCCAATCAATCTCATTGCTAGACCATCATACTCCTCATCAGTTAGGGAGATAGGGGCCTCAGTGTCGATGTCAAGGCCAAGTGTGGCAGCAATGTCGGTGTAATCAACCTCAACTTTGTGACCGTAAACTTCAGCTTCAATCCAATTGAGCGGTCTGTTTTGATCATCTCTCCCTTTGATTTCTTTTGCCGTGGAGTAGAATTCCCCGACTGCGGTAAGGTAGTGATCAGGTTGATTCATGGTGAAGTAGTGAAGTATGCCAGATTTCTTCATCCTTTTGATTAAATGCCTCCCAATGGCATCCTTTTGGAGGTCTTCATAGTCAATAACGCACCCAGGAATGAATGATTATTCTTCCTACAAAATTGAGAAAGTTAGCAACAGTGATGCGGTCGACCAATGTGCGGTCGAAGGATTAATGATGATGCGGTCGACAGGCACACGGTAGACAGAGAGCGGTCGACAAAAACACTTGGAAATATTTTAAAAGAAGTTTCCAAAAATACGCACAAACACCATATCACTATGTGTAGCCAAGAATGAGAATCAAAAAGTGACTATATCAAGAACATGAGGAACATCATAAGAACACCAAGAACACTATTCATAGCGAAAACCCAGAAAACGATTCAGAGCATGAAAATCCATAAAAATGACATACACATGAGCATAAAAACCGATTAAGCAACATTATAGCATCAATTTCACTGTTAGGAACATATCAATCTCAGAATTTGAAAGGGCAAAGAAAAAAATATGAACTAAAAGCTTTGAAAAATTCATGGTATAGAGAGATTTAACAACTAGAATATGAATCTAAACATTATGTTGAGCTCGAAATCTTGAAAATAACAAGAATAACTAGTAAAACAATGAGAATTTAACCTAGAAACAGAGAGAATCGAACATGAATACCAAGGGTTTTAAATCCGCCAAAACTGAGAAACGAAAATTGAAAAATGATGAGTTTTGGGTCAAGAAATCATACCATTGTGTCTTCAGAGGGTATTTCTTGTAATTTCTTGGATGATTTCGTTGGTTGTGTTGATTTTGGTGCCATTTAGAGAAGAAAAGAGTAAGAAACGAGAGAGAGAGGAACTGGGTTTTGTAGAGAGAAGTAGAGAGAGACAGAGTGTAGAGAGAGAAAGTGGAGAGTGGAGAGGTGTTTCAGAAAAAGTTGTTGCAGAGAGGTGGAGTTGAAGGTAAGTGGAACGGTTTGTGTAAGAGAAGTGGGAGGTTAACTCTGCAAAAACTCAGGGATTTGACCAGTAATGTCCTTTCACCATAAATGCATGGATAGTGACGGCGGACATAAATAAGGGAATAAAGTTAATTGCAAATGATTTGAATTAAATGAAAACGAGGGAAAAGAGGAAATTACGGATTACCCCTTGGGATGACTAGGAGGGTCCTAAAAATTGCTAAGTTAGAAACACTTACCTGGTCACCAAACTTTTGCGGTCAGGTTCTTGACCGTGAGTATTTGCGGTCAAGAATGTTACCTTGGCCTATGTATGCTTCTTTAAAGCAGTGAACGAATAACATCATTTTCCCATGCGGTCGGCTTCTTTAGAGCCTGAACAAATTACATCTTTGTATGCGGTTAATGGGGCGGTTGGCATATGAGCGGTCGATATTTATGCGGTCAGCATTGATGAGGTCAGTAAGCTTTGATAGATTTTGATGCTTCGACCGGAATTACTTGACCGGTGAGATGATAATCGACCGTTGAGACCTACTTGGTTTTGGACTTAGAGAAAACATAAGACATTAGCACAATCAAAGTATATGGACAAGTAATTAAAGTTCTAGCATACCCATCTCTCCTCTAAGATACCTAAATCTCTTGGAATCCAGAGCCTTGGTGAGAATATCTGCAATTTGATTGTCAGTACTCACATACTCTAGATGGATATTACCTTTTTCCACATGATCCTTGAGAAAGTGGTATTTGATATCAATGTGTTTGGTTTTTGAATGCATGACATGGTTGTTGGAGACAGCAATGGTAGATGTATTGTCACAAAAGATTGGACAATTTTCTTCGTTGATTCCGTAGTCAACCAATTGTTGCTTCATCCACAGCACTTGGCAGCAGCAGCTTCCAGCAGCTATATATTCAGCTTCTGTGGTAGATACAGAGACTGAGGCTTGTTTCTTGCTTGCCCATGAAACGAGTCGATTTCCAAGGAAATGACAAGTTCCACTTGTGCTTTTCCTGTCGATGGTACATGCTGCATAATCTGCATCTGAGTAACCTATAAGATCAAAATTTGAATCTTTGGAGTACCAAAGTCCAAGGTTAATAGTCCCAGATAGATATCGAATAATACGTTTAACAGCAATAAGATGTGCTTCTCTAGGATCAGCTTGATAACGAGCACAAACGCAAACACTAAACATGATATCTGGCCTACTAGCAGTTAAGTATAGGAGAGAGCCAATCATACCTCGATATAAGGTTTGATCAACCTTCTTACCTTTCAAGTCTTTATCCAGCTTGTTACCAGTAGCCATAGGAGTGTCGTATGCCTTTGCATTTTCAAGTCCAAATTTCTTGATAAGATCTCTTGTGTACTTTGCTTGGTTGAGGAAGATGCCTTCAGCACATTGTTTAATTTGAAGTCCAAGGAAGAATGTCAATTCTCCCATCATGCTCATCTCAAATTTGCTTTTCATGAGTTTCTCAAAACGCTTACACAACAATTCATTAGTAGAACCAAAAATAATATCATCTACATATATTTGAACAAGTAAAGTATGATCATTATATTTAGCAATAAATAGAGTTGTGTCGATCTTACCACGCTTGAATCCTTTTTCAAGGAGAAATTTAGATAGAGTATCATACCATGCTCGTGGAGCTTGTTTGAGTCCATACAAGGCTTTACGGAGTTTGTAGACATGATTTGGAAATTTGGGATCTTCAAATCCGGGCGGTTGAGCAACAAAGACTGTTTCTTGAAGTTCACCGTTGAGGAATGCACTCTTCACATCCATTTGATATAGCTTGAATCTTTTGTAAGAGGCATAAGCTAAGAATATCCTTATAGCTTCGAGTCTTGCAACGGGGGCAAATGTTTCATCATAATCAATGCCTTCTTCTTGTCTATATCCTTGTGCAACCAACCTAGCTTTGTTTCTTGTGATGCTTCCATTCTCATCCATCTTGTTTCGGAACACCCACTTTGTACCAATCACTCCTTGATCTTGTGGCCTTGGAACTAAGGTCCAAACTTTGCATCTATCAAATTGGTTGAGCTCTTCTTGCATAGCAACAACCCAACTTGAGTCTTGGAGTGCTTCATCAACTTTCTTGGGTTCAACTTGAGATATAAATGCGGTAAGTGCATCATAGTTTGATCTTCTTGTTCGAACACCAGAATGCAAGTCACCAATGATATTCTGAATTGGGTGATCTCTAACCTCACGAACTTCTTGAGGTATATCTGGTTGAGTTGATGGTGGTTGTAAGTCTTCTAGTGATACATCATTTGTGCCATCCCAATCATAAGTAATTTGAGGGATAGGTTCTTCCACATTGATGGGTGTTTCAACTTCAACTCCATTTGAGGTAGCAGCAGATGTGGTAGTTTCTGGTGCTTCATATGAGGTAGATGGAGGTGCAGTTGAGGTAGATGGGTTTCCTTGTGTTGATTGATTTTGTGGTCGACTTGTACCTGTCTCATTAATCTCAACAAAATCATCAGCAACATTTGGAGCCATATGTGGCTCAAGGAGAGAATGTTCATCAAATGTAACATGGACAGATTCAACTATCTTAAGAGTGGTTTTATTAAATACGCGAAAAGCTTTTGAGTGTTTAGCATACCCAACAAATATACCTTCATCGGCCTTAGGAGCAAATTTACCTCGATGTTCTTTACCGTTGTAGAGTATGAAGCATTTGCATCCAAATATCTTGAAGTATGCTATGTTGGGGGTTCTTCCTCTCCAAAGTTCATAAGGAGTTTTGTTGTAGGTCTTGTTGATGAGGGATCTATTTTGAGTGAAGCATGCTGTGTTGACGGCTTCAGCCCAAAAGTATTGAGGTAGCTTTGCTTCAATAATCATTGTCTTTCCAGCCTCTATCAACGTTCTGTTCTTTCTTTCCACAACACCATTTTGTTGTGGAACTCCAGCAGCAGAGAAGTTGTGGTCAATACCATGGTCATCACAGTACTGAGCTACACCGTTGTTCTTGAATTCTGTACCGTTGTCGGATCGAACACTAACGATGTCATCTTCCTTTTGTGTTTGGAGCTGTCTAAAGAGTGCGGTCAAAATGTCATAACAATCATCTTTGGAGCTCATCATCTCGACCCACGTATATCTTGAGTAGTCATCTACCACAACTAAGGAATATCTATTTCCTCCAATACTTGCGGTAGAAACAGGTCCAAACAGGTCCATATGTAGTAGTTGCAAACATCTAGAAGTTGAAGGTGTCGTCTTGCTGGAGAAAGACGCTTTTGGTTGTTTGCCTAGTTGACATGCTGTGCACTTCTCATCGTGGTGATCAGCTACTTTGGGTAGACCACGAACTAGATTTTCTCTACTAATCTTGGAGAGATACTTGAAGTTTAAGTGACTTAGTATTTTATGCCACAGCCAACTATTCTCACTAACATTCTTTGCTACAAAACAGAGATTAGAAGAAATGCAAGATGAATTAAAATCAACAACATAAACATTTTTCTTACGAATCCCTTTGAGCAAAGTGACGCCGGATATGCTATCTTTGATGAGACAGAAATTTGAAGTGAAGTGGCATTGCAATCCTTTGTCGCAGAACTGAGATATTGAGAGTAGATTGTGTTGTAGTCCAATAACTAGAGAGACTTCTTGGATGGTGATTTTTCCTTTACGAATGACTCCATATCCTACAGTCTTTCCTTTGTTATTATCTCCGAAGGTTACTGATGGCCCTTTTTCTTCACGGACATCTTCCAATAAATTGGTATCTCCGGTCATGTGCCTTGAGCAGCCACTATCGAGATACCATAAACTTGATTTATCCTTGAAGTGTCCAGCCATTAAGCAGAGGACCTATAAAATAAACATTTAAGAACAAGGTCCCCTTTTTATTCTTTTGGGTCCAAAGGTTAGCAACTTTTGACAACCCACACTTGCCTCACAGAAGGAGGGTTACTCTTTCTGGGATTGGGTGTGAATCTCAAAAGACATTCAGCAGCCTTGTGACCATAACCATCACACACAGAACAATGGTGGAAGCCACCCAACTGAGGGTTAACAAACTTTGTTAAAGTCTTGAGCACAACATTGTTTACTGGTATGGATGAGGTCTCCTTAACAAAGTTCATCCTCTTGAACTTTGCTGCCTTGCCGCCACTTGTGGTCGCCGGCTTCCAGGATGCGGTCGCCAGCTTCTTAGGTGCGGTCGACTGACCTCGCGGTAAGTACATGCGGTAGGGAGCACCATCTACCTTGCTAGAGGAAGCCTCTGCGGTAGGTTCATCCATGGCAATTCCTTTCAACTTTGCCTTTCCAGTTTGTTTCTTAGGGTAGACATAGTTAAACACTAGTTTCTTCTTTGGTTCTTGTCCTACACCCTTTGAAACATGATGTTTAGCCTTCGACTCTTTCAAAGTTTGCTGGGTAAATTTCTCATCTCTTTCACAACAAGATGCACATTTAAAGTTGTCACTAGTTTGGAATCCCAAGCCTTCCTTATCACCACTAGACTTTTGGGATTCTAAGATTTGTTCCATAGTGACACGAGAATTGGTCCACTCATTAGTGATCTTTTTCAAGTCATTTATCTCAGCGACCAATTCATCATTTTTAACTTTAAATATAGCATTTTGTTCTTCTAAGAAACGGTTTCGATCAGTAAGAGGAGTCATGCTCTTGATCTGCTCCTTAAGGAGGGTGAGTTCAGATCTTAATAGAGATTTATCCGTCTTAAGCTGGGAAATTTCTTCAGTTGAAAGTGCTAAAGCTTCCTTCATGCCAGAGAATTTACTAATTACCTGTTCTGCTTTTGCAAACATCTTTTCTTGTTCATCGGGGGAAATGTCAAATTTGACTTGTGGTGTGGTAGACAGAACTTCCTTCACTTTGGGGTTTAGTAGAGCCTTCTTTGCTGCACTCACATCACATCTTGAAAATAGAAGATCACCATTCTTTTGAACCGGAGTTAGGAATCCCTTTTCTGCAAGTTCATCGGCCGTATAACTTATCCGTTTAGGTTTTGCATTTGGTGAGCGACGACTTTTATTATCATCCTCATCATCGGACTGAACGACCAAACAGATGTGACCTTCTTCAGAATCCTCATCGCTTTCATCAGAATCTGACTCTATCCAGGTAGCTAACTCTTTTGTGGTAGAGTCCTCTTCAGCAACCATCCCCTTTTGCTTTGAGTATCTTGGATTGAAGTTGCTTTTCTTTTTCATATACTCATACTTGGGAATTCGGCATTCTGATGCGAAATGACCGGGTTTCCTGCAATTAAAACAAACGAGATCCTCTTTCTTCTTTGAGAAGTTGGAGTATTCTTTCTTACTTGTTGAGTTGCTCCTTGAGAACCTTGTTGGAGTTTTGCTTGATGATCCGGGTCTTGCTGTCTTTCTGAACTTTTGGAATCTTTTCACGAACATAGCAAAGTCATCATCATCCATATCTAATAAATCAGATGTGGAGATTTTTGGATCTTCTTCCTCGATCACTTCTTCTCGATCACTTCTTCCTTTTGTGCAACCAACGATAAGTTCTTTGTTTTTCCTTCCATTTCAGCAATGTTGTTAAGCTTGATATCAAAGACCTTGAGGTTGGCATAGAGGCTTCTGAGAGACATATCATCTAGTAACTTGGTATCTTCAAGAGTGTTTCCTTTGTGTAGATATTGCGAACCAAGAGCGGCAAGAAAATTAACATTGATTTCTTTCTTGGTAAGCTTCTTTCCGAGTGCTGTATAAGTACTCACGATCTCACAATAACGATCGTAAGTGGCTCTTAGTGATTCACCGGGGATCTTAGCAAAGTTGTTGAATCTTCTTTGAATTGCAAATTTTTTGCTTTCCTTGCAAGCATGATCTCCTTCGATGTAATCTTCAATTGCATCCCAAAGTTCTTTTGCAGTAGAGCATTCCATGATCTGTCGACGCTGTGACGTACTCAAGGTACTTAGAAGTATGCTTTTTGCTTTCACATCCATTCCAACCAGTCTTTTCTCTCCATCGGTCCATTCAGCCTTTGGTTTCTTGATAGTCGGATTTGCACCATTGGTTTCTGGATCCGGATTAGCTTTCATTGGGAAGTATGGTCCAATGGTAAGACAATCACCAAGTTGCTCGTCCATGGAGTAGAACTGAGTTAGAATGCTGTGCTTCCATACGTCAAAATTATCTTCGTCGAACGCTGGAACGTGAGTGAAGTTAACCGTTGCCATAGTTTTCTGACTTGCCATTTTGAATCGGCACCCAAGCTGTTAAGCTTGAAAAACAGAAGTTTTATAAAGGTGTTTGCTCTGATACCACTTGTTGTTCCCAAAGACACAACAAGGGTATGAAAGGAGGCTAGAGGGGGGGTGAATAGCCTACTTAAAATTTCAACCCTTTTTCAAAATTCAACCAAGTGCTTACAATCTTGAGATTTGCGGTCAAGTAATAAACCACGCGGTCAAGGTGTAATATGCACAGCGGAAGTTTTCGATGGAAATAAGTTGAGTTGTTTTTGACAATCTCTAAGGAACACCAGCACTCACGGTCAACCAAGTTGCGGTCAAGTGAGTCCGGTCAAGGTAAGTGCGGTCAATAGAAATGCGGTCAAGAGATTTGTGGTCAGATGGTTGAGAGATTGAAAGTTGTTGTCTTAGAAGTTTTGGCAAAATATAAGTTAGTCAGATTTTTAACTTGGGCAATGTGGAGAACAAACAAACACAATTCACAATACGTTTGAATATCTGTAAGATCAAACACTAAATGACAAACAAAATTAATATGAACAAGTGAAGAACAAGATGAACAATACTTGAAAGTAAATTTGCAGAAAGTAAAATGACACAAGTATTTGGAAAGGTTCGATCTGTTAAAAGATCTACGTCCTTTACCAAGATGGCCAGTCTTGGATTTTGAATGGAGGTATATATTGATTCTTGAGTGTACAGATTACAGAGATGAAGTATTGAATCAACACCTACTTTCTATGAAGAACAAATCCTAGACTTAGACCAGTGTATCCCTTTTGATTCAATCTAAGTGATTGATCAATTGGGGTGAGTGTGTGTGTAAGAATCAGAAGCTCTTTGAAATCTAAGTGATTGTAGAGCCTAAAGAATCTTATGTGTTACAAGGCTTGAGATGACTTGAATGTTGCTGAAGATCTTTGAAGGTTTGAAGGTGAGATCTTGAAGATTCAAAGGATTCTGGAAATCTTGAGTATGATCTTCAATCACCAAGAATTTCAACAGCAATTTCTCTCTTAGAATCTCAGCTCAGTTCAATGAAGAACTTAAGGGCTATTTATAGCCTTGAATGAGAAAATAGCTGTTGGATTTACTTGGGCTCCAAGTTGAAGGACAATGAGCTGTTGAATTCTGATTGGAGCTCAATCTGAGTTTGTCCTTTTTGCAGATAAGAGGTGGTCCCACTTAGATGAATTTCAAACTTGAATTACTTGGGATCCAAGTTCTGCAACGTTCTAAACTAACCATAGTTTGATACAAGGTTAAGTTTGAACAAACTTGGGTTCTTGGACAACTTCATCATTTGCGGTCAAGGCCTCACGGTCGAGTGTCTTGCGGTCGAGGGGTCAAATGTGACCCGTCAAGATATGCCACAAAGCTCACGGTCACTGACTTCCGGTCAAGTGATTCACGGTCAAGTGGTCTTCCACGGTCAGGTGGTCTACCACGGTCAAGTGAATTCACGGTCAAGGTCTTGACCACTAAATTTCCAGACTTAGAAAATTTTCAGTCTATCAATCTAAAGCCTATACTATCAAAGTGGACTATTCTAAAAATGAAGTTTAACACTTCTTTACAATATATCCTAAAGTCCACAAAAAAATAAAATTAGGTTATGGGATCAATCAAATCTAGGTAATAGGAGTGGTTTATAATAAGCATACCCAACAATCTTCCCCTATTTGATTGAGACCATTACCTACTATAACAAAGGCTAATTCATTGTACTTGGTAATAACATGTTTTCAAGAAAATAAAAAACTTATTAATTTCATGCCCCAAGTCAATGCACACTCTAAGCCAGTGTCATAGATTTCTATCAGCCTAAAAAGAAAAAAAAATACTAATCCTAGCAAGATAGACATATAAGGTTTGAATGCATTTTTAGAGAAAATAACAATAAGTATGAAAATGCATCAAACAAACATTCAAAAGGCACTCATAAATATCCATTCACGTATAGGGAGTGCAGAACCAAAAGAGGGATTAAGTTTTTACAGATCCAAATAAAAACAGACATAAAAGTAAATTGTTTTGGGACAAACATAAATGTAAAATTGTTTTGGGACATCACAAATCAATAACAAAGTTTCACATGACCACACACGGTCATATTCAAATGTTGCGGTCAACCCAAGTACGGATCTCCTTCAAAGTAACCAAATTTCTTTGAGAGGCCAACTCCAGGAATGATGATGGGGTCCTTGAGATCATTGATTTCGAGGAAGTCCATGTTCACGGTTGGAAATTCAAAGCTGTCTTCACCTTCATCTTCATCAGCAGCAAGTCTGTTTCCGTGTTCGGTCGCTTGATTTTGAGATGAGGAGCCTTGAGATCCAGCAATGCTATCCACGGTCAATTGAAGAGTTGAAATTTTGTTAATGACTTCCTGCATATTTGAGTTAGCAAATTCATAAACCCTATTAATCTTGGAAGTTTGACCTTCAAGCCGTTGGGTGTGGACCTGCATAGCTTGCCTCATAGCTTCTATCTTGGGCGAGAACTTTTCTGCGACCGATAACAAACCAACAGAAACACTTGCGTTGATTTCCGCTTTGAGAGAGGTCTTGACCTTATCCATCTTCTCAAATAGAAAGTTCTTGTTGCCTGTCATCACCTTTGACATTTCTTTGCCAGCTTCATCAATTGTCTTGACCAGTGAACGGTCAATGGAATTGGATTGTGCCTTGAGTTCCTCTTTAAGATCAGCACGAGTGAGAGAAGCGGTAGAAGTAGATGCGGTCAAGGCAATGTTGGGATTCACGGTAGCTAGGCTGTCAAGAATAGCCTTTGTTATGTTCTGACTCTCCCCCTTAATGGTCTCAACAACAGAAGTTTTGAGCTGATCAACCTCATTCTGCAACTTAATATGGTTTGCAGCAAGCTTTGCAACCTCACCTTGAGTATCAAGGTTGATCTGAGTCAAGAACTCAATAGCAGTTAAAATGTGAGCCATTTGATCGACCGTACCAGAAGCGGTCGGAGGAGCTTGAGCAGACTGAAGGGGTGAGGGAGCAGGAGACTTGGTTAAAATATCATCATTGTCAGTGGGTACACGGTCGCCATCTTGACCGTGACCCTGAAGCTCAACATCAGTGGACTTGCCTTGTTCAGCGGTCGCCTCAACAGGATGCACTTGATCATTATCACTAAAATCAGGACTGTCTATATTCACAATTTTCAACATGTTCAACATCACCACTTTCAATATCTTGATTACCAGATTCACCACTTGATTCTACCAACTCCACATCATCTGGTTCATCAACTAAGTTAAGAGTGTGCTTTTCTCTTTGACGTTGCGGTTGAGTAGGAGGGACATCAATATCCTCATCACGGTCGCCTTGCATAGGTGAACCGGATGGAGTGAAGACAGGAGATGCGGTCGACGGAGGCGGTTGAGATACCTTGGTTTTCTTTGAGGTTTGGATGGGACTAAGAGAGAGATCCCTTTTCTTGGATTTCTCCCCCTGAGATGGAATGGGGAGTGCAGAAGATTTTGTTTTGAAGGATTTGGATGGTGCGGTCGGAGAGGGCACGGTAGGCTTGGAGACGGTTGATTTGGAGGGAGGTACGGTTGACTTTACTTTGATAGGAACGGTAGATGGAATACTGGAAGGGGGCTTGACTGTTGAAGGTTCTTTAATAATCA
Source organism: Campanula takesimana (assembly GCA_026119855.1). Lineage (NCBI taxonomy): Eukaryota > Viridiplantae > Streptophyta > Magnoliopsida > Asterales > Campanulaceae > Campanula > Campanula takesimana. Next base: position 4,893 of record JAOWBW010001513.1, on the reverse strand, counting down.
CTCCGGTCAGCGGTCTAGGTTTGGAAGGAGCGGTCGAGGCACTAGCAATTCCTTTGCCTTTGACCCTTCTAAACACTTGCTCCTCAGCTTCTTCATCATCCTCTTCATCATCATGAACAGATGAGGACTTTCCAGGAGCATCAAGTCCTAATGCTAATCTAGCAGCCTTGGTGAAGTTAGGAGGGATGTATTTTTCCCTTTTATGCTCAGGTTCACGGTTTCTGTACTCTTGATACTGAACATCACCAAACCTGTTGCGGTAGGTGGATCTCATAGTCTTGATGTCAAAGACCTTGGATAATGAGATAGTCACACTAGCATCTTTGTCCCGGTTGATTTCCCTTCGAACTTCATGGATGAATTTGAATAGGAGGGAAAGGAACCTGGTGTTTTTCTTGTACTTGGTGATGGCCTGATCAGATAGTTGGTTCTTGTAATCATAAATGTGGTCCAACAAAAGTCCATACAGGATCTTGGGCCAGTTCAATGTTCGACCAAGATAGATTGCGGTTGATAGCTTCCATTGGGTAGAGTTGAAGTTTCCATGATTGCCACTTTTGCAAAGAAGACCATGGCCAACCAGATGACCAATATAGTACATCACTTCAGGAAATGTCTTGCGGTAGGGCTTGCAGACATCAGTGGATCCAATCAATCTCATTGCTAGACCATCATACTCCTCATCAGTTAGGGAGATAGGGGCCTCAGTGTCGATGTCAAGGCCAAGTGTGGCAGCAATGTCGGTGTAATCAACCTCAACTTTGTGACCGTAAACTTTAGCTTTAATCCAATTGAGCGGTCTGTTTTGATCATCTATCCCTTTGATTTCTTTTGCTGTGGAGTAGAATTCCCCGACTGCGGCAAGGTAGTGATCAGGTTGATTCATGGTGAAGTAGTGAAGTATGCCAGATTTCTTCATCCTTTTGATTAAATGCCTCCCAATGGCATCCTTTTGGAGGTCTTCATAGTCAATAACGCACCCAGGAATGAATGATTATTCTTCCTACAAAATTGAGAAAGTTAGCAACAGTGATGCGGTCGACCAATGTGCGGTCGAAGGATTAATGATGATGCGGTCGACAGGCACACGGTAGACAGAGAGCGGTCGACAAAAACACTTGGAAATATTTTAAAGAAGCTTCCAAAAATACGCACAAACACCATATCACTATGTGTAGCCAAGAATGAGAATCAAAAAGTGACTATATCAAGAACATGAGGAACATCATAAGAACACCAAGAACACTATTCATAGCGAAAACCCAGAAAACGATTCAGAGCATGAAAATCCATAAAAATGACATACACATGAGCATAAAAACCGATTAAGCAACATTATAGCATCAATTTCACTGTTAGGAACATATCAATCTCAGAATTTGAAAGGGCAAAGAAAAAAATATGAACTAAAAGCTTTGAAAAATTCATGGTATAGAGAGATTTAACAACTAGAATATGAATCTAAACATTATGTTGAGCTCGAAATCTTGAAAATAACAAGAATAACTAGTAAAACAATGAGAATTTAACCTAGAAACAGAGAGAATCGAACATGAATACCAAGGGTTTTAAATCCGCCAAAACTGAGAAACGAAAATTGAAAAATGATGAGTTTTGGGTCAAGAAATCATACCATTGTGTCTTCAGAGGGTATTTCTTGTGATTTCTTGGATGATTTCGTTGGTTGTGTTGATTTTGGTGCCATTTAAAGAAGAAAAGAGTAAGAAACGAGAGAGAGAGGAACTGGGTTTTGTAGAGAGAAGTAGAGAGAGACAGAGTGTAGAGAGAGAAAGTGGAGAGTGGAGAGGTGTTTCAGAAAAAAGTTGTTGCAGAGAGGTGGAGTTGAAGGGAAGTGGAACGGTTTGTGTAAGAGAAGTGGGAGGTTAACTCTGCAAAAACTCAGGGATTTGACCAGTAATGTCCTTTCACCATAAATGCATGGATAGTGACGGCGGACATAAATAAGGGAATAAAGTTAATTGCAAATGATTTGAATTAAATGAAAACGAGGGAAAAGAGGAAATTACGGATTACCCCTTGGGATGACTAGGAGGGTCCTAAAAATTGCTAAGTTAGAAACACTTACCTGGTCACCAAACTTTTGCGGTCAGGTTCTTGACCGTGAGTATTTGCGGTCAAGAATGTTACCTTGGCCTATGTATGCTTCTTTAAAGCAGTGAACGAATAACATCATTTTCCCATGCGCGGTCGGCTTCTTTAGAGCCTGAACAAATTACATCTTTGTATGCGGTTAATGGGGCGGTTGGCATATGAGCGGTCGATATTTATGCGGTCAGCATTGATGAGGTCAGTAAGCTTTGATAGATTTTGATGCTTCGACCGGAATTACTTGACCGGTGAGATGATAATCGACCGTTGAGACCTACTTGGTTTTGGACTTAGAGAAAACATAAGACATTAGCACAATCAAAGTATATGGACAAGTAATTAAAGTTCTAGCATACCCATCTCTCCTCTAAGATACCTAAATCTCTTGGAATCCAGAGCCTTGGTGAGAATATCTGCAATTTGATTGTCAGTACTCACATACTCTAGATGGATATTACCTTTTTCCACATGATCCTTGAGAAAGTGGTATTTGATATCAATGTGTTTGGTTTTTGAATGCATGACATGGTTGGAGACAGCAATGGTAGATGTATTGTCACAAAAGATTGGACAATTTTCTTCGTTGATTCCGTAGTCAACCAATTGTTGCTTCATCCACAGCACTTGGCAGCAGCAGCTTCCAGCAGCTATATATTCAGCTTCTGTGGTAGATACAGAGACTGAGGCTTGTTTCTTGCTTTCCCATGAAACGAGTCGATTTCCAAGGAAATGACAAGTTCCACTTGTGCTTTTCCTGTCGATGGTACATGCTGCATAATCTGCATCTGAGTAACCTATAAGATCAAATTTGAATCTTTGGAGTACCAAAGTCCAAGGTTAATAGTCCCAGATAGATATCGAATAATACGTTTAACAGCAATAAGATGTGCTTCTCTAGGATCAGCTTGATAACGAGCACAAACGCAAACACTAAACATGATATCTGGCCTACTAGCAGTTAAGTATAGGAGAGAGCCAATCATACCTCGATATAAGGTTTGATCAACCTTCTTACCTTTCAAGTCTTTATCCAGCTTGTTACCAGTAGCCATAGGAGTGTCGTATGCCTTTGCATTTTCAAGTCCAAATTTCTTGATAAGATCTCTTGTGTACTTTGCTTGGTTGAGGAAGATGCCTTCAGCACATTGTTTAATTTGAAGTCCAAGGAAGAATGTCAATTCTCCATCATGCTCATCTCAAATTTGCTTTTCATGAGTTTCTCAAAACGCTTACACAACAATTCATTAGTAGAACCAAAAATAATATCATCTACATATATTTGAACAAGTAAAGTATGATCATTATATTTAGCAATAAATAGAGTTGTGTCGATCTTACCACGCTTGAATCCTTTTTCAAGGAGAAATTTAGATAGAGTATCATACATGCTCGTGGAGCTTGTTTGAGTCCATACAAGGCTTTACGGAGTTTGTAGACATGATTTGGAAATTTGGGATCTTCAAATCCGGGCGGTTGAGCAACAAAGACTGTTTCTTGAAGTTCACCGTGAGAAATGCACTCTTCACATCCATTTGATATAGCTTGAATCTTTTGTAAGAGGCATAAGCTAAGAATATCCTTATAGCTTCGAGTCTTGCAACGGGGGCAAATGTTTCATCATAATCAATGCCTTCTTCTTGTCTATATCCTTGTGCAACCAACCTAGCTTTGTTTTCTTGTGATGCTCCATTCTCATCCATCTTGTTTCGGAACACCCACTTTGTACCATCACTCCTTGATCTTGTGGCCTTGGAACTAAGGTCCAAACTTTGCATCTATCAAATTGGTTGAGCTCTTCTTGCATAGCAACAACCCAACTTGAGTCTTGGAGTGCTTCATCAACTTTCTTGGGTTCAACTGAGATATAAATGCGGTAAGTGCATCATAGTTTGATCTTCTTGTTCGAACACCAGAATGCAAGTCACCAATGATATTCTGAATTGGGTGATCTCTACCTCACGAACTTCTTGAGGTATATCTGGTTGAGTTGATGGTGGTTGTAAGTCTTCTAGTGATACATCATTTGTGCCATCCCAATCATAAGTAATTTGAGGGATAGGTTCTTCCACATTGATGGGTGTTTCAAGTTCAACTCCATTTGAGGTAGCAGCAGATGTGGTAGTTTCTGGTGCTTCATATGAGGTAGATGGAGGTGCAGTTGAGGTAGATGGGTTTCCTTGTGTTGATTGATTTTGTGGTCGACTTGTACCTGTCTCATTAATCTCAACAAAATCATCAGCAACATTTGGAGCCATATGTGGCTCAAGGAGAGAATGTTCATCAAATGTAACATGGACAGATTCAACTATCTTAAGAGTGGTTTTATTAAATACGCGAAAGCTTTTGAGTGTTTAGCATACCCAACAAATATACCTTCATCGGCCTTAGGAGCAAATTTACCTCGATGTTCTTTACCGTTGTAGAGTATGAAGCATTTGCATCCAAATATCTTGAAGTATGCTATGTTGGGGGTTCTTCCTCTCCAAAGTTCATAAGGAGTTTTGTTGTAGGTCTTGTTGATGAGGGATCTATTTTGAGTGAAGCATGCTGTGTGACGGCTTCAGCCCAAAGTATTGAGGTAGCTTTGCTTCAATAACATTGTCTTTTCCAGCCTCTATCAACGTTCTGTTCTTTCTTTCCACAACACCATTTTGTTGTGGAACTCCAGCAGCAAGAGAAGTTGTGGTCAATACCATGGTCATCCACAGTACTGAGCTACACCGTTGTTCTTGAATTCTGTACCGTTGTCGGATCGAACACTAACGATGTCATCTTCCTTTGTGT
>JAOWBW010001512.1:0-276231 GCA_026119855.1 Campanula takesimana | reverse complement strand
AACGGATAAGAAGAATAAAGAAAAGGGATAGAAAATGATAGAATGCTCACCACTTCAAGGAATCCACACTTGAAGATACGGGCATAAAACAACTCACCACCTTTGGAATCCACCAAAAGGATACAGAGTTGGGTGTTGTCGACGCTCATGGAATCCACCAAAGAGATTACAACAAGAAAGAAGGCACAAAGCACAAACTTATATTTTATAAACTCAATCAACTCTCTTTACAATAACTATGATAGGGTATTTATAATTTATTTGGAACAACCTCCAAACATAGGAATACTAAAAATAAACTAAGGATAGCCTAACAATTAATTACATTTAAATAAGATGTATTATTTATACCAAGATTCATGAAAGTCTAGAAGATAGTCAAAATTCGGATGTAGCTGACTTTTGGACAGTCACTCAGTCAAACTTTATACTTTCTGTACAAAATTCCAAATAGTGATCCGAAAGAAGTCTGGAATCTACACTCAACGACCTTTCCAATGGCATGCTGCTTGTATTTTTTGGCCCAACTTTGTGAGATACACTCTCTTTAAGTTGACTGATTTTATTGAGAGTGTCAAATACCAACCTTTAGGTTCCTGCGTCATCCTTGTCATTATGAGAGTGAGGCTGAAGGAGAGGAAGCAAAAAAGTTCTGGACAAAGTTCGCATTACATTTTCCTGAGGTTTTGTTAGATTGAAATAATTTTACTATATGTTATTGGTGATTTGTTATGCTAGATACTACTTTGTATTGAGGTTTCAAGATTTTTTTAACTTATTGAGGTTTCTTGATTTCTCTTCTTTTAATTTTTTAATTTATTTTTTCATCGTTTCTCTCACGATGACATATGAGGATTCATGTTAGCCGACCCCAAATTATTTTGAGACTAAGGCTTTGTTATTGTTATTGTTGTATTGAGGTGTTTTGGCGAGAGAGAAATCGAATGCTTAACTACACTTATCAACAAGATATGAAGTAACATGATATAGTTGGAGTGGAGGAGAGTACTGTTGGTCCCAGAGGGCAACAAGGGTATAGAACCGCTAGAGGGGGGGGTGAATAGCGGTCCGAAACTTTTTCGAAATACCCTTAAAATCAACCGAGTACTTATCAGTTTGGCCAACTGCGGTTCAAGGCACAAGAACCGAACTGATAAAATGCACAGCGGAGTTTGCGGTTTGGCCAAATAGGTTAGTTAAAGAGTTGGGAAGTTTGACTCGGGTTGAGAAAACACTATGATGAACAGAATAGTTAAACTTAAAGTTTAAAGGAAAACACAATTCATCTTTCAAGTCATTTCGTATATGGAAACAAGTTCAAGACCACAAACAAGAAAGATAAATATCAAGACAGAAAATAAAGATCAAACACACAAATTGAAGAGGTTCGTTCTTAAATGAACTACGTCCTCTACCTAGATGGTTAGTCTAGGATTTTCTAATAGCTATAAGACTTGTATTAATTTAGAGGAGGTTTTACAAGATGAATCTAAACTCTAAACAATAAGTCTAACCTAAGCTATAATAACAACCGGTGTTTTCGAAGTATATAATCTATAGGATCATATAAATCGGGTGTGTGTGTGAAAAGAAATCAAATGCTCTAAGTATCTAAATGATGGTGGAGCAAATAGAATTCTTTCTGTGTAAAGGCTAAAATGAATGGTTGTTAGGCTTGAAGCTTTGATGAAGAACTGGGTTTGCAATGGAGATGGTTGAAGATATGAATATCTGGGTTTAACTCTTCAAAGCAAACTTGAATACTTGGGAATGAATCTCTTGAAGCTCAGCAACCTTCATTGTTGAATAATGAAGGCTATTTATAGGCAGAGCACCCTTGTGACCGTTGGGTAAAGATTTGAATCAAATCTGAAGGGTACAGTGCTGTCGAAATCCCATTGGTTGAGCTGTCATTTTCGTCCTTGGTTTTGTCTTGTAGTCCTAGGTAGTTGTTGCACCACTACCTGACAATTGTCCTTTGTTGCAGAAAGGACTAACGGTAAACAATTCAAACTGATGGACAAACCGACATTCCTTGCAGAAACTCCAAGTTAACTTAGAGTTATTTTGACATGACATAACAACATCCTTATACTGTCAATAAGGGAATGTTTGTCTAAGGAATAAATGACATCTCTTTAATTCTTCAATAACTGCTCTGCGGTTTCACCAAGCATAGGGCGGTTTGAAGAATGGTCTTGATGTGCGGTTTCATCAAACATGCAAACTGCGGTTTGATGAGAATTGAAGAGCTCCATGCTGGCATTCTTAAAATGACGGCTTGAAGCACTAAACCGCTAATGATACAACCGAACAATACTCAGCCTAGAAAACAAAAAATCTAGAAATGGACTTATCTAAAAATTGAAGTAGAACTTCATTACATGCGGTCCTAAAGTCCATAAAAAGACACGTGGAATGGATCAATCAAATTAAGGTGGGTGTACTAACAATGAATCCTAACAATCTCCCCCTATTTGATTGATGCCATTACCACACTATGATAATAGCAAAACATTGTACTTGGTAAGAACATGTCAGAAATAAATTTCATGAAATTGCATGTCCCAAGTCAATGCACACACTATGCTAGATCATAGATTTCTAATCTATCAAAAATAAAGGAAATGAATAAGAGATAGAAAAGAAATACATTCAGATGCATAAAGAATGATATGATTTTGAGGATCAGAAATGCATGTTTAAACTGAATGTTTAAAACACAATGCACTTAAAAGTATTTTCATGATGAATGTAGTGCATGAGGTTTTAAGAAATACAAGCATTGTTTCACAAACAAGCAGTTTGAATAAACAAAGTTTTTGGAAACAGAATGCTATGCAGTCATTCTCATTATAATTCAATCATAAAGGATAGTAACTTACAATGTATGAATTACAAGAGATACCAAAAAGAAAGACTAAGAAAAGAGGTCTAGTCTACTTCATCTGCAACAGAACCCCTTGCAGCAGCAGCAGCATCTGCGGTTTGGTTCTGAACGGTTTGAGCATCTTGAGCAGCTTGTTCTTGTGCAATTTGAACATTAACAGCGGGAGCGGTTTGATCAACATTTCTAGAACCGGATCCACGGGTGGTTTCAAAAACAAAGTCAGCTGCACGAAGCCGAACTTCAGTCGGTTCATCAATCTTCAATTCAATTGCAGCGGTTTGTTTGACAAGTTTCCCGGTTCTATGAAGTATAAGCTCAGAAGAATCAAGCGCATGCTGGGCCAGAATATCCAGTTTCTCAACAACAGATTGAAGTGAAGCATCAACGGCTTGAAACTTTAAGTTGCAAAGATCATTGTTGGTTCTGACAAGATCTTGAAGGGCCAGTTGATTTTCCAAGATTAAGTTCAGTCTCTCATCTAGCTGTTGTTGGCTTGACCTATCTTCAAATCTCTCATTTACTCTCTCCCCCTTAATGGCATCAAGATCAGATTGAATGGTGAGGAGATGAGTGTCAAACCGAGAAGTGGCGGTTTGTTGATGAAATTGAATATTTCTAACCGCATCTATCAAATCGGCGGTTGAAGCATGAAGAGGTAGAATTGGATAGGAAGGAATTGAAGAGGGCGGTTCATCAGAAGGAGTATAGGGAGGGATGTGCTCATCACTGGAATTATCATCATCAGAAATTTGGATGGCATCATCAGATTGATGGGAGGAAGAAGGCATCTTGGCTTTACCTTTCAACAGAATGTGTGCCTCTTCTAAGGTTTCACCCATAGAGATCCTAAGGGCGGTTTCAAGCTCAATGGGATCAAAGAGGGGAAAAGAATGAATAGGGATAATTGCAGTTTGAGGAGGTGAAGAAGGAAGAAGAGGAAATCTCAAATAATCATCATTTAAAAGAATGGAAGGTGAAGGCACAAATCTCCAATTCAACATAGGAGGATAGGCTCTAGCAGTTAATTGTAGAAAGAATTGACTAGCAAGAGTGGGATCCATGAGTACCTGATCGGCAATCTCACCCATCACTTTGTCTGCAACTGAAAGAATTAAGTGTTCAACTGCGGCTTCCATCTCATCCTTGGGAAAGATAGCAAAAGGGTTAGGGCGGCCAGCCTTCAAGAATCTAGCTTCGGCTTTGGCGGCGGCACGAGCATGGGCTCCAGCCCTTCTTTCCCTAGAGGTTTCAGTTTTGAACCGCTTCAAATATTTTGCTAAGTCAGCAGCATTCTTTCGTTTCTTTGTCTTCGGTTTAATGAATGAAACCGATGTCTGTGGAGATAGCTGAACTGGCGGCTGAGAGAGAGGTTGAGCTTGAGTAATAGCCAGCGGTTGAACTGAAGGAAGAGGCAGTGGTTGAACCGACACAGAAGTAGATGGCAAAACCGGAGTTGGAGCATAAGGTAAATCAGGAGATGAAGAGGGAGTATGCTCAGGTGAATCAAAGTCCAACTTTCTTTTAAGTGAAGGAGGAGAGACCTCAACCATCATTGGGTCAATGCCTGCCTTCCTCATCTCAGCTCTTTCTCTTAGCTCTCTTGCAAAAGCTCCTTCAAGAGGTGAGTGATCTCTTTTGTAGTCAGCCTCACTGAAGTCAATAGCGCCTGGTGGCCTTGACTGCCAATGCTCTACATAATCACTTTTCTTCACCAACTTCCTCTTCTTCTTTGGCGGTTGAACCTCAAGAACTTCAACATCTTGCTCAGGTTCACCAAGTGCCTCAGACATATCAGTCTGCTCAGGCAATGCTGCAGCCTCAAACTCATCGGTTTGCTCAGGCTGAACCACAATGGTAGATACAGCGGTTTGTTCAACTAGAACCGCATCCTCAGACACTTCGGTCTGCTCAGGATCGGTTTGAGAGGAAGGTTTAAGGTTTGGGAAGGCTTTGAAAATTTCAGCCAACTGTTCTTCAGAGAATTGAACAGATGGCGGTTTAGAAGTGGAAGGTTTAGGAGGAGAAGGGATAGGAAGAAAAAGATGAGGTGAGGGGATAAGTTCTGGAATGGATTTTGCCTTGGCGGCTTTAAGAGAGGAGGCATCCTTAGCAAAATTTAAGGATTTCTCCACATTTTGATGTACTGGAGAGAGGGGTTTAACTTGAGGTTTGGGAATAGAGGGTTTAGAAGGCGGTTTTGAAAGAGTAGGAGATAGTCTGATGGGGGGGAAAGAGGTTGAAGAAGATGAAGGTTTAGATGACGGTTTGGATAAGGGTTTGGAAGGCGGTTTGGATAGGTTTGCTTTTGTAATAACCGAAGGGATTTGAGCAGTTCCCTTTCTTTTCCTTGGAGCGGCGGTTTCCTTGGGACGAGCCGCAGGTATAGACCGAGCTGCAGGCTCCCCCTCAACCGCAGGCTCCCCCTCAGCCTGTACCGCGGTTTGAGCTAAATGACTTAACCCCAGTCGGTTTAGAGTGGCAGTTTGACCTTCATTTCTTAGCAGCGTAGCATGGGCCTGATCAGCAATGGCACCAGCATACGGTTTCCCTGATTTGTTGAGCCGAGCTTCAGGAAATGGGCCACGTTCGGCTTCAGGAAGAGGGTCCTCATTCCAAACAGTTTGAGCAAACCGCCATCCAAAGGTTGTTCTGAAGGTATCAAGTCTTGACAATCCAAAGATAGATTTTTCACTTGGATCCAACCAATAGTCCTTGTGTTCAGTAGAGAACTTGAAAATGGCAGTATCTTGATGCAAGAACTTTGTCAGCAACCTGCAATGAGTTCTGACCTTGGATTTTCCAGCGGCTTTAGCAGCATGGAGGCGGTTTAGAGCATTTATAATCTCCTTCATCACAACCTTGGGCCAGTGCAGTTTCTTCCCTTTAAGAATGGCCACACAGTAAGCATACTGTTCACTTGTAAAGTTGTTGTGGTTTCCATTCTTGCACATAACTCCAGAATCTACCAGTTCACAAAGATGAGCCATCACCTCTCCAAAGTCCTTTTTGGAGGAATTCTTGGTGGAGAAAGAGTTAACTCCAATCAGCTCCATTGTAGTATTGCTTAGAAGTTCCGGTTTTATCCCCATAACTCCAGAGTTCTCAAGACCAGCTAGAACTGCAATCTTGGAAGCGGTTAGGATCACTTCTTTGCCACAGACGGTGGACTTGATAGCATCTTCAAATTTAATTTCACCGGATTCCAGATCCCTTATCGGTTCTCCTCTTACATCTAGTAATTCAGCCTTCGTGGAGATCCCATTCTCAAAGAATTCGGCGCAGATAATAGTAACAAACTGCGGTTCATCCATAAGAAACAGAGGTAGCAGTTTAGCATCATTCAACAGTTTGAGGAGCTTCCTTCCAACTGCATCTTGTTTAAGTTCATTCTCAAGAATCCTAGAACCGGGAACAAAGTTTGAGGGATCCTGAAAGACATTCTTAGTTAGAAATAATTTAAAGAATGATAGTTTGAATCCTTAAGCAAACCGCGGTTTGATTAAGTACTACAAACTATAACAAGGAATCCTAACAATGAAAACAGGCGGTTCAAGGAGAGTAAGGGTAAAAATGTAAAAACAAAGAATGAAGAATAGTGAAGGCAAAATGGATCAAAGAGGGAAAATTTTGAAAAAGAGTTTGAATGCATGAAGAACACGAAGAACAGAGTATGAATATGCAAAACAAAATCTTAACCAAAATATGGAAAAATTATATCAAAATGATCACAGAGAGTAGATTCTAACAAAGTTCTAAATAAACTAAGACAAATAACAACACATGAACCCAGAATCTGCAAAATTTCGCAAGAACACCAAATAACCCCAAAATTGATTTTGCTCAAAATTGAACACAAATCTTAAAACAAAGTAATCAATCAGTGTATATAAGTAAATGCGAACACAAACCAACCAAGAAATTGAAGAAAAAGCATAAAATGATCAAAGGAAGATGAACAAGCTTTTAAGCTTCAACAATGGCGGATAAGTGAGATATACTGAGTTAGGGTTCAGAATTTCATACCATATCAGGCTTCGATGGTTTGGATGATGTAGAAGAAGAAGCAAGATCAATTGATTTCTTTGGTGCCATAGAAAATTTTGTTTAAGTAAGAAAATTTAGTGAGAACAGAGAGAGAGAAGGATGAATGCGTACAGAGGAGAGAGAGGGTTTTTGCTAAAAAGAGTAAGAAGGTAAAAAGATAAATTGAAAAATGGTTTGTCTTTTATACTCAATTAACCACCTCGGGTAGTGGAGCGGGCATGACGGCTAAGGAAACTCAACCGTCAGTGTACCTGTCGATTCACATTTAATGCGGCAGAGATAATTGCAAAAAGGTCCTTAATGAATGAAGTGACATAAAGTAGGGACTAAAATGCAATTTCATACCTGAGCGGTTTTGCGTAAACCGACTTACCTTTTCCTTATTATCGGTTTTGGTGAAACCGATATCTTTCAGATCTATATTCGGTTTCAGTAGAGAAAACCGAAACCTTGCTTTGACAATTCGGTTTGGATAAAACTGAAATTGTTCTACTTGACTCTTCGGTTTGAGTGGAATCTTTAGCCGAACCATCTTGTTGCGGTTTTGTCTATTGAACCGCAAACTATTTGCATTTTCTTAATAGAGCCAAAATACTTGACAAATATTATTAGAACAAGAATAAATAGGCATGAATTATATTAAGTAAGTTCCAGCATACCCATTTCTCCTCGTAGATGAAAGAACCTAGAATTTTCGAGCGGTTTGGTGAGAATATCTGCAATTTGATCGTCGGTTCCCACCTTTGCTAGGAAAATGTTCTTCTTTTCAACATGATCTTTGAGGAAATGATATCTTATGTCAATGTGCTTGGTTTTTGAGTGTTGTACTGGATTGTTGGAGATTGATATAGCTGCAGTACTATCACAGTAGATAGGGCAGTTTTTCTCAAATACTTCATAGTCTTCCAACTGCTGTTTCATCCAGAGAATTTGAGAGCAACAGCTTCCAGCCGCAATGTATTCAGCTTCAGCGGTTGAGACTGAAACCGATGCTTGTTTCTTGCTGGACCATGATACAAGCCGGGTTCCAAGGAACTGACAAGTACCACTTGTGCTCTTTCTGCTTATCTTACATGCTGCAAAGTCAGCATCTGAATAACCTAATAGATCAAATGAAGATTCTTTGGAGTACCAAAGTCCAAGGTTAACAGATCCACATAAATATCTAATAATTCTTTTAACAGCAATAAGATGAGATTCTCTAGGGTCAGCTTGAAATCTAGCACAAACACAAACACTGAACATGATATCTGGCCTACTAGCAGTTAAGTAAAGTAAAGAACCAATCATACCTCGGTAGAGAGTCTGATCAACTTTCTTACCTCGTTCATCTTGATCCAAACTGCAGGCCTTTTGCATTGGGGTATCAACTGGCTTAGCGGTTTCAAGCCCAAATTTCTTGATCAAATCTTTGGTATATTTGGCTTGGTTGATAAAAATTCCATCATGACATTGCTTGATTTGGAGTCCAAGAAAGAATGTCAACTCTCCCATCATACTCATCTCAAATTTACCTTTCATAAGCTTCTCAAACTTAACACACATAGTCTCATTAGTAGAACCGAAAATAATATCATCAACATATATTTGAACTAATAATGAATGACCTTTGTGTTTAGCAATAAATAGGGTTGTATCAATTTTACCTCTAGAGAAGCCTTGTTCAATAAGAAATTTAGATAGAGTGTCATACCATGCTCTTGGAGCTTGTTTGAGTCCATACAAGGCCTTCTTGAGCTTGAAGACATGATTGGGATATTTGTTGTCTTCAAATCCTGGCGGTTGAGCTACATAAACTTCTTCTTGTAGTTCACCATTCAGAAATGCACTCTTCACATCCATTTGATATAACTTGAATTTCTTGAAGGAGGCATAGGCCAGGAACAATCTAATGGCTTCAAGTCTGGCTACAGGTGCAAAGGTTTCATCATAATCAATCCCTTCTTCTTGCCTATAACCTTGAGCAACCAACCTTGCTTTGTTTCTTGTAATGGTACCATTTTCATCCATCTTATTTCTGTATACCCATTTTGTTCCAATTACAGTGTGATCTCTGGGCCTTGGAACTAGAGTCCAAACTCTGCATCTTTCAAACTGATTAAGCTCTTCTTGCATTGCAGCTACCCAACTTGGATCACTTAGAGCTTCATCTACCTTCTTCGGTTCCATCTGAGATATCAGTGCGGTTGAGAACAAACTGTGGTTATCTCTATGTGTTAAGCTTCCTCTTGTTTGAACACCAGAACTGATAGGACCTATAACATTAGTTGTTGGATGGTCTCTATGCTCATTGATTTCTGGAGGGAGGTCATCATGAACCACTATTTCTTGAAGATTTTCCAGAGGAGGCTCTTCTTGATATTCATTGAAATCTTCATTGAAGGTGATGTTGGGAACTGGATCAACGGTTTGAATGGGATCAGAAGAATGCGGTTCTACAGCAACACCTTCGGTTTGATTTGGAGCGGCTGGAGAACCTGATGGAGCGGTTTGAGTAGGTTGGTCATTTGCGGTTGCACGATTAAGGTAAGATGTACCTGTCTCAAAACCACTGAAATCATCAGCAACATTTGGAGCCATATGTGGCTCAAGAAGATTATGTTCATCAAATGTAACATGGACTGACTCTACAATTTTTAAAGATGTCTTATTGAAACAACGAAAAGCTTTGGAGTGTTTTGAATAACCAACAAAAATACCTTCATCGGCCTTAGCATCAAATTTACCTCGATGCTCTTTGCCATTGTACAAGATGTAGCACTTGCATCCAAATATCTTGAAGAAGGCAATGTTGGGTGATCTGCCTCTCCACAATTCATAAGGAGTCTTATTGTGAACTTTGATGATTAGGGAGCGGTTCTGGGTGAAACATGCGGTATTGATGGCTTCGGCCCAGAAGTATTTGGGAAGCTTTGCTTCTGCAATCATTGTCTTCCCGGCTTCAATCAAAGTCCTGTTCTTTCTTTCTACAACTCCATTCTGTTGTGGAACCCCAGCGGCAGAGAAGTTATGATCAATTCCATGATCATCACAATATTGAGCAACACCATTGTTTGTAAATTCGGTTCCATTATCTGAACGCACGGCAACAATGTCATCCAATTTTTGAGTTTGGAGCTGTCTAAAGAGAGCGGTTACGATGCCATAAGTATCATCTTTAGAGGCCATCATTTCCACCCATGTATATCTTGAATAATCATCAACCACCACAAGTGTATAGCGGTTTCCTCCAATACTGGCGGTTGGGACAGGTCCAAATAAATCCATGTGCAGCAATTGCAAACAGCGGTTCGTTGAAGGTGCGGTTTTACTAGGAAATGACTGTTTGGGCTGCTTTCCAAGCTGGCATGCTTTGCACTTTTCATCATGATGGTCAGCCACTTTGGGTAGTCCTTTTACTAGACCATCCCTGTGCAGTTTTGCTAGATACTTGAAGTTCAAGTGGCTGAGCCGCTTATGCCATAACCAGCTGCTTTCACTTATGTTTTTGGCTACAAAACAGAGGTCAGCAATAGAAACAATATTACTCAAATCTATCATATAAACATCACCTGTTCTGTTGCCAGTCAGTAGAGTGACTTCAGAGGAAGCATCTTTGATATAACAGTTAGTTGATGTGAAGATGCAGTTCATTCCTTTGTCACAAAACTGAGATATGGAGAGAAGGTTGTGCTTGAGTCCTTCTACTAATGACACATTTTCAATAGTCACCTTTCCTCGTTTGATTGCTCCATATCCTACTGTTTCTCCTTTCTTGTTGTTACCAAACACTACTGGGGGACCTTTCATTTGGATGAAACTGCAGAGTAGTTCGGAATCTCCAGTCATGTGTCGTGAGCATCCACTATCCAAATACCAGAGATCCTTCTTCTTCTTCGCGGTTCCAGCCATAAAACATGAAATCTGAAAAATAAACATGAAAGGTTTTGGTCCCCCTTATTCCTTGGGTCCTAGGGTTAGCAGCTTTTTGGGACCCACACTTGTTTGACCTTAGGATTTTTACGTCCCTTGGCATTGGGTGTGAATCTTAAAAGACAATGACCAGCACTATGACCAAAATCAGCACAAATAGCACAATGAATAAATCCAGGTTTTGGTTGCGGTTTTACAAACCCTTTACTGACCTTCGGTTTCTCATGTTTTACTGGGTCAGCGGTTTTGGCTTTAACAAAGATTACCTTCTTGAGCTCAACCTTCCTCTTAGGTGCGGCTTTAGGGAAAATGATAGGAATTTCCTTAAACCGACTAGGAGCGGTTTCATCACTCAATACTTCCTTGGTTGCCTCAGCCGCTATGGATTTCTCTTTCCACTTTGAATCTCTCCCAGTCTGGTTTTTAGGGTACTCAAAGAAATAATTTTGCCTTTTAATTTCTTGTTTTGAGCCCTTTTTACCAGCATGATTAACCTTAGGAATTTCTTTGGTTTGTTCAGTAGGTTTCACACCACCTTCGGCACAGAGACAAGGACACTTACACCCATCATCGGTTTTAAACCCCAATCCACTTTTATCCGAAGTAGGAATTTGTGAATTTAGGATTTGTTCCACGGTGACACCAGACTTGGTCCATACATCGGTCACTTTTTGGAGGTCATCCCTTTGTACGGTAAGATCATGGATTTGGGTGAGAAGTACCTCGGTTCTGTCCTTCAGATAGCGGTTTTCATCCACAATAGTAGATACCCCAGCAATTTGGAGCTTGAGATTTTCAATTTCCTCCTTGTGGGATTTACATACACGTTGGGATTCTTCAAGTTCCGCAGCCATTAGTTTATATGCCTTTTTAAGTACAGTGTGTTGTTGACATATAATGTTTGCACGTTCTAGTACCTGATCATCATGACTTTGGTCTGCTTGAACCTCGGGAGTGTAGTTTGGTGTTGTAGGAGCTCTGCTTGATCTAGCCTCAGGAGTCTTAGGTGAAACTGACTTCATTTGTTGTTTTGGCAGTGGAAGGCTTTCGTCAATTTCAATTCTTTCTTCAAATCCCATGAGACAGAGATTAGCAGTTTCTTCATCATCACTTTCATCTGAGTCTGAACCCATCCATGTCAGCGGTTGATCTCCTTGGTCAGCTACCATTCCTCTTCTTTTCACGAACTTCTTGTTGAATGGTTTCTTTGCTGGCGCGGCTTCATAGCGCGGTTTAGGACAACTTGACGCAAAGTGACCTGGTTGTCTGCAGTTATAACAAACCAAGTCTTCCCTTGTCTTGGGATCTGCAGTTTTGTTGAATCTGGTTGGAGGGACAAACTTTGCTGGGCCTTTGGATGGAAATTGAGATCTATTATTTTTCCTGAACTTGGTGTATCTCTTCACATACAAAGCAAATTCTTCATCATCCATTTCATCAAAATCAACTTGAGTAGAACTTGAGGATTGTGATCCTACACTCTGAGCATAAGAACTTTGAGGAGGAGTGTAGGATTGATGAGACTGCTGATAAGATTGATAAGATTGAGGATATGGTTGATGTGATTGAGGATAGGATTGTTGAGACTGCTGGTAATATTCAGAAGGTGCGGTTTGAGGATTATATCTAGGAACATTTTGGTCAGGAGGAGCGGTTTGCAAGTGGAGGTGAGGAGCGGTTTGATGATGGTCTGGATTGTAGACAGGAGATGAGGTATTGTTGAATGCAGCTAGAGAGAGGGTCTTAAATCTGCTTTCGGTTTCATGGACCTCTTCAAGCTTAAATTCAAAAACCTTCAGCATGGCATACAAGTGTCGAAGATCAAGAGCTTCCAAGTCTTTGTTGTCTTCAATGTTAGTAGTTTTGATCAGCCATTTGCTACCAAGTGCTTGCATGAATCTCATGTTCAAATCTGTATTAGAATAGACATGTCCAAGAGAAAAACAAACGTTAACAATATCAATAAACCTCTCATAGCATTGTCTAAGAGATTCCTTAGGATCTTTAACAAAATAGTCAAAGAGTCTTCTCTGTTGATAGAGGCGGTTCTTCTTGGTATCTGAATCTCCTTCCAGAAAATCAACTATAGCATCCCAGGTAGCCTTTGCGGTTTTGCAGTGAAGCACCTTAGAATGAGTCCTCAGGTCAATAGCTGACACTAGCATGGACATAGCTCTTCCATCAAAATCCACATTGATGCGGTCTGCATCAGTCCATTCACTTTCTAATTTCTTAACTTCAGCTTCTTCTCCTGCGGTTCCTGCACGTGGATTAGCTTTCATAGGGACATATGGTCCATCAGTAACCGCGGTCCACAGTCTACGATCACATGAAATCATGTGTTTCATCATCCTATCTTTCCAAAAAATAAAACTATCTTCATCCAGAATCGGTAAGTGATTCGAATTGGATGTTTGCATCATATGGGTGTTTGTGTTTGCCATTGGATCAGCACCCAAGCGGTTAAGCTTGTAAAAACAAGTTTGGTGGATATGCTCTGATACCACTTGTTGGTCCCAGAGGGCAACAAGGGTATAGAACCGCTAGAGGGGGGGTGAATAGCGGTCCGAAACTTTTTCGAAATACCCTTAAAATCAACCGAGTACTTATCAGTTTGGCCAACTGCGGTTCAAGGCACAAGAACCGAACTGATAAAATGCACAGCGGAGTTTGCGGTTTGGCCAAATAGGTTAGTTAAAGAGTTGGGAAGTTTGACTCGGGTTGAGAAAACACTATGATGCAACAGAATAGTTAAACTTAAAGTTTAAAGGAAAACACAATTCATCTTTCAAGTCATTTCGTATATGGAAACAAGTTCAAGACCACAAACAAGAAAGATAAATATCAAGACAGAAAATAAAGATCAAACACACAAATTGAAGAGGTTCGTTCTTAAATGAACTACGTCCTCTACCTAGATGGTTAGTCTAGGATTTTCTAATAGCTATAAGACTTGTATTAATTTAGAGGAGGTTTTACAAGATGAATCTAAACTCTAAACAATAAGTCTAACCTAAGCTATAATAACAACCGGTGTTTTCGAAGTATATAATCTATAGGATCATATAAATCGGGTGTGTGTGTGAAAAGAAATCAAATGCTCTAAGTATCTAAATGATGGTGGAGCAAATAGAATTCTTTCTGTGTAAAGGCTAAGAATGAATGGTTGTTAGGCTTGAAGCTTTGATGAAGAACTGGGTTTGCAATGGAGATGGTTGAAGATATGAATATCTGGGTTTAACTCTTCAAAGCAAACTTGAATACTTGGGAATGAATCTCTTGAAGCTCAGCAACCTTCATTGTTGAATAATGAAGGCTATTTATAGGCAGAGCACCCTTGTGACCGTTGGGTAAAGATTTGAATCAAATCTGAAGGGTACAGTGCTGTCGAAATCCCATTGGTTGAGCTGTCATTTTCGTCCTTGGTTTTGTCTTGTAGTCCTAGGTAGTTGTTGCACCACTACCTGACAATTGTCCTTTGTTGCAGAAAGGACTAACGGTAAACAATTCAAACTGATGGACAAACCGACATTCCTTGCAGAAACTCCAAGTTAACTTAGAGTTATTTTGACATGACATAACAACATCCTTATACTGTCAATAAGGGAATGTTTGTCTAAGGAATAAATGACATCTCTTTAATTCTTCAATAACTGCTCTGCGGTTTCACCAAGCATAGGGCGGTTTGAAGAATGGTCTTGATGTGCGGTTTCATCAAACATGCAAACTGCGGTTTGATGAGAATTGAAGAGCTCCATGCTGGCATTCTTAAAATGATGGCTTGAAGCACTAAACCGCTAATGATACAACCGAACAATACTCAGCCTAGAAAACAAAAAATCTAGAAATGGACTTATCTAAAAATTGAAGTAGAACTTCATTACATGCGGTCCTAAAGTCCATAAAAAGACACGTGGAATGGATCAATCAAATTAAGGTGGGTGTACTAACAATGAATCCTAACAAGTACCTTAATCTCTTTATATAAGAACACAAGTAATGTCCAAGATTATGCTAACTATTGGGAGATCAAACTTATCTAATGACTAATTCTACGGAACTCAGGGAAAAAGTGATAGAACTATCGGGATTTAGTGGGGGTTCGGTCACACACCCACCTAGCCAATACTAGCAGCCCCAATTACACGGAGAAATAATAAACACACACATGTAATAAAAGGAAAGAGATAACACAAGGATTTGGTAGCCTAGTCCGTCAACACATGACTACATGTGCGGGCGTTGCAAAGTTATGATATTCACTATGATCAAGATAAGATGGTGGTGTTTACGATTCTCACAAGTACGAGCATGGCCACTCTCTCTCTCTCTCTATCTCTCTCTCTCTCTCTCTCTCTCTCTCTCATATATATCTCTCCTCTTTAGAAGAACACACACACATCTCGGTCTTGGCCTCGTGTTGTAGGAGTTCCCCTCATGGCTCTCCCAGGCCCCCAACGTTTCTATGTACTCTTTTGTGGCTTTCTATCTTGTATCCTAGCTTTCCCTCATGCACACAATAATATGCCATGGTCCATGATGTTTGTTGATGATATTGTGTTAATTTCTGAGTCTAAAGATAGTGTTGAAATTAAGTATGAATTGTGAAACAAAATTTGGAACTCAAGGTTTTAGGGTGAGCAAAAGCAAGACCAAATATTTGGAGCGTGAGATTAGTAAGTTGGAATTAGGGAGGCATGGACGAAAACCTTAGATAGAAATATTGTTCAAATTTGACTTTATTGCTTTTGTGTATTGTGGATCAATTATTCAGAAGGATGGAGAATTTGAGTAGATGTGACTTATAGACTTAAAGCAAGTTGGTTGAAGTGGAAAAGTACCACGGGTTTTTATGTGATCGCGGAATGCCACAGAGATTGTAGGGGAAACTCTATTGCACGATAGTTAGGTCGGCACTGTTATGTGGTACTGAGAGTTAGGCCGTGAAACTGTATCACGATAAGATGAATGTTGCGGAGATGTGTGTCCTAATATAGATGTGTGGGGATACAAAAAATGATCGGTTGAGTAATAAAGTGATAGGGGAGAAAGTAATAGTTGCACCCATTGAAGTTAAGATGAGGGAGAATCACCTCAAGGTGGTTTGGCTATGTGAGACGGAGACTAAGTGATGCAAAGGGTAGGAGGCCTGGAGAACGGAGAAGTGATAAAATGGTGAGGAGGCAAGGGAAGGCCTAAGCAAACATGGATAATAGTGATTGAAAGCAATGTTACTTAAAATAAAAAAAATACGGCATTGGATTGAGGGAAAAACTTCATGCGGACGATGGGTGTAATTTGTTTATTACTCCCTCCGTCTCAGTTTAAGGTTCTTACTTTCCTTTTTGGTCTGTCTCAGTTTAAGGTTCTTAGTTGCTTTATTCCATAAATGGAAAAGAATGAATAGTGCTTTGGAGAATCTTGCCCTCAAAAAGTTCATTTAATTACAAAAAAACAATTACTTACCTAACTTACTTTCAACCACTTGCTTCATGAATAGTATTTTTTTTTTTTTTTGACATTTATATCCTTCACTCTCTACTTTTGGTTGACTAATTTCCTTTGTTTTTACCTTAGTTTCTTAATAAGCGTGCATAGTCAAACTAACATTAAACTGGGACGGAGGGAGTATTATTTAGTTTGCTTATATATATATATATATATATATATATATATATATATACTCGTACCCACTCACAACAACTATCCACTTGCTATTCACTATCACACTTTCTCTCTCCTTCCCACTCACATCACCTACTTTTCCAACATCTTTCCTTCCCATTTCTAAAAGCAAATGGTTACTTTGTTATGGGAAGGAGGGAGTACATATTATCTTTTTATATTTTTCTCAAATATGTGTTTCTTTTAATGTTCTTCATACTCATTTCTTCGTTTAAATATCTTCGTTCTCTCAGAATCTCTTGAAAAGTATTAATCATAGGAAACCTACAGGTTTTGCGTGTCTTGAAAACAAGGCAGGCAACATATTCAGTGCTACGTCATTTGATTGATTACATTGAAAATCTTGAAAAGGTTGGATTGTTGGAGAGAAAAGAATTGGGTTACCTTCATGATGCTGTGCAGGTATCAGCTGGAAACCTATATACATTTATCCTTTTGTGAAATTTACGTACTCTAGCTTATTAAATGAATTTTGGATATGATGCAGACTGACCTGAAGAAGCTACTGCGGAGTCCTCCTTTAGTTAAATTCCCAAAAATAGATGATTTGATTCGTGTCAATCCTTTGTTGGGGGCCCTTCCTGCAATCATACGTGAGCAACTTGTGGGCTCCACCAAAGAGACAATGAAACAAAATGGTGTGGCTCTTTATAGGGAGGGATCCAAGCCAAATGGCATCTGGCTAATTTCTAATGGCGTGGTCAAGGTAACCGAGTAAATTATACTCCCCGTCTCGGAAATATAGTCCCATTTGACATATGACGGTCAACCAGAATGAACTTTGATCAAATATTAATGACAATCTAATCATCCTAGTGATATAATAATATTGTTAATTGATACATCATGAGGTGATTTTTTAATAACAATATTCAGAATTTCACTAAGATAATTAGATTGCCATTAATATTTGGTCAAAGTTCATTTGGGTTGACCGTCAAAAGTCAAATCGGACTATCTTTCCCGGACGGAGGGAGTATCAAAAAAAGCATTACATGTTAGCAACATATGATTACTACGAGCATCTCACAAATGAAAATTCTTAATGACAGTGGGAATGCAAGAGTCTAATAAAGAAGCGTTCATTGCATCCAACGTTTTCACATGGGAGTACTTTGGGCCTTTATGAAGTGTTGAATGAAAAGCCTTATATCTGTGACATCATCACAGATTCTGTGGTCCTTTGTATCTTTATTGAAGCTGAAAAAATCCGGTCAGTGCTTGGATCAGATCCTGCAGTTGAAGAGTTCTTGTGGCAGGTGATATGATACTGGAATCACTATTCGAATTCGAAATTTGAAAATATCAAATATTTATGGGGATAGTCATTTTTTTTATTTTCATTCTATCCTATTATTGTGAAATCAATTTCACATTTCCCTTCAATACTTGATCAACTTGCATGAACTTGTCACGAGTGACTACACTAGTCCGTTTGTGGTTTCTAATTCTTGAAGATAATATCCGTATTTTGTTACAGGAAAGCGCAATTGTACTTTTAAAACTCATGCTTCCAGAAATATTTGAGGAAACATCAATGCGTCAAATGAGAGCTCTTGTTGCTGAAAGAGCAACAATGAGTATATATACTAAAGGAGAGAGGATTCAACTCCCTCACAGTTCTATCAGTTTCTTACTAGAAGGACTCATAAAAGCTCAAGATTCAGACAACGAGCTGATTGCATCTCCAGCCACATTATTGCCTTCTGACGGTGACCAGAGTTTTCAAGAGGCAGAAGCATCAGGTGAATGAAGTTATTACATAATCTGTGAAGAATTCATTTCTGAGAATGACTTTCTGCTTTCTGAAATTCCAAAAGAATGTTGCAATAAGGATTCAGTAATTTTAATTGTTAGTCTTTTGATTAGGAATTAACATTCAAGTGGAAGGTTCAACCAAACCTGCTTGTGGGATTGGGTTATTTTATTAAGGGCGAATTGCATTTTGGGCCCCAAAGTTTAGGGGGTGTTCCCAAGTCAGACCCCATTCAATCACTATTTACATTTTAAGCCCCAAAGTTGTCATTTTGTTAGCATTTTAGGTCTTTTAACCAGTTTTGTTAGAAAAATTCGTTAAATGATCACGTGCGAGTCACATGTCACTTAACGGAGGATAGTTTGAATTGATATTTAAAATTTAAGGGGCTAAGTGATATAAATTAAAAGTGGGGGAAAACAAATTGAGATTCGTTATAAGGTCGGGAGAAATAGAAAAATCCCAAATCAAATCCCTAAACCCCCTTCTCTCTGCCTCTGAATCGATTTCTCCACCGATCTCCCTCTCCGTTCGCCTCCTCCACCGCCGTCGTCGACTCTTCTTCAACCTCAGCACCGTCGATGTCACTCAATCCCAACAACGCCGGCCAAGCCATAATCGCCGACCTCAAACGCCGGCAACACCAATCCGCACCTCCACTCTCTATTTCAGCCCCCTCACACATCTCCTTCAACCTCGAGCCGGCGCTTTTCACGCCGTCAACAACAAAACGCCAGCCGCACCGCCGACCTTCACAAATCCGGCTCCATCTCATCCCGCGCCTCCGACCACGCTCCGTCTATCCTCCATAGCCGTCGACCGACATCCATCTCAATCCATACGTCCTCTACTCTGATCGTCGTTCTCTGCACAGATCTGGGTAAACAAATTCACATATTTGTTTCCACCATGGATGTGTAATGACATTTGTTGACTGGAATTTTTGATGGAATGCTTATCCACACTTGGATGAGTGAGTTAAATGGGTGTATGATCGAGGATTTGAAAGGGTAAAATTGAAAGAAAAAAATGGTGTAATGATTAATACAGTATATTGCAAATATGCATACAAATATTATGTTTTTTATTATTAATTAATTTTTTTTATATAAATGTTACTCCCTCTGTCTTTAAATGAGTGTCCATTTTTAAGAAATATTTGTCCCAAAATGAGTGTCTTTATTGAACATAACTTTGTTCCTAAATGTTTTTTTTTTTCGAATTTTTTTCACCGGTTTTTTATACGTACAAAACTAAATGTTTGAGAAAGGAGATTACAAGATTATATATGAATCTTTGCTACCAAATTGTACAAAAAGTTGAGATTTTCAATGTCCATTAAAATGGAATTTGGACACTCATTTAGGGACAGAGGTAGTATTATTTTGAAATCCAAATTCTTTATTTGCAGTGGTTTTATTTTATTATTTTTAGTGTTTATTTTAGAGTAAAAGTAAATAATAATTATTTTTCTTTCAAAATATATTTGATTGAAATAGTCAAAATATAAAATTATACTTGAAAAACCATTGAATGCCTTGGTTTTAAAATGAATTTTGTAATTATTTATAGACAATTTAATATTTTTAAATAAATTATATTTTCAATCTTATTACTTTCGAAATTTCATTTAACGCCAATAAATGAAAAGTTTTCCATTTTTACTATTCATATTCATTCAATTTCCTCTAAAATAACGAGGAATGAATTATTGTTCAAAAACATCATCCGTTAACCGACATGTGGCTTGCACATGTTTATTTAACGAAATTTTGTAACAAAATTGGTTAAAAGACTTAAAATGCTAACAGAATGACAACTTTGGGGCCTAAAATGTAAATAGTGATTGAATGGGGTTTGAATTGGGAACACCCCCTAAACTTTGGGGCCCAAAATGCAATTCGCCCTTTTATTAATATCATCACAAGGGTGGTTTAGGAAATTCACTAATTTTAACTTGACAAATTTTAAAATCGGACAATCTTTTTGGGACAAAGGAAAATGGGAAACGGGAACATCATTTGGGGACGGAGGGAGTATTATGGTTTGCTAAAGTAAACATAAGATTCTACTGCAAGTATATTCCTTGTATTTTGTTGCATTAGTTCTCTATTTAAAATATTATCATCTATTCAATTGTGGTTAGGCAAATCTAGGCTAATTTATATTTGGTCCTGGAAATTTACTCTCCGTTTCATAAATTTCATAATAGGTGCTAAGACAGCCAGATTTTCTGATCAACCATCCTACTATGTAGCTGAGACAAAGGCAAGAATTATTATGTTTGATGGGGCTGGATTTGAAGGCAGCCGGTCCATCAACAGGAGAATGTCTTCACCGAAATCCCCAATTGGAGAATATGTTGGTCTTATGAATCGGCGTGAACGCTTTTACGTGCCAAGACAAGATCAAGAACATTCTAAAGGAAGTGATCAAGAAGTAAACTTGTCTTCCAAGGCAATGCAGCTAAGCATTTATGGTAGCCTGGTACGTTAATTTATCTTACTCAACAGTTTTGTTGGAAGAGGTTGAGATCTAAAATGCTTATTACTTTAGATTTCTCATATATTTTAGGTTTTATTATTGGATTCCACAAGACTTACAAGTAAATTTGATAATTGCACAACATCAATAGTTTGAGGTCACGATTAATGGTTATAAAGATTTCAATTTCCGTGGGTTCCCCAAAGCGAATATGATTTATTTATTTTAATATTACATGTTTGAAATTTCTATAATGACCCCAATCTCCCTGGCCCAACACGCACACGTACGACGAAACTTTGCCTAACTTTTCGCTTTTATGTTTCTTAATATTATGAGTTTGTGAAGAAATCCTGCAAACTCTTATCTTTTTTTCTTTTTTTCTGTTTCTTGTACACTATCCTCGGAATCTTAACCTTGGACTTCACTCCTTTATTATATCTGTACATTATCTGAATTGTCCTTGAAATTTCCTTGTGGTGTTTCTGGTAGTTCCATTTTGACTGACATACAATTTTATATCATCAGATAACTAACTGCAAAAGGCCTGCAAAGACTTCTTTGAGTAGTCAAATAATGTCTTCTCCTAGCTTATCATATCCAAGGGAACTCCTAAGTGGTAAGGCTCCTATGCTGCCCCTCCAAAGTTCAAGCCCAAGACATAGCCGCCATATGGGATACTCAAGTGATAAGTCTGATGGCATGGATGAACCGTTCCTAGAGGGTTCTTCACTAGTATAATAAGGTTTATACATCACTTTTCTTTTTCGTTATTCCTATATTATCTTCTGAAGTAACTACGTCCCTTTTTGCTAGACATAAATGAGATTGGAAATCAGTTTCCATTACACTTTCACCAAAGATTATTCTCAAATAAAGTAGCTTGGTGATTTTGTCTGTTCTTTATTGGGAAGTGATTTGTGCTGCAAAACTACTCGTCTCCAAGTAAATTTTCAGTAGTGAAAAATGTTGGACATATGCTTTTCATGCTTTTACCAAATTGAGCTAAACTTACATTTTGAACACTTGTCTGAACTGGAGATCATCATGATTTGTGGTAACCCCCTTTATAATTTAGTTGAAACGTGGCTCTGTATTTATATATATGTATATACATATATATTTTTCTTTTTTTCCTCACAAGACAAACCTATTTATGCTGCAGTAAGGTAATAAAAAACATGGATAATGGTGCATTTAGCAACTATTTAGTGCGAAATCTGGAAAGATAATGTTTAGGGGAGTTTTCTATGCAACCCTAAGTGGTAGCGTTGGTGCCACTTTCGCCAAAAGAAATTGCTATCCAGTTAGTAGGAGTGCAAGACTAACCAATGAAACGCCTGAACCGAATCAAATTAGACCGCATTGTCTTGTTTGTTCATTTTTTTTTCTATCTGTTTCGTAGTAGTTCACGATTTTGACTAACCAAGTGATTTGGTTTTGTTATCAGTTCCTACTCTGAACCAAGTCAGTTTGGTATATGTTCGGAAGTTATTACCTACTAGTATGTTTTATTTAAAAATTTAACCTCCATCACATCTTTATATGTGCAGTAGTTTGCCATGATTCACAGGAATAGACACTAAGTTTTAGTTGACCTTTTATTTTAGCTTTGTTATATAAATCTATCTATGCACAACACCTAATTTGCTCTACATTGAAAATTAATTGCGTGCATTTACTTAGTGTTAGGTACCAACTCGTTTAAAATACTTAAGCTGTTAGATAGCAAGATAACTATGTATTATCAAGCATTAACACTTAAATCAAATTTTAATTATAAAAGTGTTGGTGATTTGACAAAACCATGTCCATGATTAATGTTCTCATTTAGTTTAATCCCGTTGTCTTAATCATCCAGATTGAACTCAAGATATGGAATGTGTCACCATCTTATAATCTAACCTTAGTTTATCTTAATTCTAGATTAAACTATTCTGGGCAAATACAATCATTATCATAGATTGACTTAGTTAACCATGACAAAACATTTTACTATCTAACTTAATCCCATATTATATATTAGGATATACAAATCTCATCTCGACTACTCGCAGCCCTTTACATGATTAAAATACCCAACAAATACATCAGCTAGTTGATCCCCCGTCTTAACATAGCTACTAGCAATCACCTTCCCCTTAAGTTTCTCACAATAAGTAGCAATCAACCTTTATGTTTTTTTCTTAACTAATGAACACCCGAACTGGGGAAATATATGAATGGCCGTGTTGTTACCAGACCAAAAATAAATAGGCATACGAGTACCAATGCCAATCTTACTGAGAAACAGAAATTTTTCTCACTATCTCATGTGTAACATGAATCATTGACCGGTAATCTAACTTAGAACATGATGATATTCGTTTTCTTTGTGGTAAGAAAAGAAATATATCAGATGAAAATACGTGAATATCATGTAGTATGCCTCATATTTAAAGGAGAACCATCCATAGTTATTATAGGCCCAAGAGGCAAAAGGTGTGCCGGGAGCCTAGGCGCGCGCCAAGGTGTGCGCGGAGCCTAGGCGGGCTTTTGATAACTATGGAACCATCGCAAACCCCTCAACTCTTATGTCATTATATCCGACATGTTTGTTAAACTATGATATACTCTCTCCGTCTCATGTATGGTCATTATACTTTTTCTGGTATGTAATCAACACTCACACATCCCCAAGTAAATGCTCATTTTCAAGAAATTTTTGTCCCAAAATGAATGACTTTTCGGGAAAAAACTGTCCCTAGACGTTTTTTTACAAAATTGTTTTCACTAGTTTCTTTCTACTTGCAAAACTAAATGTTTGAAAAAGGATTACATGATTATATACGAATCTTTGCCATTAAAATTGAAAGAAACGTAGAGAATTTCAAATGTCCCTTAATGAAAGTTGGACATTGATTTAGGGACGGGGGGAGTAGCAAATTTGAAATACTATTGGACATTCATTTTGGGGACAGAGGGAGTAAAACTTTAGTACAATTCGTGGAAAATATAAAGTTGTAAAAAAGTACAATGTCAAAGGTTTGTCTTTCAAACAAGGACTTTTTACCTGAAACAAAGGGACTACTCCCTTTGTCCCAGACTAAGGTTCTTACTTTCCTTTTTGGTTTGTCCCAGACTAAGGTTCTTAGTTGCTTTATTACCTAAAATGGACCATGGGACCCACTTGTTATTCTTACAACAAAAACTCTCTACCCATTTTATCTCTCCTACTTTCTCTTACTTACTTTTTCATGCTCACAACATTTACTTTTTCTTAATCTCCGTGTAAAGTCAAACTAAGAACCTTAGTCCGGGACGGAGGGAGTATTATAGAAGGAATAGGCAGTCTCTCGTGTTTAATTCTATCGAAGTATTCTTTCCTTTTTTTTTAGATTGTGGTTGTCCTAAAAAGCAGTGATAACAAAGGAAAATAAAGCTTAACCTCAACATAAAAACATCTCTATTATCAAATCTCTGCATCTATTTCTGCTACTAACTCATGAGCCTCTGCAACAGAACCAAGCAAAAGACCTTTATGCTGAGGAATCTGGCTGATTTGCTTCAACTCATCTTCAGTCAATGTCCAGTCAAAGATTTCAAGGTTCACTTTCATCCTCTCCTTATTGTAGCTCTTAACAACTATCCCCACCCTTTGCTCATAAAGCCATCTCAGAGAAACCTGCATTCTAAAATAATTAGCAAGAACTTCCCAAATAAACAAGGTAAAAAAAAAAAAAAAACACACAAACAAAACTCAACAGATTGAGTACTCCCTCCGTCCCAAAACAACTTGCACCAATTTCCTTTTTGGGTGCTCCATTGGTAAGCCTCACTTTCCTAAAATGTCCAACTTTTATTGTTTTTCTATTCACCCTACCTCACTTGTCATACTCACACACTTAAATTGTGGGTCCCACTCTCAAATCATCATACTCACAATCACTTTCCCACTCACATTATTTTTGAATATATATAATCTCTCCTTAATTCCCATGTCGGAGAAAAAAGGTGCAGGTTGTTATGGGACGGAGGCAGTATGCGTGTATGTGTGTGTATACTTCACAAGGTTAGAGCTGGTGAAAAACCTGGGCAGTAGTTTTTCCTTTAGCCTTGGCAATATTTTCAAGTACAGTACATCCAATTACTCGGTTGTCTCCCCATGCAGTACCGACTGCACCCAAAGGGGAGTAAGCAGTAAGAAGTATGTTGTTTGCCTTGCAAAAATCTCTTAGTTTCCCTTGCTGCCAAATTGGGTTCATCTCAACCTTGCAACCATGACAATAGGAAGAAAAAAAATCAGCTATACCATAATCACCCTTTTCCAAAAGCAGGTTTTCATTTTTGGATGTTTATATTGTTGAACATATTACCTGATTGACAGCGGGGGGGATTTTGGAAAAGGAAAGAATTTCGGTCAGGCGTTTAGACGAAAAGTTGCTTACACCAATAGCTTTGGTGAGACCAAGACCTTGACACTCTTCCATAGCTCCCCAAACTCCCTTTATATCTATGGGAAATATGCACTCTTTTGGGATGGGAAATTCGAAGCCCTCTTGAATCAGCTTCATTGGCCAGTGTATTAGATATAGATCAACATAGCCTGTTCCAAGATTCCTACATTTCGCACGACATAGAATTTTATATGAATCCGCAGCTGCTAGCTCCTGATCATTTCTAAATGGCTAATATCATGCGCTCACAGCTCACTGAACGGTCAAGCTCGTGATCATTAAATAGCTAAATATAAAACTGAGATTAGCCATTTCAAAGACACACTTTATAAACCAAGAACTCATATGGGGTTTCAAAACTTGATAAATTTGGACACAAAATGAAAATGACTGTTTCCCTCATCTCACATTGGAAGAACATTGGGAAATGTGGACTTTGATTGTGATAATTAATTTGAAAATGAGACAAACTTTTTGGGACAAACAAAATGGGGAAATGGGACAATCACTTTGGGACGGAGGGAATACATGACTTTTGGGTGTGGTGGACTAGTTCACCCAAAAAAAAAAAAATTTTGATGGGTGGTGCTTATGTAATGGACTTGGTTTGCGAGCACGGGTCGTCATAGTAAACCCTATTAAAAACAATTACGACCCAGTTGCTAAATTCCAAGACATACTCTTTAAGTCAAGAACCTGTTATCTTGTGACTGGAGAGCATGTAGGCACAAATAAGTGTAGATCAAGGCTAGAGGCACGAAAAGCACATAAATTTTTCTCATAAAATTATTATTGCCAGCTGTTGATTGGTTGCTCCGTTAAGTAGTTGTCTGACAATTTATAACCAAAATTTTCCATTTTTTTGGTGTGTGTGTGCGTGCGCGCTTTTCTATCATTACTGAAGAGCATAACATAGTTAAAAGAGATTACTTGAGACTTTGCTCGAGTGCAGGTAAAACAAGGTGAGGATCAGCAGAGTTGCACCAAAGCTTGGTCGTAATAAAGAGCTCCTCTCGTGATCCAACAAGACCAAGTCGAATAGCTTCTTGAATTCCGTGCCCAAGAGCCTCCTCCGACCCGTATAAGCTAGCAGTGTCAAAGTGCCTGTAACCAGCCTTGATTGCATCAACTACAGCAGCTATTACAGTTTCTGCAGGTGCAACCGGCACCACTCCGGTCCCAAAGCCAATTATTGGCATACTTAACTGCACCCCATTACAGCTACTAATTATTTGAACTGCAGGAATGATACTAGACATATTTTTGATCCTATACAACTACTAATCGTACGAAGTAATTATATTTGACTTTTATTTTTCTCCTTAATTATTCAATCAAAATATGCGAGGAATGTTTGGCATTGGTTTTTGTACAGAAATAATTGGCCGGCTAGTTTTGTCAGGCAGGTTTAGGATAAATGGGTGAAGTTCAATTTATGTTGCTTTCTGTTTATTCACTTTCTAACAAAGACATCAAAATCATAAAGTCAACATGTAATGTTGGTAGCTTAAGACAATGCCTTGCCTTTGGATTTAACCATTTTTGGTATCATTGCTTTTGTGTTTATCAAAAGTCAACTTGCCACAGATAGCTATTTGTGTCCTAAATCCTTGGACCTAGTAGACTTTTGGACTTGGTACTAAACATATATTACCGATGAGAATTTGGGTCACTTCTTGTAGGGTCCTTCAACGTTAGCATGATGCCATACAAGGACTAGATATATCTAAAATGCATGAAAGTCCCTCGACTTTTCATTGACGTGTTGTCAAACTATTTATGATACAAGCACACTCCCACTTTTTTTTTTGCCAAATGTCAGTCATCTTTTATAGTTGAAATATAAGCAAATTCGCTTCTTATAGTTAAACTATAAAGTCATTTTCTTCATTTTTTGTTTTTTCTAAAAGAAAAGGTCAAAAATCTTTGATATTTAATGTTGTAAAGAGGATATTATGATATGATTGATGCTGAAAAGAGGGATATTTATACTTATTAAACATAAACCATTAAGGATTAATAGTCTAAATCTCGTATCCTTAAGCAATCAAGAAACTAGGGCCGGCCCAGTACAGCACGAGCGTGCCATATACAACAATACGGCCGTGCTTCCTTAAATTCAGCCAAAACTGCTCTCAGATGGATTTTGGCACGGGCATTGCATGGGTGTGCTTTATACAACAGCACGGGCGTGCCGTGTATAATAGCATGTTCGTGCCCCTTTACATCTGGGAGCTGTGATTTATTCCCAAGGCTACGGGCGTGTCTTCAAAAGAGCACGGACGTGCAACCTACAAAACTCACATCTTGCCTTTATAATTAATTTGTTCTTTGTGTGTGACCCTATTATGTTGATAATGACTCTGTTTTAAACGTTTCTCATAAGGCATAAGCGCACTCTAGCAAGTCATTATGACTACCTAAATATTATAACTATCTAAGTTTGATATTTCCATATAAAACATATCACAATCCCTTTGTCATACGATTTAAATTGGACGTAGGTCATGGTCCACGTCAACTTACATTGTCCAATGTTTTCTCGATTCCGAACATATTGATAATCATGATATTGATCTAATCAATTTATTTGAGTATGGATATACATTTCATCAATACTATTCATTGAGGGGGTCAAGCTTGACATCTCTCGCTTAGAGGGACAAATCCCTTCTTGGCTTATTACACCTCCCTACATGATTCTGATTATGCCAATCATAGTCTTTATAACTACCCGGTTAAAGGTACCGTTTGACTATGTTAAACATAATGTTCATACATGTGGAAGACCGTAATAACCTCATGTCTAAGAATTCAAATGATATACTCACTCCGTCCCAGAGTAAGAGTCTTACCTCTCATTTGCTATTTTAGGAAAGAGACTCTTACTCTGGGACGTACCAAAATACAAAGTAGGACTCTTACTCTGGGACAAAGGGAATAACTATTATGAGATTTATAACATTTGACCATGACATAAATCTCATAACGGGTCAATTCAGCACCTTGTTTTCCAACAAGTGCCTACAAGTTTAATCGCATTACCATGCACATGATCATCTTATAATTGTTAGAAAATTTGGGATTAGGGTGATTGATAATCCTGGATATTTGACTGAATAGTGATTAATTCACTTTCCGAATAAAGTATTTCGCCCCTAAATGCCTGGGTTACACGAAATCTTTATATGGGATAAGACAATCAAAACAATCTGTATCTAGGCAAAGAAAACAGATCAAAACTCAGAGAATTGTTAGGGTTTTTTCGTAAATGTAATCTGAAACCAAAGTCTGTATTTATACAGATGGTAGGAAGGAGCAGGATTGACTGGAAAGTCACAATTGTTAGCAACAGTCACACTTGTTAGGGTTTAGGGTTGTGTCTCTTGATTTGGCGGGAAACCTGGCGGGAGAAAACGGTAGTTTAATTAGAGCACCAACTATACCAACAGAGCGGGACCCCAACAAGGGGCGCTGCCCCTTGACCCCGCAAGGGGGCGCAGCCCCCTTGACCCCTGCTTCTTTATCGTGGTCGAAAACATATTAACTCAAACGAGTGTGTACTCCACACTTTCCCTTACTCGTATCCGAGCCTAATATGAAATCGCATTGGTTTCTTGTAAATCACAATTACATAAAATCGTTGATGACACTAAAATCACCAACAATAATCATCCATTAAAGAGGGTTGCTATTCACACCCGCACAATTGCTTAACAAACCCGCAAGTAATAGTATTTCAAAAAATGCCATTAATTAAAATGTCTATACTAACCTTCTACTAAATACACCCATAACATTAACTTACTCAACCATTCACCCTAATTTTTAACCCATTGTTCTTACCCCATTGTTTTTACATTCCCATTGTTTTTATATTCTCAATTAAAAAGAAAAAATCAAAATCTCTCTATCTCTAGAATAAGTATTCCAAAATTCAATTGTGTTGAAAGATTAAGAATCATGGATGGAACGGCCCATAATTTCGACGCACATGTAAGCTTTTCTTTCATGAAACTCATTTTTTTCGTTCTCTGTGCGTTTGTACCCAAAACCCTCGTTTCTGCTGTTCGGCTGACATCGACCGAACAATTTCAAAATGTTCAGCCAATGCCAGCCGAACATCATGCATAGAAACGGCTGCTTATAACCGAACATTTTGATATTGTTCGGTGACCATCTGCCAAAAAATGGAAATTTGTTCATTCACCTTTGGCCGAACATTGTGATATTGTTCTATTGTCTGCAGTTGAACAGTAGGTTATGTGAAGCTAAGTAATGATTTTTTTTTTTTAACAATTTGCAGCACTCAAGCACAGAGCAAACCGGTGAAAGTGTTGTTCATCCACGCAATCATGCGATAGTTGAATTTGAAGATGTGTTTGAAGACTTCACACACGTGTTCACCATGCATTTAAACTTTATATCTCGAGAGAGATTGTGTGAATGGGTGCGTACTAAAGGAAGGGAGCATGGATTTGTTATTATAATTGGTCGATCAGACAAAGGGTGCCATAATACGATACCTCGAATGACTTTAACTTGTGAACGTAGCGACATTTTCCGTGAATCGAAGACAATCTCCCAATTGTCGGAAGAAACGGTTGATCAGCTTTAGTACCAAACATGCACTGACTATTATTACTCCTCTACTGTAACTTGCATGGTCTTTGAACTTTTATAAACCTTCATGGGTTGCTGTTTAATTAACTTACAATGTCTACAAATAACAAAATTCAGCTAAAACAAATTTAAAATTAACAAGTTCAACTGCATAAGAAAACTTCAAATTCGTTCAAATTACATGAGTTTAAATACATACAAAAAACAAAAAAACAAAAAAAAAACGTCTAACAAGTTTAAACTGAAACAATGCATAATTCAACGCCTCCTATTACGACGTGGACGAGAAGTCAATGGTCCGGATCGCTCAACTATTGGTCCACCTGGGAATGGATATGTAGCATCCACTTCTTCCTCTTCTTCATTACCTTGTTCTACACCATCTTGACTAGTCACATTTTCTTCTTCATTCTGACCTTGATCATGTTCCCCGTGTTGTGATTGAAGGCGTTCTTCATCTCTCGCGCTCCTAGCGGAAGTGGTTGACCTTGATCCCCTCCTCATATATGTTAACACTACATATGAAAAATAAATAATAAGTGTGAGATACCAAAGTCATGAACTGAAAAAAAAAAAAAAAAAAAAAAAAAAAAATGATGGAATAAAACTGCACTGTTCGGCCACTGATGAATGAACAAAATCACAAAGTTCGGTCAGTTCCTAGCGAACAAATGTAGAATGTTCGGCAGGCTTTGGTCGAACAATACACATATGTTCGATCGACACCAACTGAACTTCCTCATGATTTTCGGTACACCAGAGCTGAACTTATCAGTCGGGACTCTCAAATTTTTGCCAAAAAAAAAACCCATTTTGATGCATTATAATGTTAAATTACATGAAGAAACAAACATTCAATAGATTATTGAGAGAAATATTTTTTTTGTCAAATCAGACATTCACTTCAAAATTGAGACTTAACCCTAAATCTTGTGTGATTTAGGGTGTTGATTTGCCTCTCAATAATGTAGAGCCTTGAATTGCACAGAAAATGAAGTGAGTTAGAATTAATTGAGAATAAATTGAGGAGGAGTGTGAGAGACTAGGCTGAAGAACTCACCTGCGCCTTCTTGCTCGCCGTCTGCGCCTTCTTGCTCGCCGTCTGTGTCTGATTGCTGATGGGTGTGGGTGTTTGTGGGTGTGTTTTATTCATTTAAGTGGGTACATGTTTATGGGTTTAAAAGGATATAATTGGAAAAAAGATGATATAGTGAATAATTGTTTTGAGTAAACTTAGTAATGCGGGTTTGTTAAGCAATTGTGCGGGTGTGAATAGTAGCACTCTCCATTAAACTCGAGTTTATTGCAAAAGTGACATGCGTACTTTGTGCAATATATCAATTTGACTCGTGTACTTTGGAAACATCAAATGTGGGTTGCGTACTTAACATTTCAAAAATTTTGATACAATTTTTTTAACACCCGTTAAAAACATAACGAGACACTCCAAAATATAATCCATCCGTGAATCTAATGTAACATACGTTATTTTTTTTAACACCCATGACAAAATCATAAGAGATACCCCATCTCTTATTAAAAGCCTATGATACCAATAATCAACCCAACCCTCTTCCCCAGATCCACCATGCCACAACCCTCCGAGCAGTCAACCTATCAAACTACAGCTTCCATGGAAATGTCCATCTCCAAATCTTCATCCTTTGAGATTCAATTCTTCTCATATTGAACCAAACGGGGTTCTTTGCAGAAACGCACAACAAATCACCACTCTCCATTTCACATCTTCAGACCTTCTATAAACCTTAATTTCGCCATTACTGCTGCTATAAACCCATATGGGGTTCCTTCCCGTCACGACGAAGCCAACCTTGGATGCGATTTGATTTGTGAAGTTGGAAGGGGATGTGGCGATGAGAAACTGTTCGGTCGTCGTAGCCAAACCCTAAACCCCTATCGAAATCTACATTTACGTCTTCTTTCAGTAGGATTTTGGAGCCATTTTTACCTTGGATTTCCATTTTCGAATCCTTGATTTGCCCACAGACGGATTAAACAGAACAAAAGGAAACAGGGGTTTCGGATTCAAACGTGGTCCGGCCAAAATTGCACCCACCGCCTCTGACTTTTGTACATAATTTCACCGTTGCACCCATTGAAGTGGGTTTGTTTCCAATTTGGGCATAAATTGAATCTGATGCTTATTCAATTTGTGCTTTCAAAGTTTAGGGTTGGAAATTTGGGTTTGTATGAAGAAATAGATGATGGATGGGGATGGTGGGTTAGTGATGGAAATTAGTTTGATTGAGGAATGAGTGCTTCAATGGGGGATTTTTGCCCGGAGTTGTGAGGTGGTGGTGGTCGGAAAGGTATGGTTGGTGGCAAAGGAGTGATGAGTGGTGGTTGTCGGGTTTGGAAGGGACGGTGGATGCCATGGTTGTCAAGTCTGATTGTGATGATTAGGAAACATCTGTTAGTTTTTTTTTATGATGAATGAAACCTTTGTTTTAAAAAAATAAAATGTGTTAAAAACTTAACGGGTCAATAGTTCTTTGGAGTGTCTCGTTATGTTTTTAACGGGTGTTAAAAAGGTTGTATCAATTTTTTTGAAATGTTAAGTACGCAACCCACATTTGTTGTTTCCAAAGTACGCGAGTCAAATTGATATATTGCACAAAGTACGCATGTCATTTTTGCAAAAAACTCCATTAAACTCATACTAGTTCTCCATAAGTAACGAGGGTCCACTAGTACAGATTTAGCCTTGGATAACGTTTATTTTTTGCCTTAGATAGCGCATAAAAGCGCTATCTAAGCGTCCGCTTTGCAAGCTAAGATAGCGCTTTTTTATGCGCTATGTAAGCGAAGGATCTAAGATAGCGCTTTTCATATATTAACTTGCATAGCGCTTTTTTAAGCGCTATAGAAGCTCCGTATTAAAAAAAAAAAAAAAAAAATCCAATCTACGATAACGCATGGAAAACGCTATCAAAGAGAGCTCGCTTTTTGTGTCTAATACTTACATAGCGCTTAAAAAGCGCTATCTAAGGCAATTTTTGATTTTTTTTTTTTAAATCATTTTTTTCCCATACTAAACCGGCTTCAAATTATATAAATTATACCAAGAAATCAAATAAATAAAAATTAATATGATACAAACATTTCATTTAACAATTATAATCAACATTTCATTACATCAACAATAATTATTACAATTAATCAACCACAAAAGTTATAAACTAACAAGAGTTAAAAAGGTTTATACTTTGTAATACCTATTTTCTATTACTTCCCTACCATCTTCTCCTTAATAAATCGGTTACACAAGTATCCTGCCCAATTATCCTGAAAAAATTGCATTTTGCTACGAGGATAACACTTGATTCGGTTTTCATGGACAAATTGTACAAAAAAAATCACAAGACATTTGTTAGAAACAATATATATATATATATGCAATAAACACAATCGCATAAACATATATATATATATATATATATATATATATATATATATATATATATATATATATATATATATATATATATATCCATACTAGTTAAGCAGTTATAAATTCCCATGATGAAGTTCAAGATTCAGGCTAGATGCTCTCTTTTGGAAAACATTGTCTCAAGCGGAACTTAAGTACATAATTTAACAAGTGGGGAGCTCAAGATGCTGATTTCTTTCCATTAGTAACTACTTGAACTATCAAAGTTGAATCTAGTTTTTTTCTTAATACTTCAAGAATGTAACACTAGCTGTGGATAATTTGTATCAATCCCTCTGATGTATGTTTTATGTTCTTCATCAAAACATACTCTTCGTTGAGGGCACAACCATCTTTTTTTACCCCCCACCCCTGCCAACAAGACACACATTTGTGAAAGATTAATTTAGACCATCTTTTTTACCCTCCACTCCTACCAACAGAAGCCACACATTTGTGAAAGATCTAATTTAGACAGTTGGTATGTCAATATCGTGTTGAATATTGACAAGGCAACTGTGAATATGCATGAATGGAGCAAAGACACTGCGTTATTCGGCTCTGTGACTACATCCTCAGAATAAATTAACGAAAAGGAGATGTATGTAGGGAATTAATTGAGGATGTCAATATGATCACCCCCTTAGCCACCAAAAAGAAGACAGTAAATCTAACCCTTGTTTAAGCGGACATAAATGCACTACTGACAAAAGGCAGTCTGAATATGATACCTGTTTGCGAGGCCTTCTCGTACAACATTGGCAATGCCATACTTCTTCAGACTAGAAATTCCAAATCCCTTAACTACACCAGCTTAGTCCAAATGCAGCTCCTAGCCGCTCTCCATATTTGTCGCTCTTCATAAGTTGATCCAAAAGCCTAGAAACAAGCACTGATGCATCGTCCTGATACACAAATTGGGAAAAGAGGAAAAAGTAAGTAAAAGAAATAGTAAGCAGCAGCATGTCCACCTTTATCAACCATACTCAAAAACAAAAAAAAATGTTTTTTCAAAGTGGATCAACACATGTTCTATGTTTTGCACTTAGTTCCATGACTTGGATTTGGAAGGACATGTGTATTTGGTGGATTAAATTGCAATACAGAAAACAAAGTCAATTGCCAAAAAACGTAGACAGTGGATAGCCGATTTGAGGGGTAATTCTAACCCATTAAAGTGGCAAAGAAATTTAACAGAACAGGAGCAGTAAGTACCAGTGCTCGAGAGATCAAGAATGTCATAACAGGAAGGTCTTTGGTCCTAAGAACATCAGCTGCAGAATGTAAAGCTAGTGCAGTCCCTTGCCTTCCCATCCAACCAGAATCAATATTGTCACCACCAGAACTAACATCGCGGATGTACAATGAAAACAGGATCGATAAAGATTCCTGATATACATCACTGAATTAGAAATCAAGTAGCAAGATTTATATATAGACACAAAATGGAATAGTAAATCGCCTGTATCGTATGTATCGTATCTGGGTTTTCATCTAAAGCAGCAGCTAATGCCTCTGCTGCAGCCATTCGAACATTATAATTAACATGAGAAAGCGCCCTAAAGAGTCCAGCATAATCATTCCCAAACTCATAACCATAACGGTCCCATATATCCTCTGCTACTTCTGCCACGGACTGGATGAGAAAGATATGAAGTTAATTATAAGAGCATTCACCTAAATAAGATCCTACAACTTAAGACAGAATACAGACTCTAAAGATTAAGAATGAAAAACTCCAGTTTCGGTAAAATTTAATAAATGGAACAGCTTTAAGGCAGTAGCTTAAACCGTTACTCGTGGACTACACATTGCTTAAAATATTTTAGGCAGATTCAAGATCTAAATCAAGCAAAAACATTAAGCAAGCATTTAGAGGCATAGATGAGATTGCTATCTACAAAAGTAAAGAACTCAGACACAACTCATTTAAGGCTGGCCCGATACAGGCTTGATAAGCAGGGACAACACTGAGTACGTGATAAAGAACCTGCAGAGGGAAAGAGATGATATTTGTAGTAAGCCAGAAATCACAAACAGAAAAAAAAAAGAAAAGGAATACTCCGTGAGTCTCATTTACAAGAGGCAAACAAATGGAAATCCAAATATGAGATAAGGGGTTGTTTACCCATTTATTATGAATCCTAAACCAACGGATATTTATTTGGCTGACATAGAAAAGAGAAGCAATCAATTGTAAGCAAGAATGACTAATAGATGCGTAACTGAAAGCATTTGAAGCCTTGGTAAGGGTAAAATGGGATCCATGTGCATGAAAAGTATTTGAAGAACAGCATCATGAATTCCTGTCCTCTTTGGTGATGAAAGTATCTTTTCCATTATCTATCATGAAAAATTAAATAAGAAGCATAATTAGTGAACATTAGAATCCATAATGCAATTAAGATAATTAAAAAATAATAGTTCACAGAAGTTACCGGGAAGATGAAAGTAAGAGTCAACTGGAAGTGGCCCGGATCTTGTAGAAGCTGATAACCCATTCACTACTCTTTCAAACAAGCAGTACTTATCGACATAGGAAAAGATCAGTCCTTCAAGCAAGAGTATAAAAATAAATGTATTGTAAGCATACATCCATGTTATAAGTCAGTAGTAGCAAACACATGAATGGTAATCTGAAAACCATTCCTTAATCTAGACATAACCACAGGCCAAACATGGGAATTGGAATGTCCGGATTTCAGATACCTCGCTATTGCATTCCCTTTCCCAAACACCCATTCCCGTGTGCCAAACAAGGCCTGAATTGAACCAACGTTTAAGTTTCACAATCCTCATATACAAGGGTAGTTACAAGAGTGTGAAACCCTAATTGTTTGAATTGGGTGGGTCAAGGGAAGTTAAAGGAAGCTAGGGAGGGGTAAATTGCGTTTCTATCATTGATATAATGGATGAATCGAGTGGGGAAGAGGTGAGCCCTGAACCTAGATACCTTGTTACCCGAAGAAAAAAATCAAAGTAGTTTGGTTATAGGAAATTTACCCATTGAAAGAACATTAGGAGCAGAAAAATTAGATTACAACAACAAGAAATTTGAATAATTTTAGGGACAAAATAGAGTTAGTCGGAGAATACCTTGACGAGTTGAAAGAGGGAGAGGAACTTGAGAGTCGGCGTTGACAAGGAGATGTAGTTGGCGTTGCTGATATGCCGGCGGTGGAGATTGCAATGGCAAGCAGGGACTGGTTGTCGAGGGTGTGGAAAGAGAGGAAAAGGCAAGCAGGGATTGGTAGGAGCTCCATAGAGAATCTCCTCATCGTCGCTGTTAATATTTAGATCGATCGGACGACCGGAGGTGGTGGCAGTCGTCGCTTTGGATTGTATCGGAGGAGGCAGAGCAGTATACTGCGCCGTGAGAGGTTCGAAGACATGGGTGTAGAGATCCGGGAACTCGTCGTCGTCTTCCATGATAGAAAGGAAAAGAGATTTTAGAGAGGGAATTTATCAAGCCTTTATAGCGTTTTATTTGATAAAAAAAGAAAAAAAATGTCAAACCCGAGAAAAAAATAATAAAAAAAACAACTTATAAAGCGCTTACTACGATAGCGGTTCCTTATGCGCTATCTAAGACCATCCACAGTGGTTTCACACAAAAAAAACCATTCAACACCCACTTTATCACTCCACATCAGCTTCTCTCTCTTCCAACTCATCCATTCAACACTCATTCACATAACACCCTACAATGGTTTGTTTAATCCCTCATTCAACACTTTTCTCACACATCATCCTATACCCCACCACTTAAAAAAAAAAAAAAAAAATTATTTTTATGATTAGTGTTGAAATGATTATTATTGGGATTCATTTCAAAAAAAATGGGTTTTTTTTTTTGTCGAAATACAATGAAACTTACGTCAATTTAAAGAGAAAAAAAATTAAGAATTTTGGTGTAATTTTTTTTTTTTAAAAAAACATTTTTTGTGAAATAATTGAGTTCAAATAATTGGGATAAAAGAAAAAACATGGCCAGCCAATCACAAGACCACACGTGGCGACACCAGAAAAAAAGAAAAAAAAAAAAGCTTCGCTGGCTTCCTGGACGCGCCTTCCCTGGCGCGTGTGATGCACGCGCCCACCAGGTCCAATACAAACGCGCCACGTGGCAAAACCGGGAGACAAAAAAGCCATTCACACTCGTTGAATCCTTTCAACCATTCCATTCACACTCCCCTCATTCACACACCATTGTAGCAATTAAACCAACTTTTTTTTGTTTAACCCCATTAAACAACTTCA
Source organism: Campanula takesimana (assembly GCA_026119855.1). Classification (NCBI taxonomy): domain Eukaryota; kingdom Viridiplantae; phylum Streptophyta; class Magnoliopsida; order Asterales; family Campanulaceae; genus Campanula; species Campanula takesimana. Next base: position 238,690 of record JAOWBW010001512.1, on the reverse strand, counting down.
TTCATCCACCATTGTAGATGGTCTAAGATGATTCCTAACATAGCGTTTATTATGTATGCGCTATAGTAGTTTTTTTTTTTTTTTTTTTATTCATTCGACTTGATCAGTTAAGGGGGATGCGCTATCTTAGGGTACCTCTTAGATAGCGTTTCCTAAAAACACTATCTAATCTGAGTTTCCTAAGCTTAAATCTGTACTAGTGGGCTGAGATTAATATAAATAAAACATATAACAACAATAATAATCATAAAACATGTAACATCTCTTTATAAATGAAACTATGATAAATCGTTCCAATAATGTGCGTAAGTCATACACACGAACATTATCCCACATATTCGTCCTTGAGAAAGATTTGATGATATAGTTTGGACATGACACAAAATAATAAAGGAAAACTCAAAAAGTTGAACTGTAAAATTATTGACATGTAAATGTATGATAAGGGCAATGAATATTAAAAAATAAAAACATCCTTTTCTAGTGAAATAAAAAAGTTGGGAAGGAAGAAAGAGTGGTTCAAATCAGTAAAGAAAATTTGAGGACATGTGCGAATAATCTAAATATTTCATCAATAATTAATACTTGAACTTAGAGAAAAAACTGATCGTACCAACTCTAAGGTTTCCTTAAACTAATGATAGATTTATAGTATACTACTGTATTTGTTATTTTGGATTAGGTTTATTAGGGATGCAGACAAAACATCACTCTCTAGTATAAAAAGAGAGGTGGACTATTTATTTTGTTTTTTTTTTTTTTGAAGGAAAGCGAGATGGATTTTATATATTTTTTTCGGATGACAAAGAGAGATGGATATTAAATATATTTATATGTATTGTCTCATCTATGTCAAAATAATGTTAGTATAATTTTTCAGACAAAGACTCATGTGAGAACATGAGAACCCGTTTCATGGATGAGACGGGTCATTTTTTGACCCATGACCCGGCCCATTGAACCAGCTCCATGACCTAGGGGGCGACCCTACCACGTGGCAGCCTCTCATAGGCCAAAAAAATGTTTTTTTTATTTACTTTTATATATATATATATTGGTTTTTTTTCGGTTTGTCAAAAGTAATAGTTACTATAACTTAATGTAATGATTGTATACATATAAAGTGTTAGGTTAATGCCTTTGAATTTGGGACACCAAGATAATGGATTAAACAACAGAAGAAATCTTGCAATTCCTAGACAGAGTACAGCGGGTCCGGGCGCACCAGGTGAAAGACCCGACCGGACCAGATGGGGTCCGGGCACACCAAGGGTGAAGACCCGACCGGACCAAGGCAAAAAGGCGAATCGGAAATCTTACGTCGGAAATTAGCTTTTGGGAATTGAAGTTCATCCGGGCGGGTAGTGCAGGGAATCCGACCAGACTAGGAAATATCCGACCGGACCAGTGGACACACCCGGGCGGACCATAGACCAAACAGCAGCAGGATTTCAGACGACGTGCAGTTCCGCAGAAGGAAGGTTTTCGGGTCAGTTTAGGACTAGAATTCCAAGTTTCTAGCAGATTTTGAGATAGACTATACTGGTATAAATAGATGCCATTAGTTTAGATCAAAGTTAGCCTCGGTTTTAGACTGATAGATTATTAGAGTGCTCAGAGCGAGGTCTGTAATTCTACAGTTACACAGTCAGGAATTTTGTGATCAAAATTCGTGTAGCAGTAATAGTGTGATCTTGTAATCGTTTCTCCAGATTGATAATAATATTCTCTCCCCTCCCCGTGGACGTAGCCAAGTTGGTGAACCACGTAAATTGGTGTTCTTATGATTGCTCGCTTTTCTTATCAAGTCTTGTTATTGCTCTAACAAGTGGTATCAGAGCTCTGGTAGTACCAGAGTTTTGGTTCGTGGTTAGTTCAGGGATTCCGCTGCAGAGAACAAGAAGATGGGTCAAGGAGCAGATTCGATCGACAAGTTCAATGGGAAGAATAGTTTTTCTCTCTGACAGATCAAGATGAAGGCTTTGTTGATAGACAAAGATTTATGGGAACCGTTGGAGATTGCAATCAGGGAACGCAAGGATCCCAAGGGTAAGGCAGTCACCACAGAAGGTACAGCAGAACAGTCAGAGAAGGACAAGATAGCAGCAGCGAAGGAGGTGGCGGCATTGAAGAAGTTAGATCAGAAGGCTCACGCCAAGATCATCAGACAGTTGGATGATGAGATCCTAACCAATGTTGCAGGAACAGACTCCGGAAGTGATCTTTGGTTGAAGTTGGAAGATATGTACATGACACGTTCATTGACCAACAAGTTATACCTGAAGAAGAAGCTATATGATTGTCGTATGACTGAAGGTACGCCCATAAATGATCATCTTGACAGATTTACTTATGCATTACTTGAACTGCGTAATATAGGAGTAGTTGTTGATGACGAGGATGCAGCCTTGCAACTTTTAGTATCTTTACCCATGTCTTATGAGCATTATCTCGATTCGTGCATAAATCGTAAAGATGGTATCTCTCTAGAGGAAGTGAAAACTTCTCTCAAGACAAGAGAGTTACGCCGAAAGGCGAGTGGGAATGAGCTAGGTACCCAGTCATCAGATTTGGTTGCTAGTAGCAGTAACAGGGGTTCTAGTGGGAAGAAGAACAATAAAGGTAATTCTTCACATAAGAAGGGTCCGAAACCTGGGGATATCTGTAATTTCTGCAGAGAAAAGGGGCATTGGAAGTTCGATTGTCCCAGAAAGAAGCAAGGCAAGGCACCTGTCAGAGCAGAGGCCATGATGGCCAGAGATAGTAGTTCAGAAGAGGATTATGCTCTAGTAACATCAGAATCAGCATGCGCATCTGATGCGTGGATTCTTGATTCAGGAGATTCTTACCATATCAGTCCTAAGAGAGAATGGTTTACCGGTTATAGGCAGATAGTTGGCGGTGATATAAGCATGGCCAACAGTGTAGTCTGCAAGGTTGTCGGTATTGATTCGATCAAGGTCAGGACTCATGATGGTAGGGTTGACACTTTGAACAAGGTTCGACACGTTTCGCTTATGACGAAGAATCTGATTTCTCTTAGTCAGTTAGACAGCAAAGGGTTCAGTTTCAAAGGTAAAGGTGGAGCAGTTAGTGTCTGTAACGGTTCAGAAGTGATGCTGAAAGGCGTTAAGCGGGGCTCCTTGTATTTCCTCCAAGGAAAGATGCTTGCAGAGTTGACTATGGCTGCATCAGAAGAGGTGAACGAGGGAGATATGTCTAAGCTGTGGCACATCAGGCTCGGTCACATGAGCACTTGAGAGATGCATGAGTTGACTAACAGAGATCTTCTTTATGGCCATAAGATCAAGGATCTTAAAGGAGTTCTGGATTACATCTACTCAGAGAGTTGGGGACCTTCACGTCAGGAATTTCTAAGGGGGCACAGATATGTCTTGTCTATGGTTGATGATTATTCGAGGAGGCCTTGGGTGGTTATCATGGAGCACAAGATTGAGGCTCTAAGGAATTTCAAGGACTGGAAGACGGTAGTGGAGAACTAGACAGAGAAGAAGATCAAGAAGCTCCGGACAGATAATGGTTTGGAGTTCTGCAGTAATGAGTTCGATTCGTTTTGCAGAGAGGTAGAGATTTCTATACATCTCATCAGCAGAGGAATGCCAAAGCAGAATGGTGTAGCAGAACGGATGAATCAGACATTGCTTGTGAGAGCTAGGTGCATGCTCTCCAATGTAGAGTTGTCTAAACGTTTCTGGGTAGAAACACTTAGTACAACATGTTACTTGATTAAGCATGGACTTCATATCAGTATTGGCCTCAAAGTTCCCTATGATGTATGGACTGGTAAATCCATAATTGTTTCAAGTGTTGGCGGTGTTGATAAACAGGTGGAGCAACAAGATACTGAAGAGTTAGTTGTCCCACAGTCAGATGTTGAAAAACAGGTGGAGCAACAAGATACTGAAGAGTTAGTTGTCCCACAGTAAGATGTTAATCAGGATCCACCAACAGAGACAGAGACTGAAGCACCAGAAAGTTCAAGTTCAGTTTTCGAGGAACATGGGTTAGCACAAGGAAGGTCTAAGCAGCAGTCAAGAAGTCAGAGATTCAGAAGCTGAAAGGCTTATTGGTCGCAGAGATGAAGGGTTTGGGTAACGCGAAGAGAATTCTGGGTATGGAGATCTATAGAGACAGAGCCAAACGAAAACTATTCTTATCCCAAAAAAGATACATCAAGAAAGTTTTAGAGAGGTTTGGTAGGTCAACAGCTAAGGCTATAGATACTCCGGGTGCAGTATATGCACAGACAGTCGCGTTTGGGCCCAAATCGGTTGAGGGGAAAGAGTATATGGCTCGAGTAACCTATGCTAGTGCAGTTGGTAGTTTGATGTATGCTACAGTGCGCACCAGCAACGTCAGACTCGTCTATGGAGATGGGACAGAATGTGCAGTCAAAGGTTTCTCAGATTCGGGTGATGTAGACACAAGAAGATCGAAGACCGGATATGTGTTTACGCTAGGTGGGTCAGTTGTCAGTTGGAAGGCTACATTGTAGGCGACAGTGACATTGTCTACAACAGAAGCATAATACGTGGCATTGACAGAGTCCGCTGAGGAAGGAATATGGTTGAAGGGATTGATCAGCAATCTTGGGATAGATCAGGATCAGGCTATTATTTATTGCGATAGTTTGAGCGCGATTTGTTTGGCCAAGGATCAAGAGAGGACCAAGCACATTGGTGTCAGATATCATTTCCTAAGGGATGAGAAACGGGTAAAGGTGAAGGTAGGGACGGCTGACAACCCTGCAGACATGTTCACGAAACCCATGACGGGAAGCAAGTTCCAACACTGTTTGGACTTGCAGAATGTTCGTAGCTATTAGATAGCAGAAGAGGCGAGGGGGGAGAAAAGGTTTGTTGTCATGGAGATTCAAAGTCAAGGTGGAGATTGTTGGGTTAATGCCTTTGAATTTGGGACGCCAAGATAATGGATTAAACAACAGAAGAAATCTCGTAATTCCTAGACAGAGTACAACGGGTCTGAGCGCACCAGGTGAAAGACCCGACCGGACCAAGGCAAAAAGGTGAATCGGAAATCTTACGTCAGAAATTAGCTTTTGGGAATTGAAGTTGATCCAGGCGGGTAGTGTAGGGAATCCGACCGGACTAGGAAAGGTCCGACCGGACCAATGGACACACCCGGGCGGACCATAGACCAAACAACAGCAGGATTTCAGACGACGTGCAGTTCTGCAGAAAGAAGGTTTTCGGGTCAGTTTAGGACTAGAATTCCAAGTTCCTAGCAGATTTTGAGATAGACTATACTGGTATAAATATATGCCATTAGTTTAGATCAAAGTTAGCCTCAGTTTTAGACTGATAGATTATTAGAGTGCTCAGAGTGAGGTCTGTAATTCTACAGTTACACAGTCAGGAATTTTGTGATCAAAATTCGTGTAGCAGTAATAGCGTAATCTTGTAATCGTTTCTCCATATTGATAATAATATTCTTTCCCCTCCTCGTGGACGTAGCCAAGTTGGTAAACCACGTAAATTGGTGTTCTTGTGATTGCTCGCTTTTTTTATCAAGTCTTGTTATTGTTCTAACATAAAGTAACAGTTTGTATACATAAAAGTAATACATATATACATAAAAGTAACAGTATTTTTTTTCTATGTTTTCTTCGTTTGCCAAAAGTAATACATATTACAACTAAAATGTAACGATCGTGTTACTTATATGTAATAATGTTTATACATAATTGTAACACATGTATAGAAAAAGTAATAATTCAACCATTTACATTTTTAAAGCTAAAAACACTTGATTAGTGTTTCATGTAAAAGTATTACATTATCTATAGAAATATGTTATAATTTTTTTTACTAAAGTATTACATTTACTTGTACAAACAATTACATTCATATATATGAGTTGTTACTTTTCAAATGTTACTTTCTTTCAAAAAATTAAATCAAAATACACAATATTTTACATTTTTTGCAAAAGCACTATTACATTTTAGTATAAATGATAATTACATTTAGATATTGTTTGGGTTACATGTAATTATAGTTAGTATTACATTTGAAAAAAATGGGTAAAACGAGCTTTTGTTTTTGTAAAACAGGTGGTACGTTTACTTATGAACAATGTTAGTTTATATGTATACAGTCATTATATTAAGTTATGGTAACTATTACTTTTGGTAAACGACGGAAAAGCCGAAAAATAATATAAAAACTAAAAAAAAAAAAACCTATGAGAGGTTGCCACGTGGCGGGTTATGCCCCATGGGTCATGGGTCGACCCGTCTCATAGATGAGACCGATCCCCTTGTTCTCATGGGAGACCACCTCAATTTTTTATTATTTTAACTGAATTTTAAGTGTTTAGAAAAGAAAAAACGATTTTTTTTATTAAGAACGGATTTAAAGAAAGAAAAGAAGACATACATCTTAACACGTCAGTAAAATTAATTTTGAGTTGGTTTTGAGGAAAACTAGTTCCTCCGTAAGTTATAAAAAGTCCATTTTTAACCCTTAAACCTTAGAGGCAGTCTCGCGTGCGGCGGCCCATGCCCTTTTTTTTTTTTTTTTTTTTTTTGCCCCCACAACCTTTTTTCCTCCCACCAAAAGTAACACTTCTTATAACGAAATGTAACACTTTTGTTTTTCAAATGTAACACTTTTTTTTTCAAAAATGTACCACAATTTTGATGCAATAGATTAAAGATAACATAAAAATTAACGACTAAATTAATGTAACACTTTTTATAAAGGAATGTAACATTATTTTTTCAAATGTAACACTTTTTTTTTCAAATGTAACACTTTTTTCCCCCCAACATTAACATAGGATTGACAACTAAACTAATGTTACATTTTATAAAAAATGAATGTAACATTTTTTTTCTCAATTGTAACATTTTACATTCTTAAATGTAACATTATATATGAAGTGTAACAATTTTTATTGAGAAAGTAACAATTGAAATGCAAACCCATTTTTTTTTATATAAAAACTGTTGTTACATTTAACAGTAAAAAAATGTTACTTTTTGAAGATGAAAGTGATACTTTTATCAGAACAGAGTGTTACATTTGAGCTGACAAGCAGATCAATTTTTTTGTGTCTTAAAAAGTATTTTTTTTTTTAAAAAAAAAAAATCAAACCATATCATGACCTATGTAGTTTTATTCGTCTCGTCGAAACGAACACAACAGTATTTTTAAATTTTTTTTCTGAGTTGTAAATCTCAAGATATAGCATTTTAAAGTATTTGGGTTTTTTTTTAAAGGGACACGTGTCAAAATCTGGGAGAGGGAGGGTTGGATCTGGACAGTCGGATGCAGCGCCCCAGCCAGCCGCGCGAAGCAGCGGAACCAAGCACCCTTGCCGCACATGGTGCGGCGGATGTATGCGAGAATTTGTCTAAACCTTAAGCCTTAAACCCTAAAGGGCCTAAATCCTAAACCTTAGTAAACCTTAAACTCTAAACTTTAACCCTATAGAAACAGGACTTTTTATAACTTATGGAGAAACTAGTTTCCCTAAAAAATTTCTCATTAATTTTGGGACATTATAATATTAAAATATTTATTCATATAATTCGTTCCTAGTATAAGGAATATTATATACTTCCAAAAGTATATTTGTATATATTTACTTTACAATCTTAGAGATATTGTGATAGCAATTAGGAGATTCAAAACTTGTAACCCAAAATATATTAGAACTCTAGAATGTTCTGTGTAACCCTATATATATATGTACCCCATGTATCATAATAAAACTTGAGTCAGTCACTACAAATTTTCTCTCTACTATGTGTGTTTGACTTCATCTAATCCTCCAAGATTAATAAAGAGACTTCTCTACCAAAACCCACGGCAAAACCATATATGCCCTCAATCAATGTTAACAATCAACATAAACAATTTGTATTTTACCTAACAAATTCAACATTCCAAAATTCCCCAAATCTAGGTTCAACCCTAAATAAACCCGTCTGATTTTTATCTTCAAAAATGTCAAACTGTTTTTCAAACTTCAATTTGAAATCTCGTGGAGAAATCACTGACTTAGCGTAATCGATGAATTTCAGAAATGGGTCGTCATTTTCTTCGTAACAATCGAGATTGTTGTGTTGAGGTTGGAGATTGTCGATTTCCATGCCTGAAATCTCGTGGTCGGCTATGTCATGGAGCAGGTCCGAAATCTTGTGGTCGGTGATGTGTTGGAGGATGACGAAAATGTCCTTTAGAAAACCATGTGCACTGCACATGTCTTATAAATCGTCAAAAAAATAACGATTTGTTAGTTTTTTCACCTAATTGCAACAAAATGACAAACTCAAGAATCGAATTGTCACAAAACAAAACTTAGCTAGGGTAGTAAAACTCAGGTTACCAAATTGCAATTTGCCCGAAGTAAAAATTACTCAGAAAAGAGAGAGAGAGAGAAGTGCTATTAGCCCTTCAATGGATACCCGTTGACTCATTGCAAAGAATTCAAATAAAAAAAGTGGAAGATTAGAAAGAAAGTACCAAAGCTCGTCTGACACGTTTTTTTCGCTTAACTCTAGCATTTTATAAAAACCCTTTTTACATATAATATTGTTTAAATAAATATTCTTTCGCAGATTCTTATATGATAGGGAGGGCATATACATTCATATACATGGTATATGTATGTATATTATATACTATTATAGATTGTATGACCAATCTATAGGCAGCTAATCTATAGATAGCATATCTTAAGTAGGTAACTACTTAAGATATATAAACAACAGATAATCGTAGATATATTCATATCTACTTGCTTAATTACCGGGTATACTATATAAAATGATTGTTTCCCCCCTTCGCTATCGCTCGTCCCCCTCAGGGGGAGATTGAGAACTACAACTATTAGCAACTATTACTATTAATAATAACTATTAGTAATAACAATAACAAGAAGAACAATAAAAACTACTAATAATAACTATTAACAACTACATTTAATAATTACTTTTGAATCATTGCCCATACTTCTTATTAACCTATTTCTTGCAGTATACCTCTACTTATTTACTAGTACATATTATCAGAAAGAAAAAAATTGGTTGGTGGATAAACGCTTTCGGTGGAAGGAAAAAAAAAAAGGTACTATCACAGTAATCATCAAAAAAATGTAGAGAATAAAATTTTAAATTTGGTTTAAATGGAAGTAAGTTTGAAAATACAATGAATTTTAAGAAAATAATATATTGCTTTCAATTAACTAAAATAGAGTAGAAAATACATTGAAATGAAATTTAGAACCACATTCTTTCCAAATGGAACAACAAAAGAATATTTTGTTACATGGGAAAAGTGTGAACACGATTCATTTTCCTTCCTCTATCGGTGAGTATTAAGTATAGATTTACACGAGAATTATTTGGTTTCGCCTATAAAAAGTAAAACATAAGTACTAAAATAGCGTAAGCATAATTTAGCTTCTTTTCTATTTTTGAAACAGCAAAATTTAGCATATTAAACAATAGAAATATTAGTGTCCTCAAAAAAATTAGAATATTACTACAATTTAATAACTGTGCAATGGAATAAGCTCACATTTGTCACGAGTGACTTTTTAATCATTTTTTTTTTATAAATGTGTGATAAAATTGTACTCCCTATTCCCAAAATAAATGTCACATTTTTTTTGTACGTTAGTATGAAGGAACTTTGAGCATTTGTTTTAACTTAATTTAATTATCCTTTCTTTGCAACACTTCATCCGCGATGCCTCTCGGCAATTCCTAGATTCTGTTATGCTGTCCTTTTATCTCTTCTGAGTCTATGTTCCAAACTTCTTCTTCACTTTGTGGGAGAGGTAGCACGTTTGTCGTTGTGCCTGTGATTTTTTTTTCCTCGCAAGTTAAATTTAATGATGTGGATTCTTTTAGATTATTTTGTTTATAAGAGATTACTCTCATAAATTTGTTTTTTTTTTTTTTTTGATGTAAATAGTATTTGTTTGGTTTTTATTGATTTTTGTACCAGAAATAGAATTGAGAGTTATTATTTCTAATGACTTAAATTTGGTTTGATAAATAACACACAAAGCTTTTTTTGCTACGTTAGTGCAGAACCACAAGTGCTGCCAACACTGTCCCAGTATTACCCGACGGACAGTCTGGGAATATATTTGAATATTTGCTTCATAAATAATTGATGTACTAATGTCTAATATTGTTGCAAGTTTAGTGTTTATTGTTGGTCCAATTTTCAGGTATACTATGGCTGAGATGCTAGAATAATGCAAGGAAGGTGAAAGAAGAGTTTATGGATAAAAGTGGATTTTATTCATAAACATGTGGGATTTAAAGCAACAATTAAAACATGGGATTTGACCCATTCAAAGGGCTGAGTGTTGATCAAGAATGTACAAGGCGTGCATAGCTAGAAGGTACAAGAAGGCTAAGCATTAAACTTGGGCACAAAGAGTTTGTTCCTACAAAATAGGAAATGTGGAGAATATCCTCCCCAAGGCTCGGCCACTCCTCTCCAGACTCACACCACGTTTTTCAACAACAACCCAGCCATATTAGAGCATTCCCCAAGTTCTTAAAGCCTATAAATAGCAAGGAGGATGAAGAGTTCAAGCAAGCAACTACACAACACATCCTTGTACAAGAAAAGCCTATACACTCTTTGGTTCCGATAGACCCCGTCTTCCCAAACCTATTTCCATTCTTGTAATCTTTGATTATAAGTTTGTATTGGTTAGGATAGGGTCTTATGTATAGACTTAGTCGTTCCATAGAGCTTAAATTGTAATAGCAATAGGGAACTCTCGACCTTGTACTTTAATTCATATTATTAGTGAAGGTCTCGCCTTTTGAGGCATCTCTTGAGATATATAATTTATATATCTTGAGAAAAAATAATTCTTGTGTTTTGATTCCGTTGCAAACTCTTTTCAGAAATTGGTTTCTGCTCGTGTGTGTAAGTGTTGCCCGAAGTGTTATCGTTGCTCTAACAACACCTTTGATAACACTTTCTAAAACCCAAGGCCATTGACATTTTCAATTGGCACCAGAGCTGGTTACTTGACATACTAAGTATTCGATCCAGATTGTCATGGCCTTGAATCTTGCTAATCCATATCTTGAGATACTTTCTATTCTTCTTGGCTCGAATCATACTTCCCTTAGGAATAGGGAGGAAAGAGAGCTAGAAAAAATTAAAGAACGTGATCAATCAGCCATGTTGACCATGGTTTTGGAGCACTCAAAGTCAGATTCAGAAAGTGTTGCCAATGGTGTTACCCAGAGTGCGATAACACCTAGCCCAACACCCAGCAGGTATAATCCTTTTAAATATTCTGACGATTTTTGCTTTCATGGTTCAATTAATGTTGATGCAGGAAGTCCAGACGAGGAGGATTTAAGCAAGGATGAGCTCATTGATGGGTTAAAAGATCTCTACAAGGCGTTGTTCAAAGAATGGAAGAAAGAGAACAAGATAGTAGTGTTTGCACCCGAGAAGATTCCCGCTCGCCTTTTTTTATTTGAGAGTCGCCACCATGTTGTTGTCAGAACACGGACCGTGAGATTCTTGAGTTCGGGGGTTAAGTTATGGATTGGAAAGGTCAAGGAGCACCCAATTCACCCAATCTAATATTGGTCTTGCTTAGGTGTTTTTAATCAAATAAAGAACAAAGAATTAAAACAAATAAAGCCAATAATTAATTTATTAATTATTGGAATGTCGGATCATGTGCTTCGAGATCGTCTCCATGGATTGGAGAGGCTCTAGGCTGATCCTTTTGATGGGATTACACTACTCTAAAACAAAGAAAGAGATGAGAGGTAGAGATTAAAAGCGTAGGAGTTTACCTAAAGCGTTCTTGAGATTCCAATTGATGGCCTTGACTAAGGCCTTGATTATCCAAGAGTTTGGTGATGATTTTGGCTTTAAAAGATGAGTTTTTGGTGGTGGTTTGGTGTGAGGGAAGAGGAAAAACGGGATTCTTTGGAGAAGGACTGATTGGAGAGTTGTTAACCTCTTTTTGGATGACTAGGAACCATTAACTAGCATTCTGAGAGTCTAGGGTTGAAAGACTCTTTATTTATAGGTTTAGATTACTTAGGGACCAAGTATGGAGGTGGAGAGGTTTAATTAGGTAAGGAAATCAGTAGGAAATCACTTAGGAAGCTTCCTATTAGATATTCCCCGGATTAGGAGAGTGTTGGCCAAGAAAGAGATCGGGACAGAGAAGGAAAGTGAATCAGACTCGCAGACATGTCTCGTACGAGGCATCCAATGCAAAAGTACTGTTTTACCCTTGTCTATAGTTTATTTGTTCAGTTTAGCCCCTAACTAACGGAGTCAATCAGAAACTTAACGAAACATGCCAAAACTTACGAGTTTTCATCCAAACACAAAGGCGAGACACAAGAGTAGTGTAATCATAAATTTGAGTTCAAAATGGGGTGTCTACAGAGCCCTCGGCGACGATACTTATGGAAGAAGTAACTTCGTCGATAGAAAAGACACCATTTAGAACTTTGGGTATGGTTGTGCTAGAAAGCTGCCTACGTATTCCTTGAAAGAAAATCACACCAAACGTAGTTCGACTCCAAAAACACGCAAAAACGGTTGTTTGAGGTATTTTGAAAATCCTTTTGAAAGAAATACTTGCGGTAAGTAAAAGTTTAGAGCTTAGAGAGTAACTCATACTGAGAAATCAATGTCCTTGACCCAATTCTGAATATACCTTCTGTTGCTGATAGAGGATCACGGTTGACGGTGTTGCTGGTGCAGACTGTGTTGAAGTTGTTGGGGAATATCCTCAATCAATTCTTTACATTGAGAGTACTAGATATTATCCTCTTTCAATAGTTGATTAAAAGTACTGGATCCCTGGATGTTCTCTTTCAATGGCTGATCAAAAGTACTGAACATGTCCTTTTCCAATTCCTCTTTGAAAGTACTGGACGGTTTTGATGTAGATGTAGACTTCTGAATGTCTTCGTCAATGGTTGATTGAATGTACTGGACATTATCCTCTTCCAATGCTCTACATTGAAAGTCTTGGATGCAGAAACTTTGAATTTGATGTTGATCTGTAGACTTCTGAATGTCCTCATCAATGGTTGATTGAACGTACTGGACATTATCCTCTTCCAATGCTCTACATTGAAAGTCCTGGATGCAGAAACTCTAAATTTTATGTTGATTTGTAGACTTCTGAATGTCCTCGTCAATGGTTGATTGAACGTACTGGACATTATCCTCTTCCAATGCTCCTATATTGAAAGTCCTGGATGCAGAAACTCTGAGTTTGATGTTGATTTATAGACTTCTTAATGTCCTCGTCAATGGTTGATTGAACGTACTGGACATTATCCTCTTCCAATGCTCTACATTGAAAGTCCTGGATGCAGAAACTCTGAATTTGATGTTGATTTGTAGACTTCTGAATGTCCTCATCAATGGTTGATTGAACGTACTGGACATTATCCTCTTCCAATGCTCCTACATTGAAAGTCCTGGATGCAGAAACTCTAACTTTGATGTTGATTTTTGACTTCTGAATGTCCTCGTCAATGGTTGATTGAACGTACTGGACATTATCCTCTCTCAATGCTCTTACATTGGGAGTACTGGATGCAGAGGTGTCTGAATGCTGTCGGGATTGTCTGATCACTGTTGAATTTTCTTTGAGCCCGGATTGGTTCTTGTACCTGTTAATACAACAAGTAGAGTCTATTCTAGCAAGCAATTTAGCTATGATTTTAGTTTGTAATTAGACTCATGTGGCGGTGACAAATTTAGGTGCATGCCCGGTCGGTCAACCTTGGTGTAAGTAGTGTGAATAGCATGGATTCGCGATGGGATGTTTATTGGTGATGAACTGTATTTGATGATTTGTGTGTGTGTGCGGGGACTTGTTTTGACAAGTTGGGACCTAATCAGGTTTTCTGTAGAGATGATATGCCGTGGAGTTTCTCTGATGGTTGTCTCGTGTGAGACTCGTTTGCCTTGTGCAAGATGATCCGTCCAGATCGTTCCTTTAGTCATGTTGTGTCAAGGGAGACAACTATTTGTCTGACAACCAATGATGTGCAAGCTCTAAGTAGGCTAGGCGTACTTTTAAATCACTCTATAATTCCATGTTCGAAAGTATCCGGTGAAGGTGATGAGAGGCGCATTCTATTCCCCCAAGTTTATCTCATGTGTGGTCTAAGTCAAGCCCCAAGAATCTTGTATGTTGTAGATGACCCCATGAACAGGCTTATGAGGCTGTTTTGACTTGAAAAAGAGTGCTCTCCTGCTTGATTGATTTAAGGAAAGAGGAAGGTTGAAGAAGAAATGATTTGAAAGAATGCTCTCCCTATTTTTTTGTGACGCACCCTGATTTTTGCCTAGATCGCCCTTTCGGGTTTTCAATCTAGCGGGCATCTCTTTTGCGTCTCTTTTCAAAAAAAAATTGTGACGCACCCTGATTTTTGCCTAGACCTCCATTTCGGGTTTTCAATCTAGAGGGCATCTCTTTTGCGTCTTTTTTTTTTGACAGAGTATGTACTCGAAGATGACTCAGATGAGAGAGGAGAGTAGTTTTGTCTCTTAATGGGAAAGAGACATGCAAGATTTTTGGGTTTGAATGTATTAGGCAGTTTAGCTATCGACTTGACTTTCGAAAAGTGTATTCCAAGCATTGACTCGGTGAGGATAACGCGCTTTGTAATGAGAGTTAGAGGCGAAGAGGATAGCCCCCCAGTGCGGATTTACTTTGACGAGTTCGTACATCTTGAACAAGAATTGGAAGGGGGCGGAAAGAATAAAAATCCCCTAGTCTTGATGCTTGGATTTCAAAGATAAGTGTATGATAGAGGAAGCCCCTAAACTCAACAATGAACGCTACTTGGCTCAAAGTACTAGAAAGATAGTTCTACCTTTAATGGACCCTAGTTTTATTTTTGATGTCTTAAGTGTTTGTTCAATTCATTTTTGCAAGTGAATCATCTAGAAATGTCTTGACAAGTTTTGAGGAGAAGGCCTAATCCTTAGTGCGCCCTTCGGATTTCTTCGTGAGTGATATCTACGGATGATAGAGACGGTCTTCAGGTTAGGAGTCTCACTTTTTCTTCATTTGGACTTAATCTTCATTGTAGGAGGAGATGAGAAGCCTCCTTTTTTTTACTTCATTATGTGTGATTGAAACTCCTTCTTTGTGGGGTTATGAAAGCTTGAGAGTTTTTTTTTTTTTTCTTTTTTACTCTCAAAGCTTAAATTGAGTAGCCCCACTTTTCTTTGGGATTGATAACGCCTTTGGCTTTCTTCAATTGTGGTCCTTCGACTTCTACCATGAGCGCGGTGATAGTAATGTGTAGCCCCCATGACTTCTTCTTAAAACTTGTTTAGACATTTCTATTATCAATTGAAAGGTTTTAGATTAATGACATTTATTGTTTGCGGATCCATTTCATGAATTAGAGAGAAATCCATAAGGTAGAACAACCTTAGAGTAGTGTATAGGAATAAGAATGACTTTTATTAATAACTATTAATTCAAAACAGACTCCATAGTTTAGTTGACACAGACTAGAGAAGGAGGGAGATGGACTAGAATGGCAGAACGACTCTTCGAGTTCATACTAGGAAATTAAAACCTCTTCTATTTCTAGGGAGAAAGGGAGAGGGTTGATAGTAACACTTGGTATCTCTATTTCCTTCTTATCAATGAGGTCTTGGATGACATCCTTTAAGCGGCGGCAAGAGTTGGTGTCATGGACGGTGGCTCTGTGGAACTTGCAGAATAAGGGGATACGATTGTAGTGATAGTTCGCCTTGTGAGTAGTCCCTTCTTCAGGCTTTATTTTGCCTTCCTTTAAGAGGATGTCAAGGAGACCCTCTTGAGTAACCCCTTCAAGATTATCATAGAGCCTTGTCGTTCCCATCTTAATAAATTTGGATATATTAGGGTCACAAAGCCACCTCTTCTTCTTAGGCGTGGTTGTTTCACAAAGGGCTTCGGCCTCCTTTCTATAGCATTCCTTTTGAGCTTGCAAGCGTGCTTGAAGTGTGCTAATCTTACTCTCGTAGAACTCCTCTTGAGTTTGTAGACGGGTTTGGAATGCCTCAATCTCATTCTTGTGACACTCTTCTTGGGCTTGTAGGCGACCGTGAAAGGTTGTGACTTCTTTCTCATAGTAATCCCCTTGGGTTTGTAAGCGAGTCATAAATTCTCCCTCCATTTTTCTCTTGAAGTCATTGTATAGGGCAGTGGTGCCTACTTCGACCATTTGACTTACTTCTCCTTTTAGTCGGGCCTTGAGATCATAGGCCTCTTTCTTAGACTTGGCGTCGGACATGGCGTCGGGAGAGTTTGGAACGACCTATTCGCGATTCGGACGGACCTAACGGTATAGAGATTGTTTTAAACCCATATTAAGGTCCCAACAAGTCGGCTTTATGAGGTGTATAGGCTTAGAAGTGAGTGAAGGTTGACCAAACAATCTCAGCACAGAAACTGACACGGACAGAAAGGGATGTCTCGTACGAGACAAGGATGTCTCGTACGAGGCATCCAGCACAGATCACAGAATTGCAGATTTTTAATCCTAATTTTGGTCAGACGGAACTTAATCCGTTTTGGGGGGTTTCTATCTAATATCCTGGAATAGTAGATTCTGTCACCCTAGAATATGAGCCCCTTGTTTTTCACCTGTATTGTACTCTCCCAAACGGACAATTTGGGCAAAGGTCCCATATTCTTATCGGAATCCACCATTCAATTTAGCCAAACCTAAGCGATTCCGTAATTGTTTTGCACTTTGTTAAACAACGCCATTTATGCAATCAAACCATATGAATTCTTGTAAGGGACAACCGAAAGGGACTTTGTCAAACGCAGGATCTTGACAGTGAGAGATACTAGACTCGAATCCTCGTAGAAAAATTCTCAGTTCACCATATCCCTTGTCCAACAAATTCTACCGAAGGGACATTCGTCAAGAATTCACGAAGGGAGGATTATAGATTGTACGAATAGCGTTATCTTGGGCAAAGATTAAAACAATCCTAAGAATCAAACCGACCGGTCACAAGGAGTATCATATTGACTAGCATGTATGCATGAGGTTGATGCAGGGCTTACGGCTAAAGCTCCCCATGAACACAGTCTAGGAGCGTGTCACGGAGTGGGTACACCATCTTTGGAGAGACCGGTGAGTGCCACTCGTAGAGTGGGGGTGCTGATCGACATCCGTCCTCCGATTGAGACCCGAGTTTATAGGGTATGTAGTGAAATTATTCTACATGCGTGCACGTGTGTGAGAGTCAAGCTCTAGGTGTCAAAGGAAAAATAAAGATTTTTTTTTTTGAAAGCAAGTAAAAGATTTTGACCGGACCAGAGTGGTTGCCTACGTTTCTCTCAATCTTCAGAAAAAGAAAGAGAGACTCAGGTCAACGTAGTTCGAGTTTGTAAATATTTTTGAGAAGAGAAGAAGGAGCACATAAGCACGTAGGAGCATATAGAAGATAGAGATAGAAGTACTCACAGTGCTTGCATTACCCATTAATAGGTGCAAAATAAACTAGGGGATGAGTAAAGTAGTCATCCCTAATTTATGCATTTTTTTTATACTCCGCTGCAAAAGATGTTAGTGCAAAAACAATACATGCATATGACATAAATCATTTATTGCACATATGGGGATGGAGTAAAACAAGCAAAGGAAAGTTTTTTTTTTTTAAAGATCCAGGGACGGATCTGGAATTTTCTGAAGCAACTGTAATATTCTGGAACTCAGGGACCAAACTGCAGTTCTGAAGTGCAGGGACCAAACTGCAATTTTTTTTTAAACCAGCCGCCATTTTTTTATTTTTTATTTTTTTATAAATCATGCCATAATGATTAGACAATGATTGGCAATGATTGTTGAAAAAAAAACCTTAAAGTCCCCTAATCTTGCAAAGTTGTTTGGCGGCTATGAAGAGGATGTCTCGAACGAGATATCTCTTCAGAAGCCCAGATTCAAAACAGAACAGATTTAAAACAGAACAGTCCGAAAATTCACAGAAAAAATCAGAAAAAATATACTTTATGCAGAAAATTACAGAGATTAAAAACACCTAATTTGTACGCAAGTCTAACCCTCTTAAATTCGTCCCCAGCAGAGTCGCCACTGTTTGCACCCGAGACGATTCCTGCTCGCCTTTTTTGATTTGAGAGTCGCCACCATGTTGTTGTCGGAACACGGACCGTGAGATTCTTGAGTTCGGGGGTTAAGTTATGGATTGAGAAGGTCAAGGAGCACCCAATCCACCCAATCTAGGATTGGTCGTGCGTAGGTGTTTTTAATCAAATAAAGAACAAATAATTAAAACAAGTAAAGCCAATAATTAATTTACTAATTATTGGAATGTCGGATCATGTGCTTCGAGACCGTCTCCATGGATTGGAGAGGCTCTAGGCTGATCCTTTTGATGGGATTACACTACTCTAAAACAAAGAAAGAGATGAGAGGTAGAGATTAAAAGCGTAGGAGTTTACCTAAAGTGTTCTTGAGATTCCAATTAATGGCCTTGACTAAGGCCTTGATGATACAAGAGTTTGGTAATGATTTTGGCTTGAAAAGATGAGTTTTTGGTGGTGTTTTGGTGTGAGGGAAGAGGAAAAACGGGATTCTTTGGAGAAGGACTGATTGGAGAGTTGTTAACCTCTTTTTGGATGACTAGGAACCATTAAGTAGCATTTCGAGAGTCTAGGGTTGAAAGACTCTTTATTTATAGGTTTAGATTGCTTAGGGACCAAGTATGGAGGTGGAGAGGTTTAATTAGGTAAGGAAATCAGTAGGAAATCACTTAGGAAGCTTCCTATTAGATGTCCCCCGGATTAGGAGAGTGTTGGCCAAGAAAAAGATCGGGATGGAGAAGGAAAGTGAATCAGACTCGCAGACAGAGGAGATGTCTCGTACGAGACATTGATGTCTCGTACGAGGCATCCAGAGCAAAAGTACTGTTTTACCCTTGTCTATAGTTTCTTTGTTCAGTTTAGCCCCTAACTAATGGAGTCATTCAAAAACTTAACGAAACATGCCAAAACTAACGAGTTTTCATCCAAACACAAGAGACACAAGAGTAGTGTAATCATAAATTTGAGTTAAAAATGGGGTGTCTATAGGTAGTGATCTTAACCAAGAAAAATCATGAGCTAAAAGACTCTTTGACTCAGTTGGCGGTGCAATTCACAAAGTTGGATGTTGAACTTGTCAAAGTCAAATCCAAGTTGAATCTAGCCGAGACCACCTTCAAAAATTTCAACACATCGTTCTCAAAATTGGATGAAATACTCGACTTGAGTAAGTCACTCAAAGTAGGTATTGGGTTTCAAGACTCTCTTGATAAAATCACTTCTACCTTATTGAATGAAAATAATGAAACATGTTTTGTAAAAGAACATGAAAACGTAAAAAAGTAGTTCATCCTGTGATATTTCGTGTGTGTGTGAATATTGTCACACAACTGGACAAAGTAAATTTGATTGTTTTACTCCCAAAAAGAAAAATTTCAGTTCACATGTGTTATCTCAAGTGTTACCAAACACTCAAGACAACACTGGTGATCAGAAAATTAAAAAGTCTAAAAAGAAATTTTGTTTTCTAAAATCCAATCATAAATGAAATGTTGTATTTGCTTCTTTGAGGACTAACGTTTCAGGTTCATGGTACTTTGATAGTGGTTGCTCACATCATATGACAGGAACAAAAGTGTTCTTGAAAGACTATGAATCTATCCAAGGTGAAACGGTGACATACGGAGGTGGAGGAAAGAGCAATATAATAGGGAAAGGGACACTTGATGTTTCCGGATTCCCTGCCTTAAAGGATGTCTTGCACGCTGATGGATTGGTTGCTAATTTAATTAGCATTGGCCAATTGTGCGATGACAACTTGGCGGTAAAATTTAATAAAAATACTTGTGAAGTTTTATCAAGGGGATATTTGACTTATATGTTTTCCAAAGTGTTACCATCATTGCTGATAACACAATTAGTATGTGCCACATTAGTTTTTTTTTTTATTTTTCAGAATTAATAATTAAATTTGGGAAGTCCGAAAGTCCCTTAATTTTTGTGGAGTGCATTGATTTCCAAAAGGTCTTTATTAAATCCTTTTATTTTTGGTAAATCTTTTTAGGCTAATTAAATCCCTATATTTTTGGAGTCCTAATTTAAAATTAACTCCAAGCTTTGTGGAAACCGTTACCTAACTCAGTTTACATAATATTTTTTATTTATTTAACTTTATTTTTTATTTTTTATTTTTATTAAAAAAAACTAATTTTGGGGATAATGGCCGGTTATTTTGGTGATAATTGTGAGTGATGTGATTGAGTTAAACTATCTAGCTAGGAAATAGGGGGAGTTGAGTACTATTAGGAATATGGAGAGTTATCTAATAATGTGTATTTTACTTCCATTTGAATACTTCCTAAAATATCCTAAATAACCCCCCTCCATTTTCTCTCGCCGATCGCTCCCTCTCAGTCTCTCAACTCGCTTAAAATCTCTCTCCCAAAATTTCTTCCTTATCTTCTCAACTTCCATCAATGGCTTCCCCATCCAAAACCTCAAATGAGCCCATGAAAATCTCTCCATTGTTGTCTCCGGACCTCCACCTGTTCCGGTCGCACAGGCTCCTCCTACGTCGGCTCCTTCCCAACCTATAGTGACTACCATCAAGAAAAAGAAAAAGAACAGAAAAGACTCATCTTCTTCACGCCAACCGAGTGCCCAAGCACCATCAATGCAGACTTCAAAGCCAGATACAGATTCATACAGACTTGTAGAAATTCTTTGCACAGTATTATTCTTCACAAACAGGGGGAGATGCTGCCACAAGTGTTGTTCTGCATGCTGCCACAAGTGTTGTTCTGCATGCTGCCACAAGTGTTGTTTTGCTAACACAAGTGCTGATATAAGTGCTAATGCACGTGTGCGGGCTAGTGATACTAAAACAGGTTTGGTAGTTGGTATGTTTCTATTCTTGGTAGTTTTTTTTAAAAAAAAAAACAATTTTTATGTTAGTTGTTTTAAAACTATTAGGTTGCACTTAACATTTGTTTTACATTTGTTTTTTGGTTGGTTTATTTGTGTGAAGTGTGTTAAACACTTCATGGTTTTTGGATTTTATAACTTCGGTTTTGTTTGGATGATTAATTTTTAAATCTTAGTTTGTTCACTTGGTTTTAAAACTTTTTCAAAATCATTGTTTTTCAGTTGACTCTTCTATTAAGGGGGAGTTAATCTTTGTGGGGGAGATATCATGTATATCAACTGTAATTTTGGCTAACATATACTTGCAGGTACACAGCATTGTTGTGTTTGTAAAGAAATATCCAAATAAGGGGGAGATTGTTAGTGCAGAATGTGGTGTTACCACAAGTGCTGCCAACATTGTCCCAGTGTTACCCGACGGACAGTCTGTGAATATATTTGAATATTTGCTTCATAAATAATTGATGTACTAATGTCTAATATTGTTGCAAGTTTAGTGTTTATTGTTGGTCCAATTTTCAGGTATACTATGGTTGAGATGCTAGAATAATGCAAGGAAGGTGAAAGAAGAGTTTATGGATAAAAGTGGATTTTATTCATAAACATATGGGATTTAAAGCAACAATTAAAACATGGGATTTGACCCATTCAAAGGGCTGAGTGTTGATCAAGAATGTATAAGGCGTGCATAGCTAGAAGGTACAAGAAGGCTACGCATTAAACTTGGGCACAAAGAGTTTGTTCCTACAAAATAGGAAATGTGGAGAATATCCTCCCCAAGGCTCGGCCACTCCTCTCCACACTCACACCACATTTTTCAACAACAACCCAGCCATATTTGAGTATTCCCCAAGTTCTTAAAGCCTATAAATAGCAAGGAGGATGAAGAGTTCAAGCAAGCAACTACACAACACATCCTTGCACAAGAAAAACCTATACACTCCTTGGTTTCGATAAACCCCATCTTCCCAAACCTATTTCCATTCTTGTAATCTTTGATTATAAGTTTGTCTTGGCTAGGACAGGGTCTCGTGTATAGACTTAGTCGTTCCATATAGCTTAAATTGTAATAGCAATAGGGAACTCTCGGCCTTGTACTTTAATTCATATTATTAGTGAAGGTCTCGCCTTTTGAGGCATCTCTCGAGATATATAATTTATATATCTTGAGAAAAAACAATTCTTGTGTTTTGATTCCGCTCAAACTCTTTTCAAAAATTGGTTTCTGCTCGTGTGTGTAAGTGTTGCCCGAAGTGTTATCGTTGCTCTGACAACACCTTTGATAACACTTTCTAAAATCCAAGGCCATTTACATTTTCATGCTATATATATTTTGCTTAGATCTCTTACATTTTAGTTTGGGAGTCAAATCTCAAAAAATAAAACTACTCCATATGTTGGCTACCAGATATTTATTGACAAAATAGATTATTTTTTTTATTTTTTTTTATGATTTTGATAGTTGACTATCATAGTTTTTCCTTATTACTTTGATAGTTGGCCATCTGAGCAAGCTGAAACTATTATCTGGAGCGATTGAATGAGCGGAACATACATGTGAAATGTAGAGACCGCGACCACCACCACCACTCTCCACATTAGTATGATATTGTCCGCTTTGGGCGAAGCCCGCACGGATTTGTTTTTGGGCATCCCCCAAAAGGCCTCACACTAATGAAGTGGGTGGGTGCTATTATATAGCTTGCAATTGTTTCCTGAATTGCCGATGTGGGACTTTGGGTTGCACCCCAACAATCCTCCCCTCAAACCAAGGACAACACCGCTATGGCCCGCAGTGTTTCCTCTGGCCCATATCCAGCGAAAGCTTGTACCAACCGCCCGCGGAACACCACCGCCCTCGATTGCAAGACTCCATTCGCAATGTCGCACAAGGGGAACCCCACCATATAAAGCACACACACGGTTCACCCGGTCGGGCTCATCCGAACCATGGCTCTGATACTACTTGTAGGGACCGCGACCACCACCACCACTCTCCACATTAGTATGATATTGTCCGCTTTAGGACAATCCTGCACGGATTTGTTTTTTGGCATCCCCCAAAAGGCCCCACACTAATGAAGTGGGTGTGTGCTATTATATAGCTTGCAATTGTTTCTTTAATTGCCGATGTGGGACTTTGGGTTGCACCCCAACATGAAATTGCCCATAATATCCTACAGACGTTAGAGAAATTATAAATATGCCACAGTATTTTAATAAGCATTGATAAGTCGAGGGACTTTAGAGGAAATGTCTCAACTATAAAAGGAAGTACATATGAATAAGTATATAGTCTTGGAAAATTCGGCTTTCTGTTGACTTTGAGTGGGTCCCATTTGTGTGTCTCATTGAGTTCAATTAAATTCAATGTTTATATACATTGTATGCTATACCAAGAAGAAAATTAATGTTTTGGTGATTGCCCAATGATGGTTGCAATCCATAGCTATAAAACCTCAAGGTGCATTTAAGAGACTTTAATGCTAGTGATGTAATGGATTTGTGGTGAGGTTGCCGTAGCGTACCAAATTTAGAACCTTACTCGGGTTTCAAATAAATATGTAGAAGTGAAAGTAAGGGTCGATGATGTAGCACGGGACGGAACGAGAGGAGGCCAGGGATACGGAACGAGAGGAAGGCCTGGGGAACTCGACTGATTTGGCACGGCCGCGCAAGGAACAAAGCACGACCGTGCATAAAATCAACTGAATAGGGGAGGTTTGCGGCGGACTTAGCATGATCGTGCCTCTTTTCGAGCACGATCGTGTCTGGAAATAAACCAGGATTTTATTTCTGTCTTTCTGTTTTAAACTTAGGATATTTTGGGTATTTTTATTAAAACAATTTTAGGGTTTTCATTTAGGGTTTTTAGAATATTCCATAGTAGTATAAATACTTTTGTTAGGGTTTTGTAATAGTTAGTTTTTTTATTAATAAAATTATATTTGCCGTTAGTGCATTTTTAGGGTTTATTCCATGTAGCCGTTAGGCTTGTTAAAACCCTGATTCCTGGATTGGATTAGGTCAATAATCTCTTCGGTAGACTATTGATATCTCTTTACAAGGATTTCCATCACGGTTATCCTGAAAGGTTGTATTCCGCTGCATCAATTGGTATCAGAAAAGGT
Source organism: Campanula takesimana (assembly GCA_026119855.1). Lineage (NCBI taxonomy): Eukaryota > Viridiplantae > Streptophyta > Magnoliopsida > Asterales > Campanulaceae > Campanula > Campanula takesimana. Next base: position 214,550 of record JAOWBW010001512.1, on the reverse strand, counting down.
GAGATCCTTGGAAGATGGCCGGTAACAACGGGAGCAATGACATCTATGATGTTATTCGTGCAATCAATATCCGATTGGATCATGCTCGATAAGAGGAACAATAATTCCTAGCGTTAGAGTACGAAGAACTCGACGAAGCTGACAAGCATGATCGACGTGTGAAGAAATATAAATCAATCAGAGATCTGGATGGAGCAGTAAGAGAGCGAGTGCTTAGGCAGCGACATAGGATGGAGGCCCAATTTTATGCTGACAAAGCCGATCACTATACTGCCAAAATTCAAAAACTGGAAGCGCGTAGATCTGCAGTTTATGAACGTGCTGAAGAAAAACGTCGGGCTAAGTTCAAGGTATTGTTGCAGAATCTCAGAAATAGTATCAACTCTGAGTCACGGGCAAGTACCGAAGTTGTTACCGAGGAAATTGTAGGACACATGGAAAGACTCCAACGTGATCCGCCGGTCCAGAGATTAGAAGATTTAGTTTTGAATGGTGAAGACGACGTTGCAGTTGAATCCGCGAAACAGAATCTGGTTATTCAAGGTTTCCAAGGAGAGGAAGTTAGTAATAATTTTCTTTCCGTGGGTAGAGATACAGCTCCGGCGAAAACAGTGCAGGAGGATGGCGAAGAGGGTCTGATTCTTTGTCTGTACGAAGATGTTCTACAAGAAACTGTGCTTAAAAGCAAAATTTAGTCGAAATATATTTTCAAATGGAGCGGTAAAACTATCATCCTTCGACCCGTCGCGCGGAAGACTTTGATTTATTCATAGTATTTGTTTAAGTGGGATGGAATTTTCCAAACATCGGACGAGAACTCGGGGTCGAGTTCTTTTCAATAAGGGGAGTATGATGTAGCATGGGACAGAACGAGAGGAGGCCTGGGATACGGACGAGAGGAAGGCCTGAGGAACTCGACTGATTTGGCATGGCCGCGCAAGGAACAAAGTGTTGGTAGTGGTGCCCTAGGCACGTTTAATAAACGTTGTAATTGTTATCATTTATTTCATATCAATAAAGAGATGTTTTGATTATTATTGTTGTTCATGTTTACTTATAATAATCCCCGCCCCTAGTACTTGTTAAGCACTAGTATAAAGGCTAAATGATCATGGGATGATCATGTTAGATTTATGGGTACTTGTTTGGAACAAGGTACTGGACTTGACCCGCTGTATGAGACTTATGTCATGGTCTATGTCGTACATATATCTCATATTAGTTATGTCATTTGAATCCTTAGACATGAAGTTATTATAGTCTTCCACTTGATGAACATTGTGTTTGACATATTCAAACGCTACCTTAACACGGTAGTTATAAAGGGTATGATTGGCATAATCGGATTCCCGTTGGGAAGAATAATAAGCTAAGTGGATTTGTCCCTCCACGGAGAGATGTCAAGCTTGGGCCCCTTGAAGGAATGATGTTGATGAAATGTTCGGCCGGACTCAAATGGATTGATTGGATCAATAGCATTTGAATTATCAACATATTCGGAATCGAGAAAGTATTGAACAAAACAAGTTGACTGTTTGACCATGACTTGTGTTCAATGACATCGTGGACAAAGGGATTGTGACATATTCTAAGAGGAATGCGAACTTGTATCTAGTTATACTATTTGGGTAGGTATGACGGTTTGCTAGAACCTAATCATATCTTATGGGATCATGTTTGAGCTCATTGCCAACTTAGTATAATCCTAGAGGGTCACACACAATAGAACGAATCTTTAAAAGGACTACATTGGAATTTTGGAAATTCTGGACTTTCTGGGAAGTGGGCGACCGCACATAATGGACTGGGCGGCCGCACACTTAGCTCAGAAATGTACCAGTTTTGTTTCAGAATGTTGTGCGACCGCACAGAGGTTTTTGGGCGGCCGCACAGTACTGTCGACTGGCACTTTCCTAATTCGATTTGGAATGTCTTTTGACACAAGATTCCTATTTGGAATAGGTCTTGCTTGTGTATAAAAGGATGGGTTCGTCCAGAACTTCAGTAATAGCCTTTTGTGAGTCTCCAAAGAGTTTGAGAGAGGTTTTATTTTGTTCTAAGACATCTTTGGTTGAAGAACAAAATAATACACAAAAGAAAAATTCCATATAGTCATATCAAATTGTGAAAGTGTGTTTCATAGTTGTTGGTCTAGCAACCAAGATCAAAGAAGCTCCTTTGATATTCGTTCGAAGTGTGGATACCGCTAGAGGGTGAAAATCATCATCTTCAAAGTTCGTGTTCAAGCTTTGTGATCGTGATCAAGTCTTCAAACCTCCACCAAAGACCAAGAGAATTTGATAGCCATCAAGGGTTAGTTTATTCCTCTATTCTTATGTTGTATTTGATTTAATCATATGAACGGATCCATGGCTTTGGGTTTCAAAATTTTAAATGCTAAATTCCGCTGCGCATGTTTGATCGAAACCCAACAGTGGTATCAGAGCCCCGTTCATGTTGATTAATTCAATACTTGGATCATGTTATGTGTATATAAATTGTTTATGTGCCTTGCATGATATGAATATTGGAATATGTGATGTTTATGTGTTATGTGATTTTATGTGGCTTATTGTTTTACAACTTTAATCGCACGATTCAATCGCAATAAATAAATTATGGTGGATTCAAAATTGTTGGTTATTAATTTTTGATTGGATCAAAGTTTTAATAATCGGGGAAAAACAATTTTGAGACAAAATTTTCGAACTTAAAAATTCTGCACATTCTGATGGAACTGGGCGACCGCACAAAACGCCTTGGGCGGCCGCACAGTTTTGGGCGACCGCACAAGGGTTTTGGGCGGCCGCACAAGGGGATCAGAAGGTCTGATTTTGGTTGAAAATCATAATTTGGAATTTTCGAGAGGTCCAACAAAACCAGTAACAGAACCAGTCCAGACTTGCTGATCTGGAATGGGTTTTGGGTAGTTGGTTTGCGTGTGGATCTTGGGGTTTGATTTTCCTATTTGTTTTAGTCTTGTGATTCTAAGATTGGTTCAAGGTTTGGATGGCTAATCTGCGTTCATCGAGATTGTGTTTCCCAAACTTGATCGCAATCAAAGTTTCAAAGATAAAACGAAGTTAGAATTATGAAGAGTTCATAATTGCTAAAATTAAGAAACAAAGTTCTTGATTCAATGATTGGAGATCCATGTGGAATTGTGAATGCAATTGGCCTACGTTCATCGAGACCATCTATTGCTTAGTTTCGACCACATGGACTACTTTCTTGATTTCTTGAATTAGTGCGGGATTGTGGTTGCCTAATGGCTTAGTTCGACCGCACTTCTTGTTGTCTTGATTTGGAGATAATAACCAAAGTTGAAATAGTCTCATCCTCATAATTATAGAGAAACTAATGACACATAAATACCATGCTTAAATTAATGGAGATTAATTTAGTGGCTAAACTTGATGTGTAACATGTTTATATTATGTGCTCATAAATGTGTTATATGCTATATGTGATGAACCTTCAAAGAAAGTTTTAAGTCTTTTATTGCCATGCCATGATTAAAACACTTGTTAGTACATGAGTGATTTTAATGTAGATTCGCCCTAGCGAGATGCATTAAATTTGTTTATGTATGAGCAAGATAGATAGTGTGGGCACGCCCTAGCGGGACACATTAACTATGCGTTTAAAATGGTTAGACTTAATTGGGCGTCAAAACAGTTTTGGGCCTAGGCAAAGATGAGGTTTAACATGCTTTTTGAAATTGGATTTCTTAAAGAATCTCATAATAGGAACTAAGAGTCATATGAGATATGATTGACAAGAGTTGTCTACCTAATTAATTTGATTTTGTGTAATCCGCCTTAGCGGACTTGAAATTAAATTAAAGTTGGATCTTAACCCATTTAAATTATACTATACATTGGATGTATAAAAAAGGTTGTATAATTTGGTGGGAGTATTTTGTTTGAAAAATACATTATTTATCTCTTTAATGAAAATCGGTACTTATTAAATTTTGGAAATTTTTGCATATTTGTAGATAATGACTAATAACACTCAATCAATGTCGTTGCGATCGATCCTTGAGAAGGATAAGCTCGAAAAGAATGATACCAACTTTATGAATTGGATCCGTAGCATAAGAATCGTTCTTAGGCAAGAAGATAAGTTGTACATTCTCGATGGGCCTCTCCCCACTGAACCACCGCCTACTGCCCCTAGGGTAGAAAGAGACAATTACAAGAAACATCGTAATGATTCTAGAGATGTAAGTTGTCTCATGCTTGCTGCTATGTGTTCAAAACTCCAACAAAGTTTGGAACATTTGGAAGCCTATGAGATAGGCGTGGAGTTGAGAACCATATTTCAAGAGCAAGCTAGGCAAGAGAGGTACAAGACCATTGTTGCATTCACTACTTGTAAAATGAATGAAGGGCAACAAGTGAGTCCTCACTTTCTTAAAATGAAAGGTTATGTAGAGCACCTTGAGAAACTTGGCTATCCAATCCCATTGGAGCTAGCCACGGATCTCATTCTTAATTCATTGCCTAAAAGTTATAATCAGTTTGTAATGAATTATAACATGCATGGAATGGATAAGAATCTCTCTGAGTTGCATGGGATGCTCAAAACTGCAGAGATGAAAATTGTGGAGAAAGGTTCTCCCGTGCTCTTGGTTCATGATGGGAAGAAGGCTAGTGCCAAAGGAAAGGGTAAGGCAAAAGTTGTCAAACCCAAGATAAGCAAGGCAAAGGTTGCCAAGGCTTCTGAGGCAAAACCCGATTCACAAAAGGATGCAATCTGTTTCCATTGTCAAGAAATTGGTCATTGGAAACGTAATTGCAAGGCTTTCTTGGAAGAGCAAAAGAAGAAGAAGAGCAGCAAGGCTGCGTCGACTTCAGGTATCTATATGATAGATATTCTCCTTCCTACCACTGATTCTTGGGTATTGGATACCGGATGTGGTTCTCACATTTGTCTAAATGTGCAGGGATTAAAGAATAGGAGACTGCTTAAAGAAGGTGAAGTAGATCTACGTGTGGGGAATGGAGCAAGAGTTGCTGCATTAGCCGTAGGGACTTATGAAGTCACTTTACCTTCCGGATTAATTCTTGTTTTGAACAATTGTTATTATGTTCCGGATTTAAGCAGAAATATTATTTCAATTTCTTGTTTGGATAATGAAGGTTTTAAGTTTCTTATTGAGAATAAGAAATTTTCTATTTATTTAAATGATGTGCTTTATGGTATTGCTAATTCATTTAATGGCCTTTATGTCTTGGATGTCAAGAATGAAAATAATGTCTATCATGTAAATAAGAAATCTAAACCTAATGATATAAATCATACTTATTTGTGGCATTGCCGTCTTGGTCATATTAATGAGAAGCGTATCTCAAAACTCCATGGGGACGGACTTTTGGGTTCATGTGACTTAGAGTCATATGATACTTGTGAGTCATGTCTTCTTGGAAAAATGACTAAGACACCTTTTACCAAGTTGGGTGAAAGGGCAAGCGACTTATTGGGGTTGATACATTCCGATGTATGCGGACCATTAAGTAGCAATGCTAGGGGAGGATTTCAATACTTCATAACCTTCACTGATGATTATAGTAGATTTGGGTATGTTTACCTAATGAAACATAAAAGTGAAGCATTTGAGATATTTAGAATATTTCAAAATGAAGTAGAAAAACAACTTGGCAAAAGTATAAAGGCACTTCGATCAGATCGAGGTGGTGAATACTTAAGTCAAGAATTTGATGATCATCTAAAGAATTGTGGAATAGTTTCACAATTGACTCCACCTGGAACACCACAATGGAATGGTGTGTCCGAGAGGAGGAATCGGACTTTGTTAGACATGGTTCGATCAATGATGAGTCAAGTTGATCTTCCAATATCCTTTTGGGGTTACGCCCTAGAAACCGCTGCTTTCACACTAAATCAAGTTCCAACTAAATCGGTTCCAAAGACTCCATATGAGATGTGGAGTGGAAAGAAACCTAGTTTATCTTTCATGAGGATTTGGGGTTGCGAAGTTTATGTCAAGAGACTTATCTCTGACAAACTAGCACACAAATCTGATAAATGTATTTTCGTGGGATATCCTAAGGAAACTAAAGGATATTACTTTTACAACCGAGAGGACAACAAAGTGTTTGTTGCCCGAACTGGTGTCTTTCTAGAGAAAGAGTTTCTCTCCAAAGAAATCAGTGGGAGTAAAATAAATCTTGAAGAAATTCGAGACCCAGAAAATAACATTGAACCAATAGTGGAACAAGAACAAGAACCACAAGGAGTTGTGGAACCTGTTCAAAATACACAAGCATCTCGCAGATCTAGTAGGTTACGATCCGAGCCCGAGAGATATGGATTTCTCGTAACGGATAGTAATGAGGTAGAAATCATTGAGAATGATGAACCGTCAACCTACCAAGAGGCGATGTCTTCTCCTGATTCGGACAAGTGGCTTGGAGCCATGGAATACGAATTGCAATCCATGCAAGACAATCAAGTTTGGAATTTGATTGATGCGCCCGAAGGTGTAAAAACCATAGGATGCAAATGGGTCTTCAAGAAGAAGACTGACATGGATGGGAAGGTGCATACTTACAAAGCTAGGCTTGTAGCGAAGGGTTATAGGAAAGTTCATGGTATTGACTATGATGAGACCTTTTCACCCGTAGCAATGATCAAGTCTATAAGAATTTTGCTTGCCATTGCCGCATATCATGACTATGAAATATGGCAGATAGACGTCAAAACCGCTTTCCTGAATGGAAAACTCCAAGAGGATGTGTATATGACACAACCAGAAGGTTTTGAACAAGATTCTAAGGTATGCAAATTGCAAAGATCCATCTATGGATTGAAGCAAGCTTCAAGGAGTTGGAATCTCCGTTTTGATGAATCGGTCAAAGAGTTTGGTTTCATCAAGAACGAAGATGAGCCTTGTGTATACAAGAAGATTAGTGGGAGCATAGTGCTATTCCTTATTTTATACGTGGATGACATATTGCTCATTGGAAACGACATTCCTACACTTCAGTCTGTGAAGACTTGGTTAGGAAAGTGTTTCGCAATGAAAGATATGGGTGAAGCCGCATATATACTTGGCATTAAGATCTATAGAGATAGATCAAGGAGGCTAATTGGTTTAAGCCAAAGTACATACATTGACAAGGTCATTAGAAGATTCCGTATGGAAAATTCTAAGAGAGGCACCTTGCCCGTGTTACATGGAGTTTCTCTAAGCAAGACTCAATGTCCTAAGACAAAAGATGAGCGTGAGAAAATGAATGATGTTCCATATGCTTCGGCAATTGGGTCCATCATGTATGCCATGATTTGTACTAGGCCGGATGTGTCTTATGCTTTGAGCATGACAAGTAGATACCAATCCGACCCTGGCGAAAATCACTGGATAGCTGTAAAAGCGATTCTTAAGTACTTGAGAAGAACTAAAGACTCGTTTTTGGTCTATGGAGGAATGGAAGATGATCTCGTTGTAAATGCTTACACGGATGCAAGCTTCCAAACTGACAAAGATGATAGCCGATCGCAATCGGGTTTTGTGTTTATGTTAAATGGTGGAGCTGTAAGCTGGAAGAGTTCCAAGCAAAGTACAACCGCTGATTCTACAACAGAAGCTGAGTATATTGCTGCATCGGATGCTGCAAAGGAAGCTGTTTGGATTAAGAAGTTCATAACTGAACTTGAAGTGGTTCCTAGTATTGCTAATCCAATAGACCTTTATTGTGATAATAATGGTGCTATTGCTCAAGCAAAGGAACCAAGAGCAGATCAGAAATCCAAACACATACTTAGGCGTTTTCATATCATTCGAGAGATCGTTGATAGGGGAGACGTAAATATATGCAGAGTACCTACTGATGACAATGCTGCGGACCCGCTAACAAAGGGACTTCCACAAGCTAAACATGATGGTCATGTTAGGTCCATGGGTATTAGATACATGGGAGATTGGGCCTAGGGCAAGTGGGAGATTGTTGGTAGTGGTGCCCTAGGCACGTTTAATAAACGTTGTAATTGTTATCATTTATTTCATATCAATAAAGAGATGTTTTGATTATTATTGTTGTTCATGTTTACTTATAATAATCCCCGCCCCTAGTACTTGTTAAGCACTAGTATAAAGGCTAAATGATCATGGGATGATCATGTTAGATTTATGGGTACTTGTTTGGAACAAGGTACTGGACTTGACCCGCTGTATGAGACTTATGTCATGGTCTATGTCGTACATATATCTCATATTAGTTATGTCATTTGAATCCTTAGACATGAAGTTATTATAGTCTTCCACTTGATGAACATTGTGTTTGACATATTCAAACGCTACCTTAACACGGTAGTTATAAAGGGTATGATTGGCATAATCGGATTCCCGTTGGGAAGAATAATAAGCTAAGTGGATTTGTCCCTCCACGGAGAGATGTCAAGCTTGGGCCCCTTGAAGGAATGATGTTGATGAAATGTTCGGCCGGACTCAAATGGATTGATTGGATCAATAGCATTTGAATTATCAACATATTCGGAATCGAGAAAGTATTGAACAAAACAAGTTGACTGTTTGACCATGACTTGTGTTCAATGACATCGTGGACAAAGGGATTGTGACATATTCTAAGAGGAATGCGAACTTGTATCTAGTTATACTATTTGGGTAGGTATGACGGTTTGCTAGAACCTAATCATATCTTATGGGATCATGTTTGAGCTCATTGCCAACTTAGTATAATCCTAGAGGGTCACACACAATAGAACGAATCTTTAAAAGGACTACATTGGAATTTTGGAAATTCTGGACTTTCTGGGAAGTGGGCGACCGCACATAATGGACTGGGCGGCCGCACACTTAGCTCAGAAATGTACCAGTTTTGTTTCAGAATGTTGTGCGACCGCACAGAGGTTTTTGGGCGGCCGCACAGTACTGTCGACTGGCACTTTCCTAATTCGATTTGGAATGTCTTTTGACACAAGATTCCTATTTGGAATAGGTCTTGCTTGTGTATAAAAGGATGGGTTCGGCCAGAACTTCAGTAATAGCCTTTTGTGAGTCTCCAAAGAGTTTGAGAGAGGTTTTATTTTGTTCTAAGACATCTTTGGTTGAAGAACAAAATAATACACAAAAGAAAAATTCCATATAGTCATATCAAATTGTGAAAGTGTGTTTCATAGTTGTTGGTCTAGCAACCAAGATCAAAGAAGCTCCTTTGATATTCGTTCGAAGTGTGGATACCGCTAGAGGGTGAAAATCATCATCTTCAAAGTTCGTGTTCAAGCTTTGTGATCGTGATCAAGTCTTCAAACCTCCACCAAAGACCAAGAGAATTTGATAGCCATCAAGGGTTAGTTTATTCCTCTATTCTTATGTTGTATTTGATTTAATCATATGAACGGATCCATGGCTTTGGGTTTCAAAATTTTAAATGCTAAATTCCGCTGCGCATGTTTGATCGAAACCCAACACAAAGCACGACCGTGCATAAAATCGGCTGAACAGGGGAGGTTTGCGGCGGACTTAGCACGACCGTGCCTCTTTTCGAGCACGATCGTGTCCGGCAATAAAGCAGGATTTTATTTCTATCTTTCTGTTTTAAACTTAGGATATTTTGGGTATTTTTATTAAAACAATTTTAGGGTTTTCATTTAGAGTTTCTAAAATATTCCATAGTAGTATAAATACTTTTGTTAGGGTTTTGTAATAGTTAGTTTTTTGATTAATAAAATTATATTTGCCGTTAGTGCATTTTTAGGATTTATTCCCTGTAGCCGTTATGCTTGTTGAAATCCTAATTCCTAGATTAGATTAGGTCAATAATCTCTTCAGTAGATTATTGCTATCTCTTTAAAAGGATTTCCATCACGGTTATCCTGAAAGGTTGTATTCCGCTGCATCAGTCGATCCCACGGAGATATGGCTTTTTAATCTATTGCTACTTTTGTTTTATTAGTAAACCCCTTGTTTTTGTAATGAACTTACGAAAACTAAAATCTAAAACTAAAGAAAATTATGATGCAAATTTAAACTAATAAAAATGATTTTGAGATTTTAGATAAAACTATGATATAAAGATGGCCGAGGATATTAGTGTTTCTTGGGAAAATCAATCGATCATGGAATGAAACAAATAATAATTCTTAATGCACAAAGTGATAACCAGGATACTTGGATACGGTCTCACAAGAACCTATTTTGTTCTCTCATGTAGGCTTGTCCCGAAGTAGCTCGCAAAAATGCCCTTTATCAAATTAGCAGTCTAAAATCTAGACTCAAACTACCGGTAACATTAAGCACTAGGAACGTGTTGTGGAAAAGACCCTCCAACACCCAATCAAATCGCAAGAAATCACCGCACCACAAACAAGCACAAGAAATAATAAAGCAAAGCAAAAGACAAAAAAACACAAGAAATTGTTTACCCAGTTCGTCAATATATTTGACTACGTCTGGGGGCACTACCTGTAGACACCCCGCCTTGGACCGCTCACCCCGATTGCACACTTGATTTTGTGTTTCTCCCTCTTTTAAGTGTTTTCTGTTAGTTTCTGTTACTTTGGTTAAGTTCCAGACGGGCTCCGTTAAGTCCAGGGACTAAACTGAATAACAGTTCTAACTTTCTAGTCCATTCTGTCAAAATTTGCCTTTCAGAGTCGAGCGCCTCCGCCCCTTGAGGCCAGACGCGCGCGCCTTCCGCCACCTAGGTGGGATGTGCGCGCTTCTGGGGTGTGTCAGTTACAGATTCTACCCAAGAATCTCTCCCTTGCTCATTATACATGATTTTGCCCGGGAAAGATTTCTTGGAGACTCCGTTTGGCTCCAAAACACACACATTTTCAACTATAAAAACCCCCCAATCCATCATTGGAGGAGGACTTTTGGCACCTTAAACTTTTCTCTAAACAAAGCTCTAGGCAATTTACAAAAGATATTCTTTCCAAGTATTCAACCTCTTCTTCAAGACTTTTTCAAGAGGTTCTCTTTGAAGGATATTATAGGTAAAATGTCTTAACTTTATTCTTTATTTCTTCTTCTTCTTCTAATTCTTCTTCTCCTTCAATCAAATGTGCAATCACCCCAAAACCATTTGAGACATGACACCAATGGCCATTTCATTACATTGAATTGGCCTAGGAGTTATCTCCCTACATTCTAAACTATAAAACCCCCTTTTATCATCATTCAAATAGGAAGAACACATCTATCTTTAAAGTGAATTATGAACAAGCAAGACCGACACTACTCGGGCGAAATGGGTGTTTAAGTACTTCCCATTTCGTAACCTAACCCCCGAACCCCTCATCCCAAAGAATCTCTGTTTTCGTAAATCAAACTTAGGCTCATAAACATTAGGTTTTCTTACGTTCCTCAAAAACGTGGGTGGCGACTCTAAAACACAATTAGACATCCTAGGGTGATCCGCGCGCTCTAGCCTAAAGCCGTGGGCCCCCGATCCAGGGTATCTACAGTGGCGACTCTGCTGGGGACTACTTTAGGGTTTAAACTTGTGTTTCTGTTCATAATTCACTTTTCTGGGCATTCTGGAAATTGATATGGGAAGCGCGCGCCTCGGACCTTCATGGTCCAAAGCGCGCGCGTCCCACGTCACATTCCAGAATCGCCCACCTTCTATGTGTTCTTCCCTTTCTTCCTATTATTTCATGCTAACAAACATTGCAGGGGTTTCATTACACAATCAGGACCAGGGCAATCCCCTGAGTCCATAAGTTTCTGACAATCTGACAGGTCAGCCCAGAAGTAGGCGCCTCCCATGAACAATGCGCCAGGCGCGCGCTTCCCACAACACCAGCCTGAGGCGCGCGCTTCTGGGCCAATTTCCAGGACAAGAACAGGTTTCAGGGACTGAACAGAATAGTGGGGTGTGGGCACAGTTGCCTGCATCAGAGCAAAATTGGACCTTTGGACTCTCTTAATTTTGTGTTTATTTACCGGTCACACGGGTGATTCGGGAGTTGTAATTTATGTGCTTATGTGTTTTTTATCTTTTCTTTTCAAAAAAAAAAATTTGTCACGTGATAGACCTCGCACTACATGCACATTACTCCTATCAATTGCTCACTATCGAGTTGCACAAGTCCATAACCCCAAACCCGTCGAGGCCCGTCCTAGAAAGTTTCAAGCTCCACTCGACCTTGACTCTTTCGAAGCGGTCAACCTCAGCCCGTGGTGTAGTTCAAGACTATATGCCGGGGGTGACCTTTAACCCTCTCTTTAGCCGAGCACCAACCACACAATTCTAGTTAGGGTCTAACACTCCGTGACCAAGTCGGTTTTCATGTACCGAGATTTCCCTTAACTAATGTTTTCAAATCATACATGCCAACTTGTTGATACAGACGCAATAAAAATCCGTCCCCAAAAGTGGTCATTTTGGACGAAAATAAAAAATCCGTCCCCGCATGTATGCTTTAATACATTGGTTTAGTTTAATCCTGATACATGTAGGATTCACAAGTGTGATAGAATCCGATGAGTATATGGGACCGCGAGATGGTCTATATACTAGTGTGACGATTCCATTATCTTCTTAGAAACCCCAAAAGGGACCCCGTCCCTCCGACTTATATAAAAAAAAAAGTCTTTTTCTTATGTGGTTCAAGTCGTGTGCCCAATGTGTGTTCTCAACCTCTTCATGGACCGAAAGTGTGAACCGAGACTGACAAGGGCTACTTCTCCAATTATAGGTCCGATTGGTACTCTCCGCGTCAACAGGGATTCATCCAACAGGCTTGTCCGTGAACCGATCACTCCAACAGCTTCTACCTCATCAATCGTCGGCGACTCCAGCACCAACAACACCATGACTCTCGAACAGATCTCTGCCATGGTTCAAGCACTCCAACAACAAGTCTCTACCCTTAACCAAAAGGCTCAAACCAATGAGAGCTTATGGCAAGCTCATGTTGACAGCCAACAAGCGGCCCACGAAGCCGATGTCGAACAATTGAAAGTCAAGCTCATCAAGCTCTCCAAGAATAAGGGGGTTAACGACAATGAGGAATCCGAATGGACCCAAGTTTTGTTTAAAAGCCCATATGTTAGTGCCCGTACCAAAAAAGTGGGGGAGCCAAGCACCGACAACAACAACCACAAAATGGTAGATTCCATCATGTCCTACATTGATAAGAAATTTGACGGCCTCAACATGGGAAAAGGTTCCAACACAAGCCTTTATCAGTCATCCATTCTCATGAGCACAATGGCCGCTCTCCCCGACAAGTTCAAAATGCCCGACATTAGCAAATTCAAGGGCAACTCATGCCCGATGGCTCACATCGAGACTTACATTTGGGCTATGGTTCCAAAGAAGGTCTCCCCAAAAGTGATGGCTCAATGCTTTCCTCTCACTCTCGAGGGGGCGGCAAAGGATTGCTATGCAACTCTCCCGCTCACTGTCCGTCTTGATTGGGATGCCGCTATACTTGCCTTCAAAAATCAATATCAAGGCAACACCACTCATCGGCCCACAAGGAAAGAGCTCGAGAACACCACTCAAAGAGACAACGAGTCCTTCATTGACTTCACAAGGAGATGTAATGACAAACTCTCTGAAATTTTCGAGAGGCCAAACACGAAAGAGCAAATGTACATCTTTCTCAAGTGTCTCAAGATTGATCTCCGCACCCACCTAAGTGGGGCTAGCTACTCCGACTTGTCCCAAATGTATGAGGCGGGGGTACGCATGGATGACTTGCTCAAGGAGATAAAGAAAGCCACTCCTACTTTCCATTACAAGGCCGCCTCTAGCTCAAACAAAGAGGCTTCTGTCAATGCCGTTACTACTGACAAGGGGAATTACAAAAAGATCCCTCCACCACAAGGCAAGCGGTTCCAAAACGACCGCGTCTACACTCCTCTCAATGGCATGACCATCACCGAGGCCTATGAAGCTCTAAAGGCCAAGGGGAAAATCACTCCTCTCCAAGGGTACAAGCAACCACAACCGCTCCGTCCCAACCATGCCCACCACAAGTGGTGTGACTACCATCAATGCACCGGCCACCTCATCGAGGAATGATTCTCCATCCGCAACACCATCCAAGACCTTATAGACAAGAAGGAATTCATAATCCCCAATGAGGGTGGTTTCAATGTAATAGAGGTAGGAGAGTTTGAAGGAACCACTCATTCAATCCCATTTGTGAATGAGGGCTCCGATGATATAAATAAACTTGATAATTCTTGTTATGTTGTGACTTACGATGAAGTTATGAGGGAAGTCTTAGAGAATAGGAAGAAGAAGCTCCAAGGGTCCGTGAATGTACTCACCCGCAGCGGCCGGGTAAAAGCGAGCACCTCGGTTCCCATGAATACAGCAACCAACACCTCTTCTCAAAGATCAAAAGCACAAGATTCACCCGAAGACCCTTTATTGACACAACTCAAGAAGACACAAGCTAACATATCCATCTGGGACCTTATTACATCATCAAAGAAACACCGAGACCTCGTCATCAAGAACCTGGATGACACATCAGTCTCTCCCGACACAACTCCTGAAGACCTCACAGCAATGATAGGTCACATTCACTTCGGCAATGTCATCACTTTTGCCGACATGGACCTCCCGCCATTTGGGTCCAATCACAATGAAGTCATCTACCTCAAAGTAAGGGCAAGGGGGAGACCCATTTCAAGAGTTTTAGTAGACGGTGGTTCCGCACTCAACTTAATGCCTAGCCGAGGCTTCTCGATTGCATTTGTCTTCTGAATCTCTACCTTATGTGTTAGAGGTGTCTACTCTTATAGGGGAGTGTTTGGTGACCAATGAGGTGTTACATACTTGTGATGTGCGTATACGTGAGCATGTTTTACCTGCTGATTTAGTTATCTTACCATTATAAGATTTTGATATTATCTTAGGTATAGATTGTTTGAGTAAATATCATGCATCATATTTTGAGAAGGTAAGAAATTCTCGGGCAATATTAAAGGCATTTGGGTTTTATTTAAACAGTTGTCACATGGTTCTGGATCTTCTCCTTGTGGCGTTTCTCGTTCGTATTTAGGATGTGTAAAGGAAGTTGGGTATAGATACTTGGAAATATTAAAGGATGCTATGATTTTGCATTTGGTCAGTTGAAATGTTATTCGCTAATTGGATTATTATGTTGGTAATACTGTTGAGCATAAGTAATATTGGGTTAATAAATGTATACGTGAAAGTTTAAATTGGGTTAGCCATTGAAGATTTAGAATTTGTTAAAATTCATTTGGGTATATAAGCACGGATTATTAACTTAAATGGGAGTTAGAGGAAATCTTTTGAAGATAAAATTTGGATTGTTTGCGGACTACTGAGTACTTGGAAATGTTTTAAACTTTCAAGGATTGGAGTAATGTAATGATAATAATTTCGGTATTAATGTAGTTTCGTGGTTTGGGCTGGTATCACTGCTATCTTAAAAGGTGTGATCAGTGTTGTGTTTTCCTGGAGATATGTTAAGTTTTCCATTATAGTGAAAATTGATAAATCCATTACCTCTAGTGATGCTTCCAAATAGAAATGGAGGTATGCAACGATTTTGAGCAATAAAGTAGTTGTACATGCTTCGAGGATTAACGCTTAATAAATGAAACTACCTATGACTTGGGATTGGTCGTGATTTTATGGATATTGCCTTAGAGGATTATACATTTTATTTCATTTTGGGACCAAGTTGAAGCGTTGATGACAGACTATCAAAGGTTGATGGATATATTTCCTTAGGAAACTAAGTATGAGGTAATGCAAGTAGTTTGAGAAATTCAAAGATTTTAACTGCATTATGCTTCATCTCATGGGGAAGTGAGTATGGTAGTGGAGTCTCATTTGATCGGATAGTTGATGACGGTAAATTTTTGAGTATACCATTGAGTCATTGGGTGACAATAGTCGTTAGCCCTATTCCTTCTCTTAATTGTTCGGGTAGTGGTATGATTACTTGGGATGATGTCTAGATCGTCAATGCGTACGGATGAAACGGAAAAGTAAAAGTTATGGATGTTGATGATTTAAGGGTTGATGGTGAGCGTAATGCTAATTAGGATTAAATCAGCTATGTCTCAGAATTGGTGAACAAGTGATAGTCTTGAGAATGTGAAATTCGGTATGAAAGAGGAAGTTAACTTTAGAATGTTTAATAAGAGTATACTTGAGATATGTATGTGATTAATATATTTTTGTTTATTTGAGTCATGGAGACTATGTCTGAGAATTTTGATGGGTACTCGATTGAGGTTATGAGTGCTATGTGAGAATCGATATTTTGTCGCCTCATTATGACCGCGTGTTGTGAAGTTTGATGAGTGAATTCGTGGGCGAATTCTTTTTAAGGAGGGTAGATTCAGAGTATATGGCTATGCTTGACTTGGGTGCTTCAATCAATGCCATGCCTTATGCATTGTTTGAAAACCTCAAGTTAGGACCTTTACAGGATACTAGGGTGGTGATTCAGTTAGCGGATAGATCTAATGCATACCCTAAAGGGAAGGTTAAGGATGTTTTGGTCCGAGTTGGTATGTTTATTTTCCCTGCAAATTTTTATGTTTTGGAGATGGATACGGATCCTAAGGCTCCCATTCTGTTGGGGAGGTCATTTATGTCTACAGCTCATACTAAGTTGGATGTTTCCAACGGTTCTTTGACTATCGAGTTCGATGGGAATTTAACAGAGTTCAATATTTTTGACTCCAAAAAAGACCCTAAGGATGTTCATGGTTTAAGTTTCATGGATGTATTTGAGCCAAAGGTAGAGGATGTGTTCAAGGTTTGTAGTGGGGATGATGATGAGAAGACTATTTTGGAGATACCGGCGGTAAAACATGGACCAAGAAAGGTGAAGAATCTTCCTGAGCACTGAAAGCATGCTTATTTGGGTGAGGAAGAAGTGATGATGGCTAGTGGTCCGATGATGGTAGAGAAGCATGGTGGTTGGATCACGATGATTGCAAAGAAGAAAGGATTTATGAAGACAATTCGAGCTCAAATGGGGTGGAGTGTGCACTAATGGGGTACCATCTATTCCCTTACGTTTAAACTGTCGTTATATTTTTATTCACTTTTACACACTGAGGACACTGTGTAGTTTAAGCGTGGGGGAAGGATTTATTGTATAGTATGCATTTTTCATTCTAGTTAGTTAGTAGTTTTTCTTTTCAATAAAAAAGAAAAATTGAAAAAAAAAACTGAAAAAAAAATAAAATAAAAAAATAGAGAGGCTAAGTGAAAACCCGATAGGGGGCTTAGGCAAAAGGTGAGATTTGAGTAATAAAACATCTTACATTCACCGGAGAGAAGACATAACGGAGGTTTGGAGTTTCGGGTAGGATTTACACTATTGGAGTATGAGGTTCGGATAGTGATGTTTAGGTTAGAAATGCTCGTTCTTTTCTTGGAGATATAAGGGGGTGTTGGTGTTTTTTTACGAGGTAAGTTTTGTGCGGAATTCAAAACCATACAAAAACTTTATTTTATGAGGGGGATTGTAGTGTGAGATAAGCGTGGGGAAAATTTAGGACATTTTTAGTTCCTCTTGGCTTTTGAGTGGGCATTTTGTTTGTATACCGTTTATTATAGTGTTGGTATGGAGCTAATGTCATTTATATTATTTCTTTGAGAAGTTATAAGGAGACGGAGTTTCTACACTTCGATTTTATTTATTGATATATAATTGGTGATTTAGGAGTCTGGGAGTCATTTTTTCTCCATGCTATGCTGTATAGACCGGTTTTTAGAGGGGAGTTAGGATTTTACTAAGGGACAAGTAAAGGTCTAAGGATGGAGGAATTTGATGAGGCGAATTTAATACATTTATTTCTTAATATTTTATGAGCTTAAAATATATGTAATTTAGATTAATTATGATGTATTTTGGGGCTATTATTTAATTATGGGATTTAAATATAATTCCGGGGATATTTTCATCTTTTTTATATTTTTATCCATATGTAATTATTTTATGAGAAGAAAAATGTCCCAAGTTAAAGTCAAATGTTAAGGAATGCATCAAAGTGAAGAAATGATTAAAGGATTGAGGATTTGACCCATCAAAGTAATTAGCAAGGTAAGTCAGACCAACCCACCAGCAAACCAGATCAGTTGCGGCCCAAGTCAAGAAGGAAGAGGCGGCCCAAGTCAACAAACCAGCGGCCCAGGAACAAGCGAGGCCCAACACAGGCAGCCCAGATCAAGAAAACGTGGGTATAGCAGACGTATTTTTAGTCTAGCGGATTGCATGACTGGCTCGCCCGAGTCAGAGCCGGGATGAAGCGCGCACGAGTCATACGTTCCAGCGCGACTCGTGAAGAAGGCGCATGTACCATACATGTTTTCATCAGACAAGGCGCGTGGTCTACACAGCAGGCGTGTGAACGGCGTGGCTTGCGAGTGTGTCGCGCGTGTGGGCGCTTGGAACGCCCATTCTGGCCAAATTTTGTCATATTTGTCCTAGTTTTCTTTATTTTCTTAATTCCTATTTATTCCTTATCAGTTTAGGACTTAGGTATTTTTAACTAGGTTTCTTGCATTGTTTTATTTTTTTCTAGACTTCAACATTCTTTTAGATCTAGGTTTTTATTCTTTATTCATGGAGATTTTAAAGCTTTGGATGAGGAACTAAATCCAAGCTTTGGGTTTGATTTCTTGGACTATTTTTTATTTAATTTGAGGTATTTTTCTTTTCATAATTTTATCCCTATTCATAATTTTGCTCGTGAATATTTTAGACCCGTTGCTAGGGTTTATAGACTTGATCAATCTATTTATCTGTGTTATTGGGTCTCTGCTAGAATTTTCTATGACTGTGTCAGTGTAGAAATTCACAAGTAACATCTTTACGATTTATGCATGTGCCATGGAAAATTGTGAAGTGGGTAAAATTAGACGATTATTTATATGAAATAATTATAGAATGCGTTCTTGATCTTAGTTTCTTAAATCGTTCATCAATTAATTCTGCGATCTAGACTGTGCCAGTTAGATTAATTTATTAATTAGGGTTTCTAGTGAGTGTGCCACTGCTAGTAACTATTCTGAAAGAAGAAACAGGGATTGAAATAAATCTCTTGATCAAGTGAATAGGGTAAAAAGGGAAAAGAGATATCGATGATAATTGAATAATTAGGTGGGGACGGAATCAAATCTGAAGTATTCTTTAATTATTGTTTTTGTTTATAATTAGTTTAATTTTGTTTTAGGATTTAATAATTACAATTTTCCCCCAATCTTGTCAAGTGACAATTACGTATACAAATAACCGTTCTTCGTGGATCGATTCTGGACTTATCCTAGCTATATATTTATAGAACCTAGTACATGTTTAATTTGTAGGTGTGCGATTTAGCCTATCAAATTTTGGAGTCGTTACCAGGGAACGGTCTTTATTTGTTTACGTTCTTAATTTATTTCTTGTTTTTGGTTAGTTTAGTTTTATTTATTTTTAGTGATTTTTAATTTAGTTATTTTTTTAGTGTGGTACCTTGTATGGTCCACACCCGTTCTACTAACGATTTGTTTGTAAGTCTTGAGCCAGAAATCGAAAGATATCTCAGGAAGGGATTAAAACAAAACAGGCAATACAAAGCAACCTTGTTAGCAAAAAAGATGGGGGACAACGAGGCACCAAAAATACTGAGGGAGAGAACTTCCCCGAATTGGAGCGAGCAACCTTATGTAGTCAAATTCCCTGCTCTGTCTACTGGGGTTACATTTGAGTTGAAGACGGGTTTGTTGAGCCAGTTACCGCACTTTACTGGGATGCCCGGAGAGAACCCGAATCAACATATATCCCATTTTGTGCAGATTTGACAGAGTATGAAGCCAACAGCACTACTGATTGAGCATCTCCTCCTTTGAGCATTTTCTTTCACTCTGAAAGATGATGCTAGTGCATGGTACTGTCATCTGCCACCTAACAGTATCACCACATTGCTGGAGATGAAGGAGGTTTTCTTAGATGAGTTTTTTCCACCGGATCAGATCAACGCGATGAAACATGATATCAACAATATGGAGCAGAAGGTAGATGAGATATTATATGAGTATTATAACCGGTTCCACAAGCTTTGTAGAAGTTTCCCGTATCAAGGATTTGACGATGATCAGTTGATAGTATATTTCTAGGGGGGATTAACGATTCAGGATAAACGCTTAGTAGATTCTTGCTGTGGGGTAGTATTCTGAATAAAATGACGGAGGAGGCGAATGAGATAATTGATGAGTTGGCAAAGAGCACTCGGACACATGGCAGGAGATCGAATCTCATACAGGTTAGTGCAGTGGGGTCAAGTAGTGGTGTGACGAGTAAGCTTGAGACAAATGTAGAGGACCTTAAGGGGATGATAAAACAATTGTTGATGGGTCCACCATAGATTCAGCACTATCCGACCAATCAGTATAATCAGTACAGACCACCAATTGGTCTGTAGCAGAGTAACCCTCCGAGACAGTCTACGGATGATCTAGTTCATTTTTTAGCGCAGTCGGTGAGCATGATGAATAGTAACTTCTAGCCGTTTCAATAGAAGACCGATGCGAGTATTGACAAGGCTATATTTGACACTTTCAAGATGCTTGAGGTAAACATCCCATTTTTAAACTTGTTTCAGACTGTCCCGAGATATGCCAAGTTCCTTAAGGAGTTGTGTACTTTTAAGAGGGATTAAAAATTGAGAAATCAGAAGAAGGTAAAAATTAAAGAGCATGTGTCTACAGTTTATCATAAGAAGATTCTCAAGAAGTGTAGTGATCCGAGTATGTTTGTTATTCCTGTGTCTTTGTGTGATGATTCAGAGCATTGTTAGTACCCGACCTGAAAATGAGTTTATTAGGACTTTCCCAAAAATACAAGGACTTTATAGGAATTAGAAACCTTGCAAAGACTTGTCCCGGATTCCCAAAATATCTCATTTATGACAAAATCTATCAAAATAGGTAACAAATGGTTTCCTTAAAACCATGCAGAAACCCTAGCTTAAGAATCAAGTCAGCCTGCAGAATTGGCCACGCGGCCAACCTTGCTGCGCGTTGATCTTGGCCACGCGGCCACTCTTGTCGCCGGCTTCAATCATGGCCGGGCGGCCACCTTTGTCCCAGATGATCTGGACCGTCAGATCTTCCCCTCAGTTTACTATATAAACCAATCCCATGCTATTGGTTTAGGGTCCGATTTTGAGAGCTCTAAGTCTGAATTTTGGAGTTCTTAAACACTATTTTGCTCTCTAATAAGCATTCAAACACTCAAGAAGATCCAAGGTTTATTTCTTGCCAACATAGGTAAGTTTTCTAACCTTTTCTTCATGTTCTTGCATCATTTTTAATGTAGATCTTTTATATTCATGTTCTTACATGTTTATTCATAGTTTCTTCATATTCTTTGCATGCTCATTCATATGTTCGTAATATGTTCTTCGCATGTTCTTCGTGTTCATAGATTAAAACCTTATTTATGCTATATTTAGGGTTGTGATCTTCATAATTACATGTTATTTCATAGCCGATGATGATCTAGGGTTCATCAACCCGAGGATGATCTAGGAACTACTTCTAAACCCTAATCTTTAGGTAATTCCCCTCTCATTATGCATGATCCCGATTCTTCTGCCTATTCTAATTCTCTGCGAACTACGCTGGCCTGAGCTTATCACATTGAGAGGAACGTAGGAAATCTTCGGATCCGGTCTAAATCACTAACGCATTACTAACACATTCATCATGATAGAAAGACCGATCATTCGGGCAATAGGAGTGATAACGTTCAATATTCTTCTCTTGTTGTAATTTGACCCCCGAACCCATTAAAAATGCTTTTTTCAATGTTTTGGATTTAATTAAAACGGCGTGGCGACTCTCATAATTTTAATGTTGCTATGAATATCCCAAATTCAAACACACGTATTCACAAGCATATGGATATGCTTGACTTGGGTGATTCAATCAATGCCATGACTTATGCATTGTTTGAAAATCTCAAGCTAGGACCTTTACATGATACTAGGGTGGTGATTCAGTTGGCGGATAGATCTAATGCATACCCTAAAGGGAAGGTTGAGGATGTTTTGGTCCGAGTTGGTATGTTTATTTTCCCTGCAAATTTTTATGTTTTGGAGATGGATACGGATCCTAAGGCTCGCATTCTGTTGGGGAGGCCATTTATGTCTACGGCTCATACTAAGTTGGATGCTTCCAACGGTTCTTTAACTATGGAGTTCGATGAGGATTTAATGGAGTTCAATATTTTTTACTCCAAGAAAGACCCTAAGGATGTTCGTAGTTTAAGTTTCATGGATGTATTTGAGCTAAAGGTAGAGGATGTGTTCACGGCTTGTAGTGGGGATGATGATGAGAAGACTATTTTGGAGATACCGGCGGTAAAACATGGACCAAAAAGGTGAAGAATCTTCTTGAGCACCGAAAGCATGCTTATTTGGGTGAGGAATAAGTGATGATGGCTAGTGGTCCGATTATGGTAGAGAAGCATGGAGGTTAGATCACGATGATTGCAAAGAAGAAAGGATTTATGAAGACAATTCGAGCTCAAACAGGGTGGAGTGTGCACTAATGAGGTACCATCTATTCCCTTACGTTTAAACTGTCCTTATATTTTTATTCACTTTTACACACTGAGGACACTGTGTAGTTTAAGCGTGGGGGGGAGGATTTATTGTATAGTATGCATTTTTCATTCTAGTTAGTTAGTAGTTTTTCTTTTCAAAAAAAAAAATTGAAAAAATAAAAATAAAAAAATAGAGAGGCTAAGTGAAAACCCGACTGGGCGCTTAGGCAAAAGGTAAGATTTGAGTAATAATACATCTTACATTCACCGGAGAGAAGACATAAGGGAGGTTTGGAGTTTCGGGTAGGATTTACACTATTGGAGTAGGAGGTTCGGATAATGGAGTTTAGGTTAGAAATCCTCGTTCTTTTCTTGGAGATATAAGGGGGTGTTGGTGTTTTTTTACGAGGTAAGTTTTGTGCGGAATTCAAAACCATACAAAAACTTTATTTATGAGGGGGGTTGTAGTGTGAGATAAGCGTGGGGGAAATTTTGGATATTTTTAGTTTCCCTTGGCTTTTGAGTGGGCATTTAGTTTGCATACCGTTTATTATGGTGTTGGTATCGAGCTAATGTCATTTATATTATTTCTTTGAGGAGTTATAAGGAGACAGAGTTTCTACACTTTGATTTTATTTATTGATTTATAATTGGTGATTTAGAGGAGACTAAGAGTTCAAGTACAAGTACAACATTCGGTGGCTTGAACCCCATATCACACGCTCTCGTCTCGGTTCGGACTCGGGGTCAGGCATTGCGGTGCATGGTTCGGTTCGGCGATTTTTTTTATTATTTTTTTTTTTTTTTATAAAGTTTATTTAAGGTTTTAGTATTTGCAATCTGATCCCGAATGGGTTTCAGTTAAATCTGTCAGATTGCTAACCGGACTCTAACTGTGGCAGTTTCTTTCCTAAATAGATAGAAACTCTTTGGGTCGATCAAAATTAGGAGTCCGTCTCTTGATTGAATTGTGAGCTCAAAACGTGTATAAATAAGCGACCCTTTCCTCAGTTTATTAATTGATGATACCGTCTTTTATTTTTCTCTCTATATTTTGTTCTAAGTTACATATTGTGTGTTAAGAGTGGGCGATTCTGGCGGCAGAAATAGGACCAAAATTGAACATGTACCTACTATGCAAAAATTCTTGGTACGTGTTTAGTGATCGTTTTATCATCCGAGGAATTCGCTAGTACCCGAAGTTGCACGAGTAGGGAGAAATAATTCTTCTTAGGACAGTCTTCTTAAGACGACTCAATCTTATCTGATAAATTGTTCTTACTCTCTTTTTGTTTTTGTTCGTTCTCCTATTTGCTACTTATTTTTGCTGGATCTGTTTGCTATTGGCTTATAATATTATTACTGTTGTTTCATGATTACTCCTGGTTGATCGAATTAATTCGTCGTTGCAAATTTAAATTTCAACCGTCTAAGAATAATTAATTATCATGTCATCTACTAGTAATAATATTGCTGACTCTCCATTCAAGTCTCTTGTTGAGGCCTCAGATTTGCCAAAGAAGTTTGCTGGTAAGAACTTCAAGCGTTGGCAACAACGCATGAAGATCTGGCTGTCAATCAAAGATGACTGATATGCTTGATTCGACTTGTCCTGCTCTCAACGATAAGGATCCCGAAAGCGTGGTTGCTTTGAAAGCGTGGATGAGGCGGGATGATGTAGTTTGCGGTTGCATTTTTTTGGGTCAATCAAATGTGCTCTTCGATGTCTACTGCACTGCTCTGCACACGGTTAAATCACTGTAGGAACAACTTCACGCTAAGTATAATATTGACAAAGTTGGTGTTGAATAGTACTGTGTGGCCAAGTTCCTGTAATATCGCATGACTAAGGGGGAGTCGGTTACTGATCAAGTGTATAAATTCCAGATCACATTGCAGTTGCAGTCTCTGAAAGAGACAAATATGTATTCCTGATAAGTTTCAAGTGATGTCTATTACTGAAAAATTTCCTCGTTCTTGGGAGGAATTTGGTATGGCTCTCATGCACCGTAAGGGAGAGCTGTCTTTCGATAATTTGATGAATGCAATTGCGGTTTAGGAAATGAATGATAGTAACGGTCCTAGTGTACTTATGGAGACCGAAGGCCAAGATCAATGTAATGCTAATAGTAAAAACAAAGTTTTTTTTTAGGGACAGCCCAAGAAAGGAAAACGTTTTTCTTAAATTTACAAATAATCGAAAACATGTTTACCATCTATATAATATATAAAAGCACAAACATTTCTAAGCCTCACATCAAGCCAAGTGGATTTCTTACGTGGAAAGCCACATGTAAAGCCACGTGTCATTCAACTATTCGTCGCCTATTTTTGATTCTTTCACATATTAAAAAAAATAACAAAATAAAAAATTTGAATTGATATAACTGATAAGAATACGGATCCCATTTCATTCAAATCTCACCAAATAAAATCTCTCACATCTCTCACAAAAAAATAAAAAAATAAAAAAACTAATTATCCTACTATTTTTACCTAATTATTCGGACTTTTTTTCTTTCTAAATATCCGAAAAAATCGAAATGATATTAGTGACAGCAATAGTGATCACATATTATTCAAATCTCACCAAATCTGATATTTCACAAAAAAATCATTATCCTACCTTTTTTACCTAACTATTCGGATTAACAAAAAATAAAAAGTAAAATTTCTTACCTTCTTAAAATTTTGAAAAGCTATTCTGATTAAACAACATGTGACTAATAGCATTTCGAATTTCAAATTAAGTCTACCAATGCTCATTATGGAAATAATTTAAAAGATTAGTTCATTTCTTTATTTCTGTCATCAATGATAAAACTTTAAAAGAGTTGATATCTATATAATATTAGAAAGCAGAAGCATTTAGAGCTCTCTCATTGTGTCACCTCATAATGATGACTCATAATACCACTTGGCGTATTTCTACAATTCTATTGGTCAGCATATTTTGATGCTTTCAACAAAAAAAAAATATATATATATAAAAAATTCGGCTGGCTTGCACTAAAAATATAGTGAATTTGAAATTTAAATTTCAAATTTGGAAGTTTATTAAGGAATGGATGTAATTGATTAAACCATATCCTAAGTTAGCTATAAATTCAAATATTTGAATTTATTGATTATAGAATTAAACTTCATTCAAAGAGATTTAAAGGTATGATTAATTTACCCTCTATATACTTAACTTTTTTTGATATATAATTTAAAGGAATATTTTTGAATACCAATTCTTATCAAACTCCAATCGAATTTCATTAATTAAAAACATGTTAATTAAGGAAAGGATTGTAGTATAATTTGGAATTAAGAAAAGGATTGTATTATATTAAAAAAAAAATAGAAAAAAGGAAATGATTGTATTGTAATTTGAAATTGAAATTGAAATTAGAATTCAAATTCATATCGTTTTATTTAAGGGAATTATTTAACTACTAATTCTTACCTAAATTTAAGCACACAAGAATTTCAAATTGTTTGACTTTAGAATTTTATCTCATTAGACTTTAAAATTGATCAATATACTTAATCTTCCCTTCAAAAAATAAAAAATAAAAAAATACTAATCTTCAAGCCCAAATTATCCGGCCAAAATATTTACTTTTTCCATTGATAATCTTAATTCAAATCATATCTCTCTATATATACACACACTGTATTCTTTTTCCACACGATTCCATCAATGTGTTTTTTTTTTTTTAATTCTCTGTCTATGTGTATTTTTAATATCCCTTTATGTATTTTTGCGAGTTGCAGGTTGAATCTTGAGTTGAAGAGAATTTGAATACATGGTGAGTGACCAATTCGTTGAATATTATTGGAAAATATTAAAATCCTCTTTGCTATTTGGTTATTCTGTCATTTACAATTTGTTGTACATATCCTTATAATATTGTGAAAAATATTTCTGGAGATGATTTAGATCAACCTTACTACTTAGTTATTTCTTTATGTTCAATTTCTTTTGAATGTTAAAGGAAAACTCTAATGATATTTGTTGATGATCTACATCAGGATCAATTGATCTGCGATGAAAAATGTAACTCCTTCTCCCATTTTGATTTTTGTTTCTTTGTTTCTCATTTTGCAGATCCAACTGAAGAATATAATTCTAAAAAAAATTACTCCATTTTTTAAAGAATAGATGTATTATTGAATTTTTTTGTTAATCCGAATGAATGAATTAATACCGCAAAAAATATTTACTGGCATGAGTTCCTTTTATGGTTTGTCTTTTAATTTTTTTGAGTATTACTTTAGCATTTGCTAAAAAAATACTCCCTCCGTCCCAGAAAGATAGTCCACATTTTTTCGTTGTTACTACGAGAGAACTTTGAGCAGATATAAATGCTACTTATAATTATGTTAATGTGAATCTAAAAATTGATATTAATATTATTTATAATGGTGTATCAAGAACAATTTCAAAAAATTTATTAGAATAATTAAAAGTAACATTAATTATTACTCAAAGTTCCTCCGTAAAACCCATGAAAATTAGGGGACTATCATTCGGGGACAGAGGGAGTATATCATTGTAACATATTGTTGAACGTAACTATTAGTATTCCTTTTTAATCGGAGCATTATTTTTATTTAGCGATATTTTTATTTACGAAAGATATTATATTTTTATTTACTTTGTCGAGTTATATGGAAATAAAATAAATTTATATATCTTCATAAAATTAAAAATTAGTTATAAATATAGGGAGAAGCTATTGCCAGTATACATTTTCTCATCCATTACATCATCTTTAATTATTTTAAGTTTTTTTTTTTTTTTTTTTTGAAACAGAGTAAATCACTTGCATTCATAATGAAACAATGATGACACTCCACAGATGTCAGAGGCTCATCTAAATATCAATAATAATATCATCTCTTAACATACAACAATGATCTTTCCAAACAAAACTTTGAAATGTACGATTTCACTCCAAGAAAAACTTGGACACTGCCTTACTTTGGAGTCCAGATCTCTTGTACCACTTTTGTGTACCACTCCATGTACCACTTCTAATCTAACCGTTCACATGTTTGCATAATATTATAATAATATCACTCTTAACAATTGTGAGCCATTAGATCACTTGTGGCACATGAAGTGGCACACAAAGTGGTATAGAGGATTTGGACTCCTTACTTTGGCATTCAAAAAATCCCACCATTGATAATATATTGCGTTGAGCACTAGATAAATTTGAGAAAAGAAACGAATCAATGATTAGGCTTATGCCACTCATATTTACATATTATTACATCATAATTTAAAATTCAAATTATCTAAAATACAGTAATAGAGACTCTCAAAACCTTTAATCAAATCTCTGCAATTGGATCTATTTAAGATAAAAGAAACGAATCAATGATTAGGTAACAAGTGTTTATTTAAGCTGAAAACTTTAAGACACTTATAACTTAAGCCAAAAAAAAATTGTTTAATCTTTTACTTAACAGGTGTTGGGACATGAATAAAGACATTGTAGAAAAAAAAACGTTATTTAATTATGGGATTTTATATTCTTTTTATCATGCCAATGAGACATGAATAAATTGTAGAAAAATATTTATTCAGTTATGAGCTTTTATATTCTTTTTTTCTTAATTTTAAGGAGATCAAAATTAAAAAAAATATATTATTTTAATGGTACAAATATTATATTTATAAATTTATAGGAGAGGGATGAAGGGGAATTGACACAACTCTAAAATCAAGTGGATCAGATGACCCATTGAGCTAAAGGTGGCGTCCCCACTACAAATGAATTTCCTCACTTAAATATGATGAATTAAATCATTATATTATAAGTATATAACTTGAGGAATATGTATATGTGTGTGTATTAATATTCTTTTTAATCTTTTATGATTTAATAATTATATATAATTGTGTATATATTTATTGCAATAAAACATCTAATGAAAGCAATTCAAAAGAAAATGAAAATATTACCTCACTCTGAGGAGCATAGATACTCAAAAAGTTGCAACAGTGGGTTGAAGGCTAAAAGAACAATGTGGAAGTCGGTCCAATGTATATTAGATACAAATGAACATATGTCAAAATGTATTAACGTGCTTATAATGCTTATGTTTATTCTATTCTTTATGAGTCACAAAATAAGGTTTACATTTTTCTTTTGGTATGTCATAATGTAAACTTTATATTTTGCTTCTAAAACGGTAAATTATAAAATTTATTGGGCAAATTTAAGCTTATAGTTTTATAGAATTACAAAAAAGTACTCAACAGTATTGATTAGATTGCTATTTACTAAATTAATACTCTCTCTGTCGTTTTAGTTTGTTCACACTTTGACCAAGTGACGGGTTTTAAGGAAAAATATTTAATATTAGTAGCTGAGTGGGTTGTTGTGGTATAGACCCTCCAAACCAAACAGATCGCAAGAATATAATGTGCAAACCCAACATGCAAGAACAATAATTAAAGCAAAAACAGTAAAAGAACACAAAGAATTGTTTACCCAGTTCGTCAATATTTTTTACTACGTCTGGGGGGGGCACTAACAAGCCAGGATCTTGCACTATAATATGTTAATATGGAGTTACAATGAGTTTTGGGGCGGAACCCTGCTTATATACTTATATGCACAACCTATAATGAATCCAAAACCTAGATAAGAATTCCCGAAAAGACCTTGAAAAATAAAAATTCCCCGTCCAGGGCCATATTCGGCCGAATGCCTAACCTTATTCGCCCGAATATGCCTTGCCTTGGAAATCCTAAAATTTGACAACCCAATATTCGGCCTCACGAAATATATTAAAGTTTATTTGATTTGTCACGTTTTTTATATTATTTTTTAAAATGATGTAAATTAATTATATTTTTAATGTGAATCTTTTCATATTGCAGGGTTGAAACTCAGTGATGAGCAAGTAAAAAAATTTACATAGGCTGAAATTGATAAGTTACTGGCAGCAAATTGCAGTGGTCTCCGAAATTTTAAAGATATGCCTCAACCAAGCACTTCTGTCATTTCTGATGCGGAGAATATGCTAATATTAGATGAAATGTCATATGACGTTGAGGAGATGCAGGCTGAGCACTCCAGATTACATAAATGTTTGAATGAAGAAAAAAGGATGGTTTATGAAAAGATTATGACTGTTGTTGATATAGGCGATGGTGGAGTGTTCTTTTTGTATGGGTATGGTGGCACGGGGAAGACTTTCATATGGAAGACTTTGTGCTCGGCATTGCGAAGCAGGAGGGACATAGTTCTTCCGGTTGCTTCTAGCGGTATTGCTTCCTTGCTTCTTTCGAGGGGGTAGGACTGCTCACTCCAGATTTGGCATACCTATCCAGGTGGACGAAAGCTCAACTTGCAGCAAGATTAAACCTGGTTCTGATGTGTGTGGTCTCCTAAAGAAAACGAAGCTCATAATTTGGGATGAGGCTCCAATAACCCACAAGCACTGCTTTGAGGCTCTTGATAGGAGCTTGAGGTACATTATGCGTACTTCTGCTGGTCGATGCTCTGATAAACCCTTCGGTGGATTAGTTGTTGTGTTTGGAGGAGATTTTAGGCAAATATTGTCTGTGTGCCTAAAGGAAGCCGACATGATATTGTACATGTTGCCATTAGTTCATCTAACACACCAAAGTAGGAGAAATTTTTGATTCTGGTAATCCCGCTGCTAAAATTTCGTGATGTTTACTTTGTCCAATAATTTTTCTCCACCTTCTCCCCCTTCCCTACTCTGGTCAGCCTCTCTCTTTTGTACCCCCCCCCCTCAAATTGTTTTTTTATTATTATATACTATACTATGTTTTCTGACTTAGATTTAGCAGTCCATTATTGATTATGGTTTACTGAATCAAAGACAGAACATGCCCTATGAAACATCTGCAAATATGATTGAGTTTGCTAAAGTGAATGTTTGGTCTCATCCTGCAGATTTTATGAGATCATAATTGATTTGGAAAACGAGAGCTTAATTTGGGGAGTGGTCTGTGGAGCTGTTGCAATTCTTTTGCAACAGGGGAGGGCACATTTGCAATGCTTTTGCATTTGTGATGGACCTTTGATGCTAAATCATTTCCTTTGTCAGTGGCTCTATGTAATGCTTCTCATCACTATTTCTTTACATCACAGGCAGTTTTCTCTCGACAGAGGAGGACGTTGCTAACTCAATTTGGGACGAAAGAGTATGAATTATAATTTAGCACTGTGTCCATGAAGTCTTAATGGATGTTTCACTTTCATTGTAAGTCTGAGGGCTTCAAATATCTTCCTTTTTCCGTTTCTTTTCTTCTTTTTTGTGTGTGGCTGTGGGTGTGAATACGATGGGATGATATGCGCATATATCATATTTACATTGTTTAAGTGAATGCTTCATGTATGTATGGTTTTTTACATGGAGCA
Organism: Campanula takesimana; assembly: GCA_026119855.1. Lineage (NCBI taxonomy): Eukaryota > Viridiplantae > Streptophyta > Magnoliopsida > Asterales > Campanulaceae > Campanula > Campanula takesimana. The sequence continues at coordinate 183,606 of JAOWBW010001512.1, read as the reverse complement.
CTTGGGTTACATGAAAAGATAGTGGGCAGTGTGTATTGGAATAATTTGGGTTATAAGAAAACAACATTCATTGTCAAGCTCATCCTCATCTTGATGTTAATATCATCGTTGGACTTTATATAGCAATGTAAATCATGGGGGGTTTATTAATGAAAAATGTCAAATTTGAAGATCATTAAGGGACGGAGAGAGTATTTTTTTATTCTTAGCATTACTATGCTCCCGTCGAATCTCGACGGGTTACTCACTAGATTATTCAAAAACATTTTACAAAAATCATTTTCCGAAAAAACCTTGGTTATCAAAATAATGAAGTGTCACAGTTGTAATCAAAATTTACTTCCGAGGGGATGATAATAAAAGAGTTTATTGCAAAACTGACATGCGTACTTTCATTTATTTTCAATTTGACTCGCAAACTTTGGAAACATCAAATGTGGCTTGCGTACTTTCATTTTCAAAATTTTGAGACGACTTTTTTAATACCCGTTAAAAAACATAACGGGACACTCTGTATAAGGGGTGAAAGTGTAAGAAATAAAACTTAAAGTCTTAAACCAATAAACAAAATTCTGAAGTAAGCCCTTATATCTCCCCATCACCGCCCCTATCCCTCCCCACAAGAAGCTCATCCGCACCGGCACGGTTGCCCCACCACAACGCCTCAATTGGGTGTTCTCCGGCGTCTTCTCCGGCATTCCTCACCGGCCCCTATTTCTTGTTCATCAACATCGCCTCCTGATCTTCATCACCGGCCCCAAAGCTCAAAAGCTTCTCGACCATGGAACCTTCTACGTCGTCAACCCACCTCCCTCCTCTCAGATCTGATTTCAAAATTCTATTTTGGTTGCGTGTGTTTACCCGTTTCTCTGTGTGTCGTTTGTACGTGCGCGTCTCTTTCTCTCGATCTACATCTAAATGTAGATCGAGAGAAATCAATTTGGGTTTGCACAAAAATGAAGAACCGTGTCGCTTTGGGTTTGCCGGAAACTGAAGTTTTCCATTCATCCCCATATGAAATTCCTTTTCGAAAGAAATCAATTTCATTTTCCGGCTTAGTTAGGAGGAAAAAATCAATCTGTTTCTCACTGCCCCAAATCAGCGATGTTTCATCGTCAGTTTAGGGTTCCGAATCAGTCGATGCCTCTTGATGGGTTTATTTGTTCTTTCCAATCATTTTCCTCCAAGCAGCCTTTGACATTTCAATTCATTTTTTTCTTATTCGTGATTTTGTGTTTTTGTTGTATCGAGGCCTCTTGACGGGAAATCAATCACGCTCTATCTCTATAAGATCTTGATTTCAATTATTTGTGTTTTTCCAATTATTTGATTTAGGGTTCTTAATCATTGATGCGTCATCGTTAATCTCAAAAAATCAAGGCCTCTTGAGGATTTTGTTCTTTCCAATCGATATTCCCCCAAGCAGCCTTTGACATTTCAATTCATTTTTTTAAAATTTGTGATTTTGTGTTCTTGCTTTTGAATTATTTGTGTAAATTGGGTTGTGGTTGCGTACTGCCCTTTGAATTACCGGAAGTTGGAGATTCATGAAACTCCGTTCGGTTCAGACAAGGGCAAAAATTAATTAAATCATAATTGAGATTGATGATGAATATGTTTGATTTTTATTTTGCTGGGTTTAGTAACGATGTGGCTGGTAGTGACGGATAGATGGCAGTGAACCGGTCGGTTGGAAGACGACGGAGAAGACCTTAATTTCAAGAGTTATTTATTGGTTTAAGACTTTAAGTTTTATTTCTTACACTTTCACCCCTTATACAGAGTGTCCCGTTATGTTTTTTAACGGGTGTTAAAAAAATTGTCTCAAAATTTTGAAAATGAAAGTACGCAAGCCACATTTGATGTTTCCAAAGTTTGCGAGTCAAATTGAAAATAAATGAAAGTACGCATGTCAGTTTTGCAATAAACTCGATAATAAAACCGCCCAATTTTTTCAACTGGCCAGTTCAATTTCCACTCACGCAACTGGACAACCCAACCTATCCTGCTGTCTCTGTCAGACCATCCACAATGGTTCAACATCCAAAATTTATCCAACACCCACTTTATCACTACATCTCATCTTCTCTCCATCCACCTAATCATTCTCTCCACTTCATCTTCTCTTTCCATTTCATAAAAAAAAATGGGTTTTTTTTTTGTGTCCAAATCTAATGAAATTTACATCCACTTATAAACAAAAAACAAATGCTAAATTTTGGTGTAATTTTTTTTTTTAAAAGTTTTTTTTTTTTAAAAATATAATTGGGATAAAAAAAACTGGGTGAGTTTATTTTTGGGTGTGGCCCACCTTCTGCCTTCGACGCTTGTTGAATCGGATCAATACCCTCCCCCTTCAATAACTTATCCAACACCCCCATTGCAAGGAACACCCTTATTGACCACCATTCAACATGCCATTAAATAGGCCATTGTAAATGGTCTCAGGTAATAACCTGATTCCCTCACTTCATTTTGTCTCCAAAATATGAAGAAATTTCATTTGATTCCATAAATTTCGATCCATAATATTCTCAATTCCCTCGTGTTTCTTCAATCTCCCAAAAACGTCCATTTGTTCCTCAAAATTTCTCACTCTTGTACTCCGCTTGATTCAAACCCGCAATATTCTCAATTTCGCTCCTCAAATTTCTCAAAAATTTCAATTTCCTCTATGATCTGTACTTGATTCTTGACGTTTTTGGTCGATTTTTCAACAGTGACGAGACGATTAAGGAATAATGGAATCGGTGATTGAAGAAGGACCGTTGGCTTACAGAGTCTTAGCGGCGGCAACGGAGGAGGAGGGGGAGGTTGCGTCTTCTTCGAATCCGACTGACGCGGTCATATTCTTCGGAATATCATTAGTGCTGGGAATTGCATCAAGGCATATGCTCAGAGGAACTAGAGTTCCTTATACTGTAGCTTTGCTCGTCCTTGGAGTTGGCTTAGGTTCACTTGGTACGTACGACTGAGTATTAATTAATTATGTTCTCTGTTTCCTTAATTTGAGTCCACTTTACTAGGAGTGTCTATTGAATCCAATGAATTTAAAAGTTTAACCAATCTATTCCATTATAAGTGTCCCATTTGACTTGTAGTAATGTTTTAATCAAAGCAAAAATGGTCGACTTCGTCGCACTTTGACCATGGATTTGCAGAAAATTTGTTGTTTCTATTGAAAAACTAAAAATAATTTATATGAACATTATTAATGGTGAATCACTTACAATTTAAAAAATTTCATTGGATAATTAGTTTTTTGTAAGTATTTAGTCAAACTACAATTAAGTTGGACAATTTTTTCTTTGATTTTGAAGTGTAAAATGAGACGGAAGGAGTATGCTTTATTTGTTTGTACATTGCTTGTACCTTGATATAATTGCAATAAAACTATTTTGTTATTTAGAAATATATGCGACATTTATTTTGATAAAAAAACTAAAAGGAAATTGAGACATTTATTATAGGGATGTTCAAAGGTTTGTCTTTGGTTGATTTAACATGGGTTGGGGGACATTTTTTTTTTTTTTTTTTTAAATCTGTGTTTCAGTCGCGGACCTAGGATTTTTTTTGAAGGGGGGGCAGAATTATTTATATTTATGCAAGGGCGCAAAAAAAAATTAGTGTATTTTTTTCTTCACGAAAGGGGGCAAAGTTTAATTTATTGCACTGATTTAATTAAAATTTACGATAATTGCACTAGTATTTTTTTTTTTTTTTTGACGAACGGGGCCGCGGCCCCCTTAAGCATACAGGTAGGTCCGCCAGTGATCTGTTTTGAGTTCCGTCTGTGTGCGAGTGGATATCTTATCCATTTTTCATCCTTCATTTTCTAATGTTTTTTTTATTAAATACAAAAAAAATCGTATGTTTCTAGGAGTAGGCTGTTGATATGTTTTAATACATCCATTTCAAGAGGCAAGGAGGTAGGGTTGGTCAATTTTTTCTGGTTGGGAGTGAGAGGATGTTCCATTAGCATCTTGCATACGGAACTCTTTTCTTCGTTTAGGATATGCTGAGTTGTCTTTACATTATTTGCACTGAAGCCGTGTTGGTGGCAATGCTGCTGTAAACCAGCTATAGCTTGGTACATGTAATCTATTGAGGAAACTCGAAATACGGGAGGAAATCTAGAGGTTGCCAGAGGTTCCATTGCTGAGTGGCATTGTGTTACCCTAGTTACTCCCCTCTACTGTCTTCCTTTAGTTGGTGATGTCTTTTTTTCCAGTGTTCCCTTGACGGGTGGTGGCCCTGTGCGAACTGAGTTAGTGCTTAAGTGTATTGGATACACAGATGAACTATGATGAGTCTGGTTAGTTATACACTTCAAACGGGCTATGCCTGTAACAGAATAAATATACTCACTCCGTCCCATCCGAAATAGGAATTTTGGTTCAGACTAGGGGGATTAAGGAATACTAATATTTATTGTAAAAAGTGGTTAGAAAAGTAAGTGTTGTGAGTATGAAGGAGAGAGAAAGTGGGTAGAGAATAATAAATGAAAAGTTGTTGTGAGTATGACAAGTGGGTCCAATTAATAAAGAAGTAATAAGAACTTTCCATTTTGGGTTTTCCTATTTCGGGTGTGACACCCAAAATGGCAAAACGTCCTATTTCGAGTGGGACAGAGGGAGTATATTGGTTGCTTTTTAATGGCATTTTTGTTATGTCTGGGGGATAGGTTCTGTTTTGGTCACTCCCATGACCTAGGATATTTTGGGCCAGGTACTTCTTTGATCTCGTCGGTGCAAATTAGCCCTATTTCCAGGCCGTAGTTTCTGATATGTCATTTCACTTCTCTTCAGTGTTCACTTATGGTAGCCAGCATCTTAGATAGTTGGATGCTGTAAGTCTAAGAGATGGTATTTCATTATCATTGATTTGAAATTTGGTTTTGGACATTTTGGTCTGGTGTTACTTTGCCACCATCCTTGCTTAGTTAATCACCTGAATAAGTTGTTGAGACACATCAGAGGGGCAGTTAGGGTATTTTTTCCTTGATGTAAGATAAATGGGCAATATATGCTTCTTGAGAAATGCAGGTAGTAAATCTGTTTCCTGTACATTTTGGGAAACAAGAGAAAAAACATTTAACTCATTATTTTATTTGTATAGTTTTTTCTTGGAAGTACATTACACATGCTCCTCTGTGATTGCATGTATTAGCTTGAAAGGAGAACAAACTTTGCAAACTTATTTGAATTGCTATAAAATTAATCTTTGCAATCTTACATACTCCCTCCGTCCCATTTGAAGCTTCACCTTTTACCCAAATGGGTGTCCCGTAAAAAGCTTCACCCTTTCCTAAAATGGTAAACAATGTAGGCCCCACTTGTCATACCCACTCACTTCTTCCTCTCACATACTTCAATTATGGGGCCCACTTGTCATGCCCACTAAATTTCCCCTCTCACATATTTAAATTGTAGGCCCCACTTGTCATACCCACTAACATTTTCCCTCTCACAACCTTTCTTACACTCAACACTTTCCATAATTTGTGTGCCATCACCAAAATGGTGAAGCTTCAAATGGGACGGAGGGAGTATCAATTATTTGTTTAGCATACATCTAATAATATGTAAGTTTATGAGCTTCTAGTTTTAGTTTTGTATGTGAGACAAACTTTATAAAGATCTTCAGCTGAATACACTTGGCTCGATAGACAACAGCATTCTCTCTCGTTTTTTTTTTTTTTTTTTTTTTTTTGAAGGTATAGAAATGGGTTCGACTTGATTTCAGGCTAATTAGTTAATTATTTTGTGCGAAAGCGCTCATGACATTACTTATGTGGTAATCTCATTCACTCTGATATAATTGTCTTTGTTAAAGCACTCCATATAAGAAGTGCCAACGGACCACTCTTTTAATTTCAAATTGTGTAGTAGTTTTTTCAAATATAATATGTGGACTGAGGGCACTTAAATACATGCCAAAAAGGAGAAAAGTCTTCTAGAATGGAGGGATTGAAATGGAAAGCTGCAGAAAGCTGGCAAAAGATCTATGTCTCAGTTTAGCTTGTCTCTTCAGCCTCGGTGGGCATCACATTTTCTTTTCACTTTTCACTTTCAATTAAAAAGTACCTTAAACAAGTACAGTATGTAGTGATTGTTCAAGATGTCTACAGTTGTATGTGATACTTTTATAGCCTTTCCGGCTAATACAAGATTTTCAATCTCATGAAATAGTTGATGTGCAGAATATGGAACAAGCTATCAGTTGGGAAAGATTGGTAATGGCATAAGGATATGTGAGTTCCAAGGATCCTAAAATTTTAGTTGACTTTACATTTTTGAGTGTGAGCATGGTGCTTATTTTTGCTTCCATGCCGCTTAATAATATTCACAAAAAAACGGCTGAAGATTATTTTTGGGTGCTAGTGTTAGCTTATTCATATAGCTTAAATGTGGTGAAATGCAGGGGCTAGTATTGATCCTGATCTTCTATTGGCTGTCTTTCTTCCCGCACTTCTTTTTGAGAGTTCATTTTCAATGGAGGTGCACCAAATAAAGGTTCAATTTCTAATTTTCGAGTCAATTTTCTATAATATTGTTGAATTTCCAGCCTGGAAGCGGCCTCTTGCATATGCAGGGTAAGGTTTGACTACATTTCACCCTTGTGGTGGGGACCCTTCCCCGGACCCTCGCTATGCGGGGATGCCTTGTGCACCGGGCTGCCCTTTTTATTGTTGAATTTCCAGCTTAATCAGAAAATTTTAGGCGTTTAGAGAGAGGTGCAAATTATTTATATCTTCCTTTGATATTTCTCCTCACATGTGAGCCCACGTAGCGCTTGGAGAGACAAACCTAATAGTATCACTAGGTGCGTCACAAACCAAACAAGGAGCCAACTTGGAAGCTGACGATACTGGGGAAACAAATGCAGGCACTAATGTTTAAACCCAAGGCCTTGTGTAACCGCTTCAAATACCAGATTAATTTCGCTGCCTTCCCTTTGTTTTGCCCTACCTAACTCTACAATATTCTTTTGCCTGGTATGTGCTAGGTAGGTTCTTGGGGGTTTTAGAGGAACATTAGGTTTTATCGTACTCGGAATGTCACATGCTTATTGTTTCTATCAATGCTTTTTTCATCATAACCATGGTAAAATGTTAAAGATTCATGTTAATTTAAGATGGTAAGGATGTGGGGTAATTTGTTGTACTATGGAGAAATTTGGCGGAAAGGAATTGTGGGGTATTATGAAAATTCTCTTGGGGGGGAGAGGGCTTCTCTAGTGCGAGCCACACCCCTCTGGCCTCTAGGGTCTATGTATTACTTCCCCCACAAAGTTATATTGATTATATAGTTTTTGTTTTGTACAAGTACAACAAGTTTTTAGCTATTTAGCTATTTATGTTATATTGGAGGTTGTTTCCCGATGATGCATTTCTCTTGTAGATTTTTCTGCCTTTTTCTGGCTCTTCTTTTTTTTTTATGGGCTCCGAATTTGTGAATTTCATCATTTGTAAATACAACAAGTGTTAAATACTTCTCAATGGATAAGACTTTCGGTTCTGCTACCCACAGTGATGTAAGAAAAGAGTGGCATTCTATCCAATTAGTTCTCAGGCTGGAAAATGCTCATTCTAGTTGATCTTCTCTAATTTTGGAAACATAGCTGAGGGAAATTCATAAATTCGTTATTGTCATTATTATCTAAAAGGTGTTTATCTTTAGAAGTACTGTCAGGTGCAAATTCATAAATTCATTATTGGGCTGCAGAACTGTCCTTTTCTGATGGTTTTTGCTTGGTTACTTCTGTTATGTTTTCTTCAAATCTGTTTATAGGATGGTTATTGGTGTTTTGATTTTTGTTGGTAGTTTTTTTTTTTGTATTTTCTTATTCTGGTGGATGGCTTGTCCTCCCACTCTTGTATTTTTTTCGTCATCTGATAGATTCTTATTTTATAGAAAAAATAAAAGAAGTAACAACCCTCATCTTGCTCCTTGTCCCTGTTTTTTTAGATTTTGTAACAAAATTTTCAGCGATTTCGTAGTTTGTGATTAATTTTGAATCAACTACTTGAATCACCCTCCACCAAAACTCTATGCAGAGATGTATGGTACAGATGCTTCTACTTGCTGGTCCGGGTGTTCTCATATCAACCTTTTTTCTTGGATTTGTGTTGAAGGTTAGCTGTTTAGATAGTTGTCTTTTTGCTATTGAGACTGTTTAGTAACACTTTTGACGTAGTTATCTGGCAACATGTTGTAGTTTACTTTTCCATATGACTGGAACTGGAAAACATCATTACTACTTGGAGGACTTCTAAGTGCTACTGACCCTGTTGCTGTGGTGGCCCTGTTAAAAGAGCTTGGTGCAAGCAAGAAACTAAGTACTATCATTGAAGGAGAATCCTTGATGAATGATGGGTATGAATTTTCAGTTTCCGTAATATTTTTACCTGCATAAAAAAAAAAAAGGGCAGCCCAGTGCACAAGGCATCCCCATATAGCGAGGATCCAGGGAAGGGTCCCCACCACAAGGGTGAAATGTAGGCAAACCTTGCCTTGTGTATAATATATGCAAGAGGCTGCTTCCAGGACTGGAACCCGTGACCTCCAGGTCACACGACAACACCTTAACCAGTGCGCCAAGGCTCCCCTTCTATTTTTACCTGCATGTCAAGAAGAAAACATTTTCACATACATACTGTTGTTTCCTTGGCAATCACTTCCTCCGTCCCAAAATGAATATCTAAATTATTTTTATATTTGCTCTTGATCAAGAGCGAATTTGAAATTTTTTGGACATTCATTTTGGTACGGAGGTAGTATAATCATTTGAATTAATCGTATGCTTAACACTTGATGCTTTGAACAAGGTGAGTTTTCTTAACCCAAGCTGTCTTATTCAGGACGGCAATTGTGGTCTACCAGCTGTTCTATCGAATGGTAACTGGATGGAGGTTTAACTGGGGAGCTGTTATCAAGTTCTTAGCACAAGTATCTCTTGGAGCGTAGGTACATTTATTCTCAATGTTTCGGAGACTGTTTACATTTTATTAAACATCTTTTATTGCTCCAGTGTAGGAATTGGTCTTGCATTTGGACTGGCATCTGTCTTGTGGCTTGGGTTTATCTTCAACGACACGGTGATAGAGATTACATTGACACTTGCTGTGAGCTACGTTGCCTACTTCACGGTACTGAACCCTCTGAAAATACTTGGGAACCCAGTAACTAAATTGTTGATATTCTTTCTCATGTCATAATGAAGGCTGTTTCTTTTGGCCCTGATTGGCTAGGTGGTTTATATGTTTTTCTTTTGTTATTATTATTATTATTATTATTATTATTATTATTATCCTTTTTTTTTTTTTTTTTGTGTGTGTGTGTGGTGCAAAACATAAATACTCTATGTTCTAAACAGACCTCTGAGTTTGATTTCTACCGAATTTTGATCTTGATTGCAGCTAGCAAGAATGAACGCTGTTATCCAAGAACTTTTGACTTATGTCATTTTGCAGTAACCTATTTTAGTTGACAAATATGTTCCCTAGTACTGAGTCTCTGAACGCCTCACTGGTTAGAAATGACCCAGTAAATGAATTTACAGTCTGTTACTTTACCTTTTCTGCTATTAGACCTGTTTTATATATTTATACCGCCTTCTCTAATAGGTAATAGTTGATTTTCTCTCAAGAATGCCTTGATTTTTTTTTATTTTTTTTATATGGCTGGGTTTGGAGTCTAAAATGTTTTGGTTAGACTTTGTAAAAGTGATGAAGTTTAGCTTCAACTTATAGGTGTCATGTTCTAAGATGTTCTCAATAAAGAAATGTGTATAATTCTTCTTCCATATCCTTTCTGGTGATACTTGAGAGTTGGTGATTTACTATACTTTTCTTAGTTTCTCTATCTGTCTATCTGAGGATTTCTTCCCGCAAATATTAAGGTAACTCGTGAAGTTTTTGCAATTTCAGGAATCACTGTGTGAGAATTCTTTTTACGAGTATATTATTTAAGATTTATGCCTGTCGTAGTCGCACCGTATTACTTGCTGTAAAGGGCGAACTATGGTAACATTTTCTTTTAAGGGCGTAAATCTTAATGGAAAATAAAATAGAAAAGGAGAAGAACTAGTGTTGAAGGTTTGGATGGAGTAATTTTAGTACTTGGCTATTTGGAATTACAGTCACTGGTCTCCTAGTTTGTAATGTTCTCTTTTTTCCGATAAATAATTTTCTTAAATTCTTCTTAGTATCGATTCCCTCTTCAATTGGTTTTGTGAAATCTGGATTTAGAAACATAGGGAATGACTATTGGAGACAATTAGCTTCTCAACATGGGGAGTTAGAGTTTCAATTGTTTTGCAATGCCCTTTTAAATGGAATAATGTTTCATTTCCTGTTGAAGGTTTTGAAAGATTTTCGTTTACCAACTTAAAGAGCAGGAGAATGGTAAGCACTTACTATTTGAAAGGCTTAGCCATGCAAATTTTATCTGAGCTGGAGGGAGGGTATATGTTTGGTGGAGTTTATGGTGAGACGCAACTGAAGTGTCCTTGCTGACTTACAGCCACTAGCATATGGTGGTTCCTCAAGTATGTATTGTCTAATCAATGATGGGTTTTACCTTTTCCGCGCCTGCTTCTACACCCCTAGAAACACATCGTAGCCCAAAATGATAACCCAGGAGGTCATGAACAAACATTTTCTCATGCTGGAATATATTTTTTCTTGTTGGGAAACTCTCATCATTTGCCTGGTTAGGTTTATTCAGATCCTCTTTTCGTTTCTCTTTGGATATATACGCATGCCGCATGCGTGTTCATTTCCCTCGTAGAGACTGTTGGGCGTGGAGTCATCTACAAGGAATATGAAACTGAAGTTGAGTCATTCTAGGTTTCCTTGTTTAATTAGGTTTTAGGTTTTTATTGTATCCCTATATAAACCATATGCTATGTTACCTGGACACGGTATCCGGGATCCGACACGGATCCTAGTGTCGGATACAATTTTCTTAATAATTTGGACACTGGGACACCGTCCTAAATTTGGACACGGATACGGGATACGAGCATTATTTCAGGACAAATCAAAATAGTATAAATAGACTATTTATACTTTACTTATAAATGAAGTCAACTCACTTCTTTTTTACTATGATATATTGTATAATTAAGTAAAACAACATTAAAATTTGTAAAATCTTTATAAATGAAGTCAATTCACTATTTTTTTTCTTTCAATTCTTCCATTTTTATGGCAAAAATTAGTGATATACGCAACGTACTATACCCATTGCAGATAATACAACATACTCCTTAGTGACAACATAACAATGCACATTCCAAAATATTTCAAATAATGAAAAATAATGCCAAACCCGTTGCATTATTTTTAAAAATTAGCGAATGTACATTGTATTATTTGTCATGTTTTTGCTTTATTGTAATGATTTGGGGAAGTATGTTGTATTGTACTGTCACTAAGGAGAGTGCGTTGCACTAGTTGATGCGAATCACAGAAGTACGTTGCATATGTTTGTTATTCGCCTATTCTTTATGTATGTAAAATATGTAGTTCTTGGAACTAATTTTTCAAAGGGCTGAAGGGATCTGTAATCTTTTGTAGAGTGTCTTTTTGTGTCTTGTCGTGTATGAATTTTGACTCGTTTGAGTGAAGACGCTGCATAGTTTCCGTCGCACTTGTTCTGACTCCTAACTGTACACCAATATTGTTCTAGAAGCTGTTATGACTGGCTAAAGTCTTCATGGTCTTATTTGTTTATGCTTTATACAGTGCTAATTTATTGCTCTCATATAATAGGCTCAAGAGGGGGTTGATGTTTCCGGTGTTTTGGCAGTGATGACTTTGGGGATGTAAGTTAATCAGAATTATCTTTAACTTCTTCAAGTTACAACAACAGGGCCCTTGATATGGGAAATTTATAACAGGTTCTATGCTGCGGTTGCTAGAACAGCTTTCAAGGGGGATGGTCAGCGAAGCTTACATCACTTTTGGTATATTCGTCACTTCTTTTTGATTGCTAGCCTTTTCGTATGCAGTTGTTATAGCATGATCTTCATTACTGAACCTTCTCCTAAAAAATAATAACAAGTTCTTGGGTTTGAGTTATCCCGTCAGTACATGTTTATTCACTACTGTACGGGCCCACGGTTTGCAGTCTAATTGGTTGGTTGACCTCTCCTTGTGAGAGCAGGGTTCACAGAGTGTGATTGTTTAGGCTTGACAGCATCGTTTTCACGCAACTAAATCATTAAATGAGCTGGTTAGTCTATCACTATCATAGCTTTGGTTTTGAGGGGTCTTTGGTTTTAGTCATCCTGCTTGCAGTTGTTTCCATAAATTTCTGGTGCACAACTGACATTCTGTTTGATTTTCTTGAAGCCTGTTTATTTTTCAACACATGAGCTGTGGTCAGACCTGATGTTGTGTCTTGAAGCGTGAATACATTGTTGGGCCCTCTCTATGAAAGTTAAAGCTTTTGCACGAGTTGCTAACTCAATAGGGATACTTATGACATGCTACAAGTAATGAATTTGAATGTTGAAATCAGGGGTGTAAATTGTTATCATATGCGCAAAACTCAGTTCATGCCTAAACGGACTTACGGTGAGCGTGCATTGGTGTGGATAGGTGTACATAGTTAAGGTGATCCAGAGGGTTCGTTGGCTCATCTTAAGGTTCACGTTGCAAGAGAATCAAAACCTCATTCCTTGCCTCAGTTTCGGATAGGGCTGTTAAACAAACCGAGCCTGTTCGAGCTCGGTTCGGGCTCGGCTCGTTAAAGCTCGATTCGAATGGGCTCGACGTGCTATTCGAGCTTGAGCTCGAACCGAGTTTTCCAGCTCGAATTTTTATCGAGCCCGCTCGTGTTTGGCTCGTTTGTTCGACGAGCTTTGCTCGAGCTCGGCTCGTGTTCGGCTCGTTTAATTCACGAATAACTCGAGCTCGGGCTCGGCTCGATAAGCTCGTTAACACGTACTGTTTTGTTTGCTTTCAACTCGAGCTCGGCTCGGCTCGTTAAGCTCGAGCTTGACAATCATCATTATTACTTTTGTAATGAATACACATACATTATATGTATGTACAACATTGTACAAGGAATAAATCATAACTAAAATATTTTTATCTTCAAAATGAATCAAACAACATTAATTGTGCAACAACTAAAATTAATTTAATTTTTTAGCATTCATATAATGACCATATAACGACTATACACATGCAATAATACAATATAAATTGTATAACAACTAAAATTAATTTATTCTTTATGCACATTCATTATGAAACGTAGAGATATATACACAATATTCGGGGTTTTTTTTTTCAAAACGAATTTATTATTTTCAAATGCACACATATTTGTCTTATATATTATTTTTCTCATTGAAATAAAAAATAAAATTAACATCTATTATTGTAGTTATATGTGCAAGTATATTTATTTACTCAAATATGGAATGAACAAAATGTTTATCATTTACACAAACACACACACATATATATATATATATATATATATATTTAGGTATATGGTATAGTGTATATATATATATACTCCCTCCGTCCCGTCCGAATTAGGACAAATTTCAATTTTGGGCGTCCCATCCGAATTAGGACAGCCCAAAATGGAAACTTTATACTAATATAAAAATGGGCCTACCCCACTCACTTCCCCTTAATTAACCCAAATTAAACCCAACCCAACCCACTAAGTTGATTACCTATTCTAATTTGGGTTGGCCCACTTACTAACCCAAACCCATTTCCATTAACCCTAGACCAAACCTGAAACACTCACTTCACTCCTCAGTTATTATCACAAACACGTTCTCTCTCTTCCCTATTTCTCTCTCCCCGCCGCCCTCACAAACCCTAGATCGAGCTTGTGAATCCGTCGGCGATTATGGATTCCGGCACCGATCTTTGGGTCTCCTCGCCTTTGGATGAAATTCCCCCAAGTATTCTTACCGATTCTGGCTCATACGATGTTGATTCTCTCTGTTCCGACCCCGTTGCTGAGTTTGGGTCTGTACTCGACACTTTTGTGCCTGAGACACTGGAAGAGGAGATAAGTGCGGGGAAGACCTTGGTTGGTGAAGCTTTTGAAGGTTTGAGCCCAGATTCGAAAGATCCGGAGATACGGGCCAAATATTGGAAGGCTTCTTCTCGTCATCGTTCTTGTTTGGAGTTGTTGGCGATAATACATCCTTGGTCCAAAGGCCCGAATCCAGATGTGAGTCCATATTATCCGGACACGGATACTAACAACAACTTCTCAGAAAAAATCAAGGTAACATCTGTTCACACAAGGTAACATTTCACCCATTCCAAGCACATCAGATACTAACAACAACTTCTCAGAAAAAATCAAGGTAACATCTGTTCAAATATCGAACAAATTAGGCACATAACATGAGAAAGCTATGAAATCAGTTCACACAAGTATGTTCATCATTTCACATTCCCCAAAAATCCAAACCAAAAAGTTGCTCTTACATGTAAACAAGCCCAGAAAATGAAATAAGCAGATCCAGAGTAGATGAAGAGAACAAGAATAGAGAGGAACAGAGTAAAGGAAAGAATTAACCTCTGGTTTCGCCATTATCTCAAGCATTCGTTCAATGGCTTCCGTGTCCGGATAATATGGACTCACATCTGGATTCCGGCCTTTGGACCAAGGATGTATTATCGCCAACAAGAACGATGACGAGAAGCCTTCCAATATTTGGCCCGTATCTCCGGATCTTTCGAATCTGGGCTCAAACCTTCAAAAGCTTCACCAACCAAGGTCTTCCCCGCACTTATCTCCTCTTCCGGTGTCTTAGGCACAAAAGTGTCGAGTAAAGACCCAAACTCAGCAACGGGGTCGGAACAGAGAGAATCAACATCGTATGAGCCAGAATCGGTAAGAATACTTGGGGGAATTTCATCCAAAAGCGAGGAGACCCAAAGATCGGTGCCGGAATCCATAATCGCCGACGGATTCACAAGCTCGATCTAGGGTTTGTGAGGGCGGCGGGGAGAGAGAAATAGGAAAGAGAGAGAACGTGTTTGTGATAATAACTGAGGAGTGAGGTGAGTGTTTCAGGTTTGGTCTAGGGTTAATGGAAATGGGTTTGGGTTAGTGAGTGGGCCAACCCAAATTAGAATAGGTAATCAACTTAGTGGGTTGGGTTGTGTTTAATTTGGGTTAATTAAGGGGAAGTGAGTGGGGTAGGCCCATTTTTATATTAGTATAAAGTTTCCATTTTGGGCTATCCTAATTCGGATTGGACGCCCAGAATGGAAATTTGTCCTAATTCGGACGGGACGGAGGGAGTATATATATATATATATATACACACACATACATAAAACACATATTTATATATATTATTATATACTCCTTCTGTTTTTCCCGACTTAGGACATTTTGTCATTTTGGGTGTCCAACTCAACTTAGGACGGCCCAAAATGAAAATATAATATTACTTTGATAAGTAAATAAAAATTTGGGACAGAATGAGTATATTACAATCTGATGGTATATATACAATTCAATTAATCGTTGAGAAGTTAAATGAACAAAAGCTTTTCAAAAAAAAAAAAGTAAACAGGAGGTTACATTTGTAAATTAGACATATATTTTGAGATTAAAAAAAGAGAAAAATAAAAAATAGTCTTTGTTCAAAATGCATAGAATACTTATTAGAGCTCGGTAAGGCTCGAGCTCGTTTGATTACATAATTTTCAGAAAAATGTGTAAGCTCGAGCTCGGCTCGTAAAGGCTCGAGTTCGAACATCTCGTGAAAAGCTCGCGAGCAGCTCGAAACTCGATTCGATTCGAGCTCGAACAACGAAAATGAGCTCGAGCTCGATAATTTGTAAACAAGCTCGAGCCCAAAACTCCAAAGCTCGACTCGGCTCGGCTCGTTTACAGCCCTAGTTTCGGACATAATGCTTGTGTTACTTGCATAAGCTGCACTGAAACCCTGATGTCATTCAAACTCCTGCAAGGTGGTGTTCAACTCTACAGAGCAAACAAGTGCCTTATGCTTGTGTTCTGTTTGTGTAGCAATTCAATAATTATTACTCCCTCTGTCCCTAAATGAGTGTCCATTTTCAAAAAATCTTTGTCCCAAAATGAGTGTCTTTTTTTAACATAACTTTGTCCCTAAATGTTTTTTTTTCGAATTTTTTTTCACCGATCTCTTTATACGTGCAAAACTAAATGTTTGGAAATGAGATTACAAGATTATATATGAATTTTTGCCTCCAAATTGTACAAAGAGTTGAGATTTTCAGATGTCCCTTAAAATGAAACTTGGACACTCATTTAGGGACAGAGGTAGTACCTTATTTGAGACTTAAGAAAATGATCGATCTGAAGCAAGCCAACTATTTGGAGCCATGAAGTAATAAACAATGAGTGGTCAGGGTTCATTAGAATTAAATAAGAGAGGATACTCATGTACCAAAACAGTGGTCAAGTTAGTGAAGTCAATGATAATCAACTGCTGCTCAGTTGATGGTTCACACCATAATATAGTCACCAACACAAATCATTTGCCCAACTTTCAAGTACGATGCATGTTGTTAACTACGTAATGTTTAACATTTTGTCCAACACACCTAGATCTCATCTCCTGCTTATATTGACCTAGTAATTGCGCTGTACTAATGTTTGTCGTATTTGCTTGCAGGGAAATGGTTGCTTATATTGCTAATACACTTATCTTCATTTTAAGGTGAATCATTCCTTCAGAATTTTGTTTGCAATTTTCAACAGCGTAGAGTGGATCAGTAAGAACCACTAGGTAGTCATGCCATATTTGCGACGAGTGCCCATATTGATTTTCTTCCTACTGATTTGAACTTCCTAATTTGGGAAGAACAGATAAATACTTAACTCACTGGTATATGGTTTAAACAATGCTACGAGACATGATTCAGAGTAGGAAGCTGTGGCTGTATCAGATACTTACGATAGAGGATGCACAAAACTGATACCAATATTCAAAGGGGCCGTTTATAAAATAATTATAATGAGCACAATGTTTCAGAATTCTAATAGCAGGCATTTTTGGATCAACAAATTCGAAACCCCAAGTCTCGTTGTGATTTAAATGTTGTTTAGATCCTTTATTTTTGTTGAGCATTGAATCGCATCTAGCTAATATAATTGCATCTACAACATTGTCTATCGTGTTTTGCTGTCAGGTATCATGTAACTTCATTTGCTTTTTGCTTTTTGCTTTTTTGCTTTTTGCAGTGGAGTAGTTATAGCGGAAGGTGTTATTGGAAGCAACAGTTTTCTTAAAACCCATGGTATATTTATTGATATTGCTTATAGTTTGTTCTCCTTCCCATTGCAGAAAATGCTTTGTTTGTTTTTATTCCCGTACCCGTTCCACAAACTGGGTGATCTTTGTTTGCCAGCCATGCATTATTTGATCATTAGAAAAACGGATTAACATATAATGAATTAATAAAATTTAGCAGAAATCTATATAGCTAGTTGAAGACAAGAGACGGAGCTGTGGTCCAAAGGAACGAAAGATTCTTCATGACTTCAATATTTTCAACTCTATGACTGCTCCTTAATGGCCTATCACATCTCTGAATTTTTATAAACTATTACATCCATATTATTACAAAGTCTTTCCAACAAGGGCCTATATGCACTTATTAATAGTTTTACCCATCTGTCCTAACATAAGAGTCCCATTTGACCTGACACAGTGTTTTAGATAGAGCATTTGACTCTATTATTAAAAAGCTTGGGACCACTATGGAGGTTATTCACAAAGGGCAAAAATGTGAACTTTCTATACATAAAAGGTCACCCCAGTATGGAGAAGATCGTTCACCAATGGTTAAAATGTAAACTTTCACTGCCTAAAGTGGATAGTTTTGTAAGGGGACACTTTTTGGGACATCCCAAAAGAGGAATTTTGGCCCTTATTTTGGGATAGTGATTAGCAAATTATGTGTAGGGAATCAATGCTAACGCATTGGAGAGTAATCTTAGCGCAAATTTCCTAATATTGACTATTAACAACTGCCAGATGCACTTGCTAACAAATTTTTTAAAGCATATACGACCATTTTATGTATTTCTTTTAGTTATCTTCTAAATCTTTCGTGTTTCTTTTCAACATTTATTTATAAATGCACAATATGGAAGTGTGTTTCTTTTTAGTTATCTTCAAAATCTTTCGTGTATCCTTTCAGTCATTTGTTTGTAAAAGTACATTATGTAATTATGTTTCTAAGAGACTTTATTTTATTATTATTTTTGTAATGCGAATTATGTGGCAGAAAATTCGTGGGGCTATCTTATTCTACTCTACGTTTTTCTACAATTATCAAGAGTTGCTGTAGTGGGCCTATTGTACCCGTTTCTGTGCTATTTCGGTTATGGTCTCGATTGGAAAGAAGCTACAATCCTGGTGTGGTCTGGTCTGCGAGGAGCTGTGGCATTGGCACTTTCCCTATCAGTTCAGGCAAGTTTCTTCAATTCACACAGAAAAGAGCTTGATGCAATTGTCATCAGAAGATATTCTTAATGTCAGTTCAGTCTTTCTGTTATAGTTTTCTTATGTCTAAGCAGCCTCGTTTCATACAGAAAAGAGCTTGATGCAATATGTTTATTAATAATTACAAGAGAATCCAGACTTTTAATTTAAATATTGGACTCCATGTGAGAAATTTGATGCAAAATTACGGATTACATGGTTACAGGTTGGACTTGGAGTCTCAAAATTATTCTAGGACCTTAATAGTCATTTGTTCTCTTAAAAGTTAAGCAATATAAGTAATTGATTAAGTTAGATGACACCTCATTTTGCTGGTATATTCCTCAGCATTTGTAAAGTTGTAACTTCGCTTTGTTATATTCCATCTGTCTCACTTTTTTTTGCCACTAGAAAGAATCTCTAGTATTAAGAATGCATAATAAATGCTTTGTGAATTTATTGCTTTCCATATATGACCTCATTTTAATTATCTCTTGGGAAGGTAAAAGTGTAAATTATTTGGTTTAAGTAGGGATATAATGGAAAAGTGGATTATTGATCTGCATTGTGTGTGTAAGTGGTAAAAAAAAAAGTAATTGTTAATCGAGTGGTCATCTTAATTTCAGTAGAGGGTTCAAGAACTTCCATGCGTGGAACCAATGTTAGAAGGATAAGTACCAACGGGTATGGGTGTGAGCATGACTTGCCAAAAGCGTAGGTATCCAGCTGCCACATCCACGTCTCACCTATGTCTGTGTTGCCTCATGTCAATTTGGGTACTTTGGTGAAATAAATGGTCAACATCTTAGAGCGTGTGATGTAGGACAAAAATAGAAAAGAAGTTAAGTTTCGTTGACGTATGAACAGACGGGCAATTGATTTCGTTCAACGACAAACAAAAACTAAACTGTTGTTGTGAAAAGAAAGATAATTCCTGATTTTATTTGCTGAAAATTCGATGTCCATTACTTGATCATCTTGCCCCGTATATAGGCTACAAAATGGGGCTGATGTACTTATGGATAAGGAAAGAACACGAAAAGACTAGATAAGGATAAAGTGAAATTCGAAAAGACTAGAGGGGAGTACATGCAGATAAGACTTTTGAATTGCCGACCACTGGACTGGATGGCTAACTGTTCGACTGGATTGCTGACTGCTGGACTATCTAATCTGATCTGATGATGATCAGATCTGTGTGCCACATCAGCGTGGACGTGTAGGAATAAGAAATTATTCTCAAGCAACAGGTTCCAATCAACTCAAGCCCAGTGCCTGTTGAAAGTGACTATGATAATTAAAGTTGAATGATACAAATCTGAAATAGAAAATAAAGAAGTAAACCACTGGGCATATTGAGATATAGTTTAAGCTCATTCTCTGGATAATAAGAACATTTTGAGGTTCAATATGCCGCAATGGCTATGGAGGTCACCAAAACTGTTAAAGGACATTGATGAGGTGGTTCTGGACAAAAATTAAGAAATGAATCAGCTTTAAAGTTAAATAGGACTTTGATCTCTTCACTACGTTAAGATATGTTTAAAATCTTCTTTGCAAGTACATGTATGTGAATCGAATTTTTGCTCATTTAGCTTATTAATATGCGCATTTCTTTTTCTTGTATCCACATTCCACACATGGCTTGAAACCCACCAGCACACCCTTAACCTTCTTCATTGGAACATAGTTCTACTTAACAAACTTCTTCCAATGCTCTAGTATAATAACATTGCTATTTATGAGTTATCAGTTTGTATATAGCTGCAGAATATGAGCTATCATTATACCCAGAAGCTGTCATATTATGAAGCTGAATGGATTTTAACTTAACTTAATCTGTTAATCGTGATTAGGAATAGTTTCTTATGATGTGTTATTTGATAACATAATCTAATTTTTGGCATTGGGACTAAGTTAGTCTTTTTGGTTTTACAGCGTTCCAGCGACATCAATCGTGAAACGGGAAGTCTGGTAGGTTATATTAATAGTTCTTTATGATTAATCTACTGAAAAAAAAAGGCGACCTTTCTCTACTATAATAAAAAGAAGGGTCACAAACTCACAATGGGTGAACCTTTGTCACGTTTTTTGATTGTTCCAAGTGGACCCCTTATCTTTGACCTTAACTACTATGAGGGGTGGGGGGTTACGTTTAACCTGGTGCGACAAGAGCTACAACTATGCATGGGGTTTATTTATTTTTAGTATTGTAATTAAATTAAAAGTAAATAACTACCCTTTACTTTCACCATTTCTCGAAAACTACTACCAGAAAAAAAAAAAAAATACTACTCCATTCCAGCTAGATAGTCTGTCTTTGATTTTGGTTGTCAAGTTGATTGAACTTTGACCTGGTCAAGTTGATTGAACTTTGACCTGGTCAACTTGATTGAACCTTGACCAAAGATGTAAGATTTTTTTTGTCCTAATGATATTCTAAAAATTGTTATTGATACACAATTAAGAATACTATCAATAACATATACTCCCTCCGTCCCATAACTATGTGCACAAATTTCCATTTTGGGTGTCCCATTGATAAGTCACACTTTCCTAAAATGGCAAAGAATCTTTACTATTCATCCCACTCATTCTCTCTCCTATTTTACTTTTACACTCATAACACCAATCAACCTACTTTTCCCTACCCCACTTTCTCTCTCATATTTCACTTTTCACACTCACAACAACAACCCACTACTATTCATCCCTTAATTCCCGTGCAAAACCCATTTTGTGCACATAGTTATGGGACGGAGGGAGTATATATATACTCCCTCCGTCCCACTCGAATTATGATAAATTTCCATTTTGAGTGTCCTATTTGAATTAGGACAACCCAAAAATGGAAGTATTTTATTTAATGGGACCCACATTCACACTCACAACAACTTTCCACTCATTATTCTCTACCCCACTTTCTCTCTCCTACTTCACTTTTCATACTCACAACACCTACTCCACTAACACTTTTTCTTTAATCCCCGTGCCCAACCCAAAAATCCTAATTCGGGTGGGACTAAGGGAGTATATATTTATTTTTAATTTCATAAGAATTTTAAAAAATTGGTGATCACCAACACAATATGGGACTATCTTTCTTGGTCGGAGGGAGTAGTTATTTTTAAATATGCACATACAGTGTGTGTGGTGGTCACAGTAAATATTAGTGGCAGTGCTATCATTTCAAGTGCTTCTACATGTCAACTAAACTTTTCAGCAAATCATTATTACACAACTGTTTCTTGTCTTTGCAGTTCGTGTTCTTCACGGGTGGAATTGTGTTTCTAACACTTATCGTGAATGGATCAACTACACAATTTGTTCTGCATATGCTAAATATGGATA
Source organism: Campanula takesimana (assembly GCA_026119855.1). Taxonomy (NCBI): domain Eukaryota; kingdom Viridiplantae; phylum Streptophyta; class Magnoliopsida; order Asterales; family Campanulaceae; genus Campanula; species Campanula takesimana. The sequence goes on along the minus strand of JAOWBW010001512.1, from coordinate 161,775 downwards.
AGTTATCATCAGCTAAGGTAAGGTGCAAATAATCTTCTAAGGACATTTTCAAGTATTTGATAATGCAACTTGTTCCATATGCTAAGCTTTTCCTTGAGCACGATAATTGGATCAACGATGTTAACTAACCGGAGCTTGAAACATAAAAAGCTGTTAACATTGGTTTTCTTCAAATGTCTGATATCTATGGTTTGCCACGAACTGTAAACCAATATACTATTTGTCTCCAGTTTGTAGATGACCATCATTATAACAGGACCTGTCTATTTTGTTATCTCATGATTGACCAACTAATCATGATAGGCATATCAGATTTATTAACATATCACAACTTAGTAGGTGCTGAACTTCCAAAACAAATCTTGTCTAGTAGTTGTCTTTACAAAGCTCACATGTCAATTTTTTTCTTTCCTTATTTGAAACCAACTTACCTTCAACAAAGGCACAATACCCTGTAAATAGACATGAATTTGGAACCGTCTCAATTTGTATCTGATAATGTCTACTCTAGAATGACTTTTCTAACCCCGTAGAACAGCAACCTGGGACACCAGGAAGCATGTACCGGAGAATGTGTGAACTAAATTCACCATCATTTTACAAGTTACTACAAGACTAATCAATTTTCAAATCAGCTTCCTATGCCAGACATGATCTTCATATAGCTCACTATCTGTTGTTGGGATATGCATGCTTTCGAATCTTGGGTGCTCTACATAGTTGACCTCATAACTGTTAGATCAAGGGCATACTCCCTTCGTCCCACCCGAAATAGGACGTTTTTCCATTTTGAGTGTCCCACCTGAAATAGGACATCCCCAAAATAGATTTTTTTTAAATTTTTTTAATTTCTTATTAATGGGACCCACTTGTCATACTCACAACAACTTTTCACTTACTATTCCCTACCCACTTTCTCTCTCCTTCATACTCACAACACTTACTTTTTAAACCACTTTTTCCAATAAAAGAATAGTATTTCTTAATCCCCGTGTCGGGACCAAGAATCCTATTTCGGGTGGGACGGAGGGAGTATTTCCTTTGGGACGATATGCCAGTCTTACACCTCACAGCCTCAGCATTACATCTGGACAACATCTTCTTTATAACAAGATAAGCTCGAGGAAAGGATTTAGGAGCAAAGAGGCTCACATTGTCATACCTTTGTTGGCAATATACCCTCTGCAATAACCAAGATGGTTACTCCGTTTAGACTTTCCGCTGCAATTGGCCATATCTTCATTTTAACCAAACAAGCTCACATATGAAAATCCAGCAACATGAAAGGAAGTCTTTGAGCAATATATGTGGGGACTCGCACATTGTTATTGAAATAGGACAGTCTAGTGCGACCATAAGAGAAAGGACAATGATCATGGAATGTGAATGATGAAATAAATGGGCGCAAGAGGAATATCAAGCAAAACAAGTTAGTATGAGTAGTAGTGATTAGGCAGAATATCATTGTCACAATGATGTTTTTCAACTATATGATTTAGCAATTGAATGTTAAAGTCTTCAGACTTAAGATAATGATGTCTGCTGGCCAAAATACACCATTCTCATACTTGTACAACAATGGATGGAAATCATCCTGCTTCTTTGTACATAAGCTACATTGATGCCCATAAAGTTAATTACTATTGTTTCATGAGAAGTAACCCTGACTACTCTTTGTTGAATCATGGAACAAAGGTAAACTTAATTTATGGTCTTAGTTTTGCTTTGTTTTTTTTCCCCTCTACATTCACACAGCATTTTCGGATTAAACTTAACCAGTTTATATTTTCCCTCTATATGGTAAAGTCTGGAATCATAATAGATATCCCAAACATAGTGAATATTTGCTTCTTTCTTTTTTGCAACTTTGATTGATTGTTTTAGTGTTAGATGAAATTTCAGATTTCTTCTTGTTAAGGTATAACTTTTCTTTTATAAGATGTTAAGACTTGCTTCAAGAAGGCCTCTGTCTCATATCATGTTTGCACATTGCCTCATGTTTAGTGACCTTTGCTTTTGGCACAACTCAATGACATAAATTTGAAGTGATACTTTACACTCCTTGCAGTGGTTTCACATTACATATCCTCCTTATTCTGTAATAGCTTCTTGAACAATTGTTTTCTTAAATCGAAACTACTCGCTGTTATGGTAGAGGAGGATATTGGACTACACCAAGTATGAAATGATGAACAAAGCTTTGGAGACTTTTGGTGATCTTGGAGATGATGAGGAACTAGGACCAGCTGACTGGCCTACTGTCAAAAGATATATAGCAAGCTTAAATGATGTGGAAGGAGGACGTGTAAATCCACATAATGTAGCTCAGAATGATAATAGCTTGGACCCCCTGGACTTGAGTGATATTCGAGTACGGTTTCTGAATGGTGAGCTATTCCTTTTAATGTATATATCACACATTTAGCTTGTCTTTCTAATTTATGTGTGTTTGTGTCTGTGTGTATTTATGCTTGTGTGTATCTGCGACCCGCTAACAGGAAAGAGAATCAAAGATCAGTCAATGTAGAAATCATAAGAAAATTCATAAATAGAGTTTCCATTAAGATGGAAATTAGTTGCAATCCAGCAAACACAATATTTTTGGCTAAAGTGAAGAGGTTTTCTCCAAAGAAGATTATAAAACACTCCAAACAACAAAGGACCTAAAGCATGCATGAAGCTAAGCCAAAGTAATCTTCATTCGAAGAACTACCACAAATAGAGTTCTCTATACCATGTATTGCTATTTGAAGTAAAGAAAGGAAAAACCAAATTCCACTCTGACATGGACTCTTTATTGGGGTTTCCCTGTGCGTTTAAGAACATTGAGTTTAAATGCGGAATCATATTCTCGTCCAATGCAATCTTCTCTGTCATAGTTCAGTAGGAATTTAACAATTGGAACCCCTAATTCATTTGTCATAAAAGTATATTACTAGATTGGATAGAATAGAAATTCAGCTTAAGCTGTATATGTGAAAAATAGGATTCACTTCTCTCTGAAGGAATGTTAATTATGCTCCCTCCGCCCAAAAATGAATGTCCAAAAACTATTCAAATTTACTCTTGATCAAGAGCAAGTTTGAAAAAAAAAATTGGACATTCTTTTTGGGACGAAGGGAATAGTTGGTTTAAATGTGCAATGCTTACTTGAAAACCAATCCATCGAGCCTTGGCGTAGGTTAAGGTTACTACATTATGATATAGTTTATGTAGATCACCAGTCTGAGCTACTGTTTCCTAGAGTGGAATATTGTCTTCTAGCCTATGCTATTGTGGTCTACTATTTTGGATGCAACCGTCTGTTCTGCGATATGAATTATAACTGCACAAGACTTTACGGAGTCCAACTTGCAATTGCCTATCCTCCCGTTATATGGACTAAACTTATTTGGTAAAGCTTATCTGATGCTATTTTAGGATAATCTGTTGCATTTTAGGGGTTCAAGCTGCTTATTGGGGGATGTTAGATGAAGGCAGGATCACTCAATCTACAGCAAATCTTTTGATGCAATCTGTGGATGAAGCACTTGATTTAGTTTCTCATGAGCCTTTGTGTGATTGGAATAGTTTAAAAGCTAATGTTCACTTCCCTAATTATTACAAGTTTCTTCAAACAAGCAGATTCCCGCGTAAGATTGTAACATTCTTCACTGTCGAAAGGTTGGAATCTGCATGTTACATATGCGCTGCTTTCCTCCGCGCACACAGAATCGCACGACAGCAACTACATGACTTTATTGGTAAGCAATTTCCTTTTTTCGACTACTCTTGACTTTTGGTTGTTCATTACTACTTTTACTTGAATGTGCGCATATATGTACGTAAGTAATGTCTTTATGATTGTGATCTTTCAGTTGAATCTGACAAGATGTATCTGATAAATATTACGACTTTTTATAGTTGACCAAAAAGGGATCTTAAAAAGAATGCCAGAGTGAAGCATTGATGTCTAATATATCACTCTACAAGGAGGTCCCACCGAGTCACTCAATTGCTTTTGTTACACTATCCGATTAATGTTTATGCCTTCCAAGTATACATGTAATTAGGTGGCCTAAAAGAACAACTGAAGAACCTCTTGCAAAAATACCACGCTGCAACTTTCTCGCTCTTTCAACCACTATGATATACATGCGTTACTGCACACTTCTACAAATATACATGAGCTACAATTCTCATAACCATCTTATGAGGAAAACAAGAGTTATTCATCCACCTGGGATTGACAATTCAAAATTACATGTTCTTGATAAGGTATCAAATTCTGCTTTCATGGGTTAAAAGTTTCAAAGATGTGTAATCTTTAAAAACGATTGATTCTCCTAGTGAATACCTTCTCCTTTGGCCTCATAATGTTACCAACTAAACACAGAGGCTTTGACTAAATTATTGTAAAAATTAAAAGGAACAGAAATGAGAGATGAAAACCAAGACAACCTCTGAACTTTCTTTGGGAGCGAGTGATTCATTTTGGGCTCTCTTTGGGTCTAGATATTGGGGATGTTTAGATCTTATTTTCTGTCTAGTGATGATGGTGGGGGGGGGGGGAGGGGTTCTTGGTTTTTAGTGCTTCTCAAGTTTTAGTTTTCTTTCTTTTGTTGGTGGTGGTGTTTTTCCATATTGATTATAATGGTGAATATCTTATCCAGATCTATTAATTATTCTTATTTTTCAATGTTTCTCTAACCAAAAATTTATATAAAAATGACAATCAAATTGTTTCTCTGCTTTCTGGTTTAAAAAGGAGAGAAACATGATGGAAGGTTTCTTGTTATATTTAACTAAGCTGCCCAATCAGTATCTCTGGTCTCCACAGTACCAGAATTTAGCTACTTCCATTTTCTTAATTCTTATCCTCATAAATCAAGTTATGTCATTCCTGTAAGGCACAATAGGTCGCTTTGTAGTTAAGCAATTCATCCTTATTTGCAGAAAAGAGAGTTTCTTGTTGCTTGTGCTATCTCCATATTGTAGAAAGCAACTTTACATTTTTCACTCAATTTCCCACTGTAGGTGATACTGAAATATCGTCTACTGTTATTAATGAGAGTGAGGCAGAAGGAGAGGATGCGAAGAAGTTCCTGGAGGAAGTTCGTCTCACGTTTCCTGAGGTTTGTTGATTCGGACGCTTTCACTATATGTTATCAGTCATTTAATGTTCTAGATCCTAATTTCTGGTGTCAGATCCAATATTACTTAATGGTACTGCTTTTCAGTTTTCCTTGCTTATCTTTGGTTTACCCTCCATCTATGGGGATGTCCTGAGAAAAGTATTAACACAATGGCCTTTCAGGTTTTGCATGTCTTGAAAACAAGGCAGGTAACATATTCAGTGCTAAATCATTTGAGTGATTATGTTCAAAACCTTGAGAAGGTTGGATTGTTGGAGGAAAAGGAGTTGGTCCACCTTCATGACGCTGTCCAGGTATTTATTGCCTTTGAACTCTTGTATTTGTTGTGTTATGGGATTTTCAATTTTTTTCATACCGAATTTCAAATATATGCAGACTGACTTGAAGAAACTCCTGCGGAATCCTCCTATAGTTAAAATTCCAAAATTACATGATCTGATAAATGCCAACCCTTTGTTGGGAGCCCTTCCCTCTACTGTGCGTGCCCAGCTTGTGGGCTCTACTAGAGAGACAATGAAACTACGTGGGGCGGTGCTTTACAGAGAGGGATGCAAGCCAAATGGCATTTGGATTATTTCTAATGGTGTGGTGAAGGTACGCGAGTAAATTATACTCCATCCATGCCGCGAAGATAGTCCTGCTTTGATTTTTATGGTCAACTCAGTTAAATATTGATCACAACTTTATGAAAATCTAGCTATCCATATGCATTTCTAAAAGTTGTTATTGATTCACCATTAGGAATTATATCAATAACAACTTCTAGAATTGCACTGGGATAATTAGGTTTTCATAAAATTATGGTCAAAGTTAGATTGAGTTGACCACAAAAGTCAAAGTGGGATTATCTTTCCGGGATGGAGGGAGTAATGTATAGAGAAATATTTTGAATTGGATGTTAGGATATTATGATTACTGACGTCGTCTCACAAATGAGATTTTTTGATATACAGTGGGTAAGCAAAAGTATAAGAAACAAACATTCTTTGCATCCAACATTTACACATGGAAGTACGTTGGGCCTATATGAAGTGCTGATTGGAAAGCCTTATATCTGTGATATGATCACGGACTCGGTGGTCCTTTGTTTCTTTATTGAAGCTGACAAGATCCTATCAGTCCTTGGATCAGATCCTGCAGTTGAAGACTTCTTGTGGCAGGCAAGTTGATACAGCTTTTATATGCACCAACGCCCACTGGTACCTTATTTCCCAGTGATTAGCGCTAATGTATGAACTAACAATAACCTATTAAACTGAGTTAGTGATCACAGCTTATTACTCCCTCCGTCCCAAAATGATTTTTCCACTTTTTTGGCCCTTACTACGAATGAACCTTGAGCAATAATTTCAGGTTGATTTGACTATCCTAATGAAAATTTGAAACTTGGTTTTGATAGTATGTTGATTGTGTATCAATAATAAGTTTTGAATTTTCATTAGAATAACTAAATCAACCTAAAATTATTGCTCAAAATTCATTCGTAGTAACAACAAAAAAAGCGTGAAGTACATTTTGGGATGGAGGGAGTACAATTTTTTTTTTAATTGGCATTAATATTAATCTTTTGATATGCTAACAACATTAAACAGTTATTAGCATGAGGAGTTTCGAATTCATATTGCACATCTGCAGGAAAGCCATTTCTCATGGCCTTAAAAATTTTCAGGAAAATTAACAAAGTCGGTAATAAAAATCATGCTGTTCTACACTTTGTGGTTATTCAATTCATTGCTTTTTGCAGGAAAGTGCTATCATACTCTCTAAACTGATGCTGCCCCAAATATTTGAGAAAATGTTAATGAACGATATGCGATCCCTTGTTGCTGAAAGATCAACAATTAGTACATACGTAAGAGGAGAGCGGATTGAAATACCTCATAGCTTCATCGGTATCTTATTAGAAGGATTCATAAAAGCACAAGGTAGTCATGAAGAACTCATTACATCACCAGCCGCATTATTGCCTTCCTATGGTGACCGGAGTTTCCGAGTAGATGAAACATCAGGTGATTAAACGTCATTTAATATGTGAGAAAACTTTGTTTCATTTCTTTCAAAATATAGGCCGATTTTAAACTTCATTTCATATGTGAGAAAGTTGGCTTCATCTTCGTAATCACTCTTTATTCGACTTTTTGATATGTTTCATTTCTTTCAAAATATAGGCCAATTTTATATACGATCCTGTAACTGATCCTCCATTTTCTAATTCAATAACAGGTGTCAGGACAGCCAGCTTTTCTCATCAATCATCCTGCTATCTTGTTGAGACAAGGGCAAGGGTTATTATGTTTGATATTGCTGGATTTGAAGCCAACAGATCCCTCCCGAGAAGAACGTCTTCATTGATCTCACATGGTAAGGATCTTCCTCTGAGATCCCCAAGTAGAGAATATGGTGGTCTTATGAGTTGGCCCGAACACTTTTACAAGACAAGTCAACGCCATGAACATATGAGTAACAGTGATCAACGTATAAACAACTTATCTGCCCGAGCATTGCAGCTCAGCATTTATGGCCTCATGGTATGTTCAGCTATAATGTCTATTTTTCTAATGTTCTCTGAACAGTTTTGCTTCCGTTACTTAATTTCTTACTAGTTTCGTATATAATATGGATATCTTTCATCCGAATAATACTAGGGGCACAAAAAAGTCACAAAAACTTGCTCACAAAATCCTAGGAGTAATGATGTTATTGGTGTTTTTAATTAGAGTGTGGCGGGTCCATTATCGATGCAGCTAATAAAATATCGCCACCTCATTTTGTGAGAAAGATTTTTTGACCTTCTTTTGTGCCCCTAGCATTGCTCCTTTCATCCATATGAGTTACTCCCTCCGTCCCAATTTAATTTTCTTAGTTTAACTTGGCACGCTTATTAAACAACTAAAGTAAAATGGGTAAACAGTTATATTGGGTTGAGGACTGTCCGAAACACTATTCATAAGTCAAGTGGGTGAAAAGTAGGTTAGGTAAGTAGTGGTTTTTTATTTTTTGTAGGTCAATAAAGTTTAGAGGATAAAGTAGTTCAAAACATTGTTCACTATTTGCCATTTATGGAATAATGCAAAGTAAGAAGTTTATAGTGGGATGGACCAAAAAGGAAAGTAAGAAGCTTGGGACGGAGGGAGTAGTATGTTTTGAAAAAAGTAGAGAACTTTTGTTACTACAGGGAGTAGCTATTGCCACTACACAATTTGATTATCCACTACATGTATTAATGCATTTTGAACATAATTAATATGTTTGGACATAATTACCCTCAAATCCCCATTAACCATCATTCACCTTAGTTTAATCGTTTTTTGTTGTACATTTTCTTTTCGTTTTTATATATTTCTTGGTGTTTTTAAATTAATTCTATTAATTGTAAAAGTAAGTATTTTGTATCAGCTAATAAAAGTAAGTTAGATTGTATAAAAATATTAAGTTAAATAAATTTTCTTGGATCCTTCAAGAAACGAAAAAAAAAATAGTTTTAATCATACTAACTTAATGTTAAAATTTAAATTTTTAATGACTTCCAAAAAAACCAACGTGAATTTTTAATGTTTTTTTTTTTTTGAACAAACGTGATTTTTTAATGTTTAAGAACGTAAATTACATCATCATGCTTGTTGTATAACTTATTCCTGTATTTCCTTAGATTATCTGATAACAAATAAAATAATTTCTCTAAATTCCTTTTTATTTGAAACCTATAATTACTTCTAATATTTTCCATAAATGAATGTGTATATATTTTGGTAACAAATAATTTGTATAATTTTTTTTACCAAATTTATATTACTATTAATTATATTACTTGCAAATGTAAAAGCTTAGAACCTGAATAAAAATATTTTAGCAACAAAACTATAAGAAGTACATTATTTTTTCAAAACGCTCCTTAAATAAAAGTTAGATATTAATTTCCAAACAAGTAAAATTCAATTATTTCCTTCAATTAGTATGAAAAAATAATTTGTTTCGTATGTTACACAAAGTAAATGTTAACAAAATAGAATATTTTTTCTCAAATAATAGTTATAAAAATTTACTTTTATATACTTTTTTACAAGATATTGTTTTATTAGTTGATCAAAAGATTTATGAAAAGCCAAAAATATAAAATTTAATGAAATTTAATTAGTATGATTGAATAACTATTTGAAAACACCAAGAAAATTTAAATTAATTTCTTTTAGTATTATTAAAAATATTTATTTGAAAATATCAAAATTTAAAATAACTTATTTTATTATCATGAATAAAAAACTTTGTTTGAAAAGACCAATGAGAAAAAGTTAAAGGGAATGATTTGAAGGGCAATTGTGTCAAGACAATGATTAAATTCAAAATGAATTAAAGAATGTAGTGGATTATCGAATTATGTAGTGGCAATAGCTCCTCCCTTTCTTATAATATTCATCGTGAATTTGAAACTAATGAAGATGTAGAACTGTTGTGGAAAAGGTGAAATGCAATAAAAAATCTCAAATTTGGTAGTTGTAGTATAGCTCCTTAATTTATAAGACCCTTAGCATTCTCCAATAGTAATATATATATATATATATATATATATATTTTTTTTTTTTTGGGATAGGTGTTTTGACTAAAATCTCATATGCCCACTTTACAACACTTGTTCTGCATATCCATCTATTCCTCAACTGGAAATATGGATAATATCAATTCCAGATGGGATATTTAAAGCCTTGCATTTCAATATATAAGATCGTGGACCAATTAAAACCAATTTGGTGTCATAGATAACCTCCAGAAATGAGTTTACTCATGACCATGAGCTGATTCAAGTTTAATGTTAGACTTGAATCAATGAGATCTTCCGTTTAAATCCCTTTATGTGGCTTGTCTTCTGTTATCTGATATATGGAGTCTCAGTGATCAATTCTTTTGCAATTAACGTTCAAGGTATCTGATGAATACAAAATTTATGGCATGAACTCTTTTGAAGTCTAATTCTCCGTCTTTCTTTAGAAGGCTTAACTACCAAAAACGATAAGAAATCTTACCATACTTTCAGCCTGTGTATTTATCAAGGTTTTTCACAAACAGAGACTCTTAATTTCATAGTTTAAAAACCCTTAACCTCAATTCTGAATCTACTTCTTGGTAGAAAATAAGTTTCTTAAGTTAGCTAACGATGTCAGTAACTGACGATCAATTGATTTAGAAGTCCTCCCTTTAAACTTCTTCTCCTAACTTACGAAATGATAAAAAAAGAAAAAGAAAAAAAACTCCGACCTGAGAGCAATCTGAACTATCACTCTATCAGTATTGTCTATGCCCGACTCAAAATCCACCAAGTACGGTGCATATGCAAGTCTCCCTTGCTCCCAAACCCCTACCCTTCAGGGTGTTTTGCAGAAAGTTTTGTTTCTCCTTGCTTAAACTTCTGTGAGTCCTGTTCTTTGATTTTTATTAATCTATATATATATATATATATATATATATATATATATATTCTCCCTCCATCCCTCTTGAATCTACAAAAACTGCCATTTTGGTTTTCCCACTTTAATCTACAAAGTCTCAAAATGGAAATGTTTTAATACTTTTTAAATAGTGGGACCCACTTGTCATACTCACAACAACTATCCACTTACTATTATGAGAATAAATTATAAACGGATTGTCCGTTAAAGGCTTAAAATCGGATTCCATTAATCATGTAACACTGTCTAATTTAACCCAACTCTTCAACCAATGTTGAGCTGTAAAATTACTTCAGTTAAAAAGTTAATAGGGGAAAGTTAGGGTTTTCTTACTACAGATCAAATTAGATTTTACAGCCCCACCACCTCTGTCTTCCACTTCTTCGCTTGGAGCCTAGCGCCTCCTCCCCATTTGCGCAATTTACTGTTATTCAATCCAAATCCAACAATCAACAAATTGAGGTGTGTCAAGAAAAAAGTTTAAACACATTTACGATCTATTTCCGGTCTTCACAATTGATTTCTTGACCCATTTTCAATCTATTTCCGCCCTTCACCATTAAAGCCAACAAAGACCACCATCACTGCGTAACAACAAATTTGACATTGAATACGTAGCTTTTTCGGCCTTCAATGTTTTTATTTCACACCTGGGTTTATTCACATTCAACAAGATAAGTTCACTTGAGGGTTGGGTTCTTTAGCTCTGTAAATGAAATAGGTTTGATGCCGGGGGATTTTTCACGAAATTGTTTGCTTGGGTGGGATGTTTGCTTGGCAGGCGAATGACTTATAAATCAGCATTTGAGAGTCCACCGAGAGGAGAAAGGAGTGAGTGATGCAAAAAGAGAGAGAGAGAGAGAGAGAGAGAGAGAGTCTTTGACTATGGTTAACCTACTAGAAAAGTACAATAGTCGTGGTTTTTGCTGGTGATTTAATCTCCTTTGATTTCCAAAATGTTTCCACGTGGCAGGATCTTGATGGGATCCGATTTTCTTAAATTAACGGGTCATCTGTCTAAAATGAACTCCTTACTATTATCTACCACACTTTCTCTCTCCCACTCAACAATCTACACTCACAACACATCACCTTTTCAATCATTTTCTTAATTCTTGTGCCAAGACTCATTTTTGTAAATTAAAGAGGGACGTAGGGGGTATATACATTGTTCGAGGTTATTATGGTGATGGGGTTTTTAACATTCATTTTGGCTGACATACAACGTTAAATCAACAGGGAACTAACAAAAGAGAGGGTACGGAGACAGCTGCCACTGCTAGTCAAGTAAAACCGTCTCACAGCTTATCATATCCAAGGGTCCCATCAAATCATGCCCGCCGTCTTGTTTCAGTCAGATCAGAAGGTTCTACTACTATCAGAAATAATAACCTCAACATTGGAGAGCTCAAATCTCAAAACCTGACACAGCCGCTTCAAAGTTCAAGCACAAAACAGAAGCTCGATATGGATTACTCGAGTGATGAGTCCGGTGGGGAGGAAGAAGAACATGTCGTCAGAATTGATTCACCAAGTACACTTTCTTTTCGCCAAGCTTCTTAGAGATCTCTAATGTCATACTCCCTCCGTCCCGGAAATAAGATAGTCTTACTTTGTTTTCAATGGTCTAACACACGTGAACTTTTGATTTGTCAGTTAGAATTTATTAAGAATTTCTCTAGGATAATTAATATTTGGTCAAAGTTCACTTGTTTTGACCATGAAAACCATAATGGGACTATCTTTCCCTTGACGGAGAGCGTATATATTAGCTCGCTCTTTCCTGTGCTGTTAATAAGATTGATGTTTCCATTGTTGTCCCAACAATTGATTTTTTCTATAATTTGTTATGAATTAGGACATTCGCCTAATTATGATGATTGTTGCTATAAAGCCTATATAAATAAATTAGGGAATTTGCTTTGTAATGTAAGATGTCGTTTTGACTATGTTATGTTTGAGTTGTATCCAGAGATTTTCTTTTGAGCATACATCCTTTGTTGTTGGCATTGTTGCTTGGTGACGGAAATTGGTGTTGTAACCTCCGCCTCAAAAAATAAATCACTTTTATTACTCCCGCTTCCTAGCGATGACCAAACACGGTTCCGGTTCTGAAAAAGCTTGAACCGTAACCGAACCGTTTCTCTTCCGGTTACGGTTCGGACCCGCCGGTCCACACATTCCTTTTTTGATCTTTTTTTTTTTTTAAACAAAAAAAACAACTATAATAATATTTTATTGCCGCATTTTTATATATTCAAAACTCAACTTTTCTTGAAGAGGTTCGTCCCTCTTTTTTTTTTTATATACTCAACAAATTTCTATTATTTTTATTCATTGAATTTGGCTAAAAATTTAGTCAAAACTCAACTTTTCTTGTCAACTTTCTGTTAGTAACGGTTAATTTTGATGAAACCGTTAAAAATCTAATGATTTTGACGGTTTTGCTAACGGTTCCGGTTCGGACTAGGTGGTTCGTGGCGGTTCGGAACCGCCGGTTCACGGTTTTTAGAGGGCATGAACCGGAACCGGCCCGTGTTACAAACGGTTCCGGTTTTTGTCACGGTTCAAGGCGGTTCCGGACTTTTTGGTTTCGGTTCCGATCCAGTTCGACGGTTCCGTTCCGTTTCGGTTTGGCCATCCCTACCGCTTCCTTGAAACGGATGACCTTTTTGTCTCAAAATAAATAACTTTTTTTTACATAAAACCGTCTCTAAATAATTTTTACCAAAAAAAAAAAAATTCATTATTTGCAAAATTAGAAGATTAGAAAGTAGATACTCCCTCCGTCCCATTTGAAGCTTCACCATTTTGGTGATGGCACACAAATTAAGGAAAGGGATGAGTGTAAGAAGGGTTGTGAGAGGGAAGAAGTTAGTGGGTATGACAAGTGAGACCTGCGATTTAAATAAGGACAATGATACACATAGGGAAAACTCAAAGGGAAAACTCATAGTGAAACACTTTAAACCGTTGGATGAGTTTTTATTAGTGGGGCTCACAAACATTTATTACAATCCAACGGATTACAGTGTTTCACTATGAGTTTTCCCTTTGAGTTTTCACTATACATATCATTATCCTTTAAATAATCCCTCCGTCCCATATCTCTGTGCACAAATTGCCATTTTAGGTGTCTCATTGATAAGTCACACTTTTCTAAAATAGCAAAGAATCTTTATTATTCATCCCACACATTCTCTCCTACTTTACTTTTACACTCACAACACCAATCAACTTACTATTCCCTACCCCACTTTCTTTCTCACACTTCACTTTTCACACTCACAACAACTACCCATTACTATTCATCCCTTAATTCCCGTGGAAAACTCATTTTGTGCACATAGTTATGGGACGGAGGGAGTATGTGAGGGGAAAGTGGGTATGACAAGTGGGCCCCATAATTTAAGTACTCCCCCCGTCCCAAACTTATCGCTACTTATTTCCGTTTTTGGCGTCCCTTACTTATTGCTACTTACCTAAAATGCTCAATTTTCTCTCTCCTATCCACTCACAACCAAGGTTCTAAAAAGCGCTAGGCGGTCGCTAGGCGTCCCAGCAGCGCCTAGGCGGGGTCTAGACGGGGCGAAATAGTTATAATATCTTAGGCGGGATTTAGGCGTTTCATGAACGCCTAGACGGACGTCTTTTAGAACACTGCTCACAACAACTATTCACTAACTTATTTTCTCTCTCATACCCACTCACAACACTTTTTCAACATAATTTCTTAATCCCCATGCATTCCCATTTAGTAGCAGTAAGTATGGGACAGAGGGAGTATGTGAGGGGAAGAAGTGAGTGAGTATGACAAGTGGGGTCTACATTTTTTACTATTTTAGGAAAGGATGAAGCTTTTAACGGGACACCCATTTGGGTAAAAGGTGAAGCTTCAAATGGGACAGGTGGAGTACTAAAGATTTTGATACAATTTTATTACTATACTGTAATTTATTACATAGTAGGTTTTGGGGGAAATTAGTTTTTCCCTAAATTACAGAAGTCAATTTTTTTTACTTGCAAGCATTAACTTCACAAAATCTTCTGTAATTTACATGCAAGGTATTGCAGTCACTAGTTAATTTTCTTTTTGGGGAAGCTTTCACTCACTTGAACTTCTCTACCAACATAGCATCTAGGAAGCAAATCAAGCTAACAGTTCCATCAAAATACACCTTTTTTTTCATGTAGCTATTAACTAAACAACATCATACAAGTAAACAACTTTTTTTTTCTCTAACATAACTTACAAAAAAAAAAAAAAAAAAAAAAAAAAAGGTAATCTACAAAGAGCTCCCATTATGCATGGAGTTCAGGCCGCCAGGCCCACATAACTTACGTCAAAGAAAATTCTGCTTCATCTTTGTAATCTCGTATCATCCTTATAAACAACAATGATTTCGGCCTGTTGATGTGGCTGAGAACTTACTGTAAATATGCTCTCTGACAGGACTTATCAATTTACCTTAAGTGCAGGGGAATCAAGTTCATATAAGCTTTTCTTCAAGCCTCATAAAGCATTCCCACCTCAATACGCTGTTGTAACGGCATCTCAAAAGCCGGAAGTGCAGACCTACAATTGCTATGCATAACCTCATAAAACGCGAGCATGAATCTGTCAAACCGTGAACAATTCATTCCTACATAAAACCTTGTCTTCCCTCTAACATGAACTACACCCGCTTCCCACGCTTCTTGCAATTCCACAATTTCTTCATTCTCATTCTCTTGAGACACTGACGCGTCAGAGGAATTATGTAATAAATGAGCTCGCAAACTATTGGTAATTTGACTAACCAAATCCCCTTCTAGACTAAGAGAATCTGCATAACCATACTGAATCACACACCCGTAAACTCCTTTTAGTCCTAATTTTCTGACAACCACTCTTTCATGTGATGCAACTTTCGGGACCAACAAATATCTTAGTGTTGTGAAAATAGTTACCTTATGAAGTGATCTCATGTTCTTGATGTAATGACCGAGAATTGGGGTCAACCCATCTTGGATGTTGGTATAAAAGAAGCAAATTCCGGGTACCCTTTGGACACCCGGATCAGATAGTAGAATTCCGAGCCTATCCATGTCTATTTTGTGAGTTAACTCGTACTCCATCTTTCTTTGCCTCCCGTAAAACCAGCCAAACATAATGAAAGCGAGAATAAATGAAATGGCAAAAGGTATCCATCCGCCTTCTGGGATTTTGGTGAAGACGGCGCTCACGTAAATGCCTTCCATCCCGAAGAAGACAAAGAAGTAGAGAGCGACAAGAATGGGGGGAGTTCTCCAAATCATGATCATGACTAATGTGAGTAGTACAGTTGTGATGAGCATGACCAGGCTGACAACAACACCTGCAAATGATTATTTCTTCATTAGCAAAGGCAAGAAACTGTAACGAGAGGATTTCTTTGAACAGTCATAGCAGAAACACAGTTCAGTTATATTTTCTACTCCATAGTATGTCTAATTTCATTTCAAACAAGATACTTTGGTCCGACTTCCATTTTAACCATTAGACTTATTTTTTTGCTTGGAAAACACTATACTCTAGGAAATGTTTGCCCCATGCTCAAAAACTTAACCCTGTTAGATTATAATGGATGGAGAACGTTAATTATTTATACTACCACCCCTCAGCGTGAAAGATTAGTGGGTGGAAGTGTGACTTATTATGAAAAAATCTTCAATTATAATCTAACGGATTAACTTTTTGTTGGGGTTGGGGCGAACATTTCCAAGTGTATAGTGTTTAGCGTGCAAAAAAATAAGTATAACGGTTAAAGTGGAAGTCACTGGTTGAAATGAAATTAAAACGTTTCTAATAAAAAGAATAATGAGAATTTGTAAGAGGAAACTTTAGCAGTAGTAGTCATTTTTCTCTTTATGATATCATGAAAACATGAATTAGCAATTCTCTACCTACATTATCGATAGAATGAAAGTGTCATTGCAAAGTTATAAGTACATACCAAAGGCATTTCCTATATCTTTGCCATCTCCAAAGATAAGTATAACAGCCACACAGAGAATCATGAGGATGTAGTTTACTTCTGGTGAGTAAACCTCGCCTTCTTTGCTAGAGGATGTGTGCACAACTTTAACCCGAGGAAAGTAATCCAGTACAACAGATTGCTTGATAACAGAAAATGTTGCTGAAATCAATGACTGACTTGCAACTATTGCTGCCAATGTGGATATGATAAAAACCGGCCAGTATATCTGAGTAGGTATGAACTTGTAAAACCCATTTTCATGATCATCCGGGTGCTTGATCAGGTAAGCTGTCTGACCCGCATACGTTAGAACCAATGATGGGTATATGGTGAATAAAAAGGCAATCTGTTGGGAGCGAGGGTGTTAGGAGCACTTTCTATAAATCAGACCAACGGAAAAAACTACACCATCCGTCCCAAAAAGATAGTCCCAATTGACTTTTGATGGTCAACACAAGTGAACTTTGACCACACATTAATGGCAATCCAATCATCCAAGTGAAATTCTAAAAATCGTATTTGATAAATCATTAAGTGATTTATCAATAACAATTTTTAGAGTTTTATTGGGATGATTAACTTGACATTAATGTTTGGTTAAATCCCCTTGGGTTGACCATAAATAGTCAAATAGGACTATCTTTCCAGGACGGAGGGAGTATGAGATTGCAAGGCAAGTACAACACCTGAATGGACCTCCTGTTGAAATGTCCAAGATCAGCAAACAATGCTTCAGAACCTGAATAAGATTGATAACAACAAAACTGAAATATGCATAGTTCCTCTTTTGTTTGAATGATGTAATTTAATTATACAAATGTAAACGAAGACAAAAATCAAATAGAAAACGCAAACAGAAATATAGCTGCTCTAAACAAATGCTCAATCATGCTTGTCTATTTCCTTATTTTTATATTACAAGTTTTTTTTTTTTTTTTTTTTTTGTATGAACTAGTACAAGGTTAGTAAAAGCGTTAATACAATAAGCAAATTCAATCCTCCTTCACTGCCTTGCAGGTTTGAAATTTATACTCGCCCATTTGGATATTCATTTTGAGAGGGTAATCCACATCGATAATGCATCAAAATACTACCTTTGTCCCAAAATGAATGCCCAAATTTGCTCTTGATCAAGAGCTAATTTGGACATTCATTTTGGGACATAGGGAGTATTAAAGAGATACTATGCTCATTTATGACAAATTTGGATAACGAAGTATATACAGTTCATGGAAATGGTAATCCAACATTATAAGTATCAGTCTCGAGATATGTCTGGAAGAGGCTCACCTGTGATGCAAAGGACGGTACCTCCAAGCAACAGCCAACCTTCTCTGCCGTTTCTCCCAAAGAAATTGAAGATGTAGTATGGAGATATTGCTTTAAAAATACTAGGGTAGTGATAAATAATATTATAAACTCCTACAATTGGAGTAACAATGGTCCAGGCACCCATTATTGGGGAGAAAAGGAAACTCACGCGTGAAGTACCGAACCTCTGGAGCAAAAATAGAACAAAAAGAACTATTGCAGAGAGAGCTTCGACCCATGCTGAAAGGTGAAAAAGAAACAAAATGAGCTCTTTAAAATTAATAACTCTGGTTTACTAAAACAAAATTAAATATGGATCATGTTATATATGTGTGTGTGTACAACATATGTGTATAAATGGGAAGTACTACGTTACCCACTTCATACGTATCTTAGCAAGTGACTAAACTTTTTATGACTAAGAACCCCTTATTTTGTGCATAAGAGATTATATAAGAAGGGCCAAATAGAAAAGTAATTACTTTAAATTAGGCCCCGTATTCAACGCTGCTTCATTACCACGGGTTTTAATATTTCGTTCTCCAACTCTCTGCAAAACTGTTTGTTCCTCATTTATTATTTGAAAACCACTGCCTCTAACTCACGGCCCACCCATTAGAAAGCAAATTAGTTCTTCATGAATTGAACAAAATGATTATACTGAGTTTTCAATATGTAATTTTGTAACTTAGCATCATAGTTATTAAAGGCCCAAGACGCACCAAGGCGCAAAAGGTGTGCCCGGAGCCTAGGTGCGCGCCTAGGCGCGCTTTTGATAACTATGGTGCGTCCCATAGTTATTAAAGGCCCAAGGCGCAAAAGGTGTGCCCGGAGCCTAGGCGCTCCTAGGCGCGCGCCTAGGCGGGCTTTTGATAACTATGCTTAGCATTTGGGTGCCTTAACACATTTTACAATCTCATTCTCTTAAGAAAAGGGAAAACTATATTATCAACAACAATTTTCAATATGTTGAGACTCGCGATGGCTTCAACAACAACAACAACAAGGGAGAGTCCCAAAATGATTTAGAGCCTGCCAACATGGATCGACGTACGAGCTCGTCAAAGAAAAGGTGAAACATCAGAAGGAGTGGAGAGACTACAAAGAAAAAAAAAAACTTTTTGAAAGCTAAGAAGAAATTGAAAGGGCAAATTGCAATTAGGTAACCTGTGTTTTGGTCACTTATGCAATTTTGTTCCCGAAAGTGAAAATGTGTTAGTCCGAATCCTCACATTGATAATAATTTGTACAAATTGATGTAAAAACTAACAAGGTGTTTTTCTTTCACGGGGATCAAAGTCATGTACCATGCACATGACTTTAAGAGGGGAACTTTTCTCAATAGGAGGCCTTGTGCGATTCACGTGCTTTTGTGTGTATGGGATTTCCATCCTCTTTTTCATTAATAATGGAAACAATTAGCGCCATTAATGGAGGTATTGACCCCCCCCCCCCCCACAAGTTCCCCAATTTTATCTTCGTTTTCTTCCATAAGGCGACATCAACCATTTTCTTTACCCGTTCAACCTTTGATACGACATAATTATTCTTGTTCTCTCCTTCATTCATAATGCATTGTCGATGTGGATTAACAGCAAGATCCTGTCTACATCTCATTATGGAGGAGAGAACAAGAAGAATTTTGTCGTATTTAAAGCTAGAGGGGTAAAAAAAAGGTTGATGCCACCTTTGAGAAGGAAACAGAGAGAAAATTGGGTACTTATGGGGGATTGAATTCCCCCATTAATGGCTACAGTTTGGTTATTGTTGTTATTGATCAACAAGGAAATCCCGCCATATACACACAAAAAAGCACGTGAATCGCTCAAGGCCTCACGAAATAACAAAAGTGACTCTTTTATTCCGTTAAAAAAAAAAAAAAAAAACCTTTTTAATTTTTACATCAATTTGCAAAAAATTGTCAATGTGAAGAACCATACTGACCGACACATTTTCACTTTCTGGAACCAAACTGCAAAGGTGATAAAACAAAAGTTACCAAATTGCAATTTACCCATATGAAAAAAAGAAGAAATAAGTATAAAGAATATCAAATGGGATAGAGGGATTGTATATAAATACATACATTGTATATATTTATATAAAACATATGACATACATTGTATATATATATATCATATAGGATAGAGGGATTGTATATAAATATATACATAGATTGGGAGTTCACAATACATATGTTTTTAGAGGGGGGTGGGGGTGGGGTGGGTAATATCCAATAATCTTTTTACCGAAGGAGAACCAATGAAGCAGGCTGTTGTCACTTTTCAAACCCCATGAGAACCCAATGTAGTTAACCAAGAGCATCACACAAATAATACAGGCTGACAGAATTCTATTGGCATGCCTTCAATAGCACAAGTTATTGGTACGAGGCTCTGAATTGGTTCCATCACTCTGAAACTTTTTATTTTTCATTTTAGTGAAGTCCCATGAAAACCATTAATATCCTTTCAATGGACATATACATGCAATAACTACTCCATGAGAAATCCAAAAAGTCAACTGATTCCTTTGGTGTGCCAGATTTAAGAGTTTAGGAACCTTGATACTTAGTACTTAGTACTTACATTTGGTGATCGTAGGGAAAGGCGCCCTGATGCCATCCATTGCTGATAAAACTGCATAACATAAATGGAAAAAATGATAAATCAAATAATGTAGTCAGAATCTTTCTTTCTAGAGATCCTAAAATTTGAGGAAATTCAATCAAAATAATTCTACCCTGTGCGAGGATCACAAACCAGAGATTGCAGGAGTGAGGATTCCATCACCAATTAGCATGCACATGCCTAGCATTGCAATGAAAAGCAACAACCTCCTTGCAAACAAACTCTTCTCAATAAATTTTCCAAGCCGACTTGGTTTGTCCGAGCATTCATATAGGTTATCAGGCGAAAGCATTGATTGTGAATTGATTCGTTTCGAAGGAATAATTCCAATATTCATGTTCCTGCAGAGTAGAGAATAGAGCGCAAATGTTCCACCTATAACAAAAGATTCCACCCAGTATATTTACTTCATGCAGATATAAGCTACCTAGGATATTCCACAATAAGAAAATGCTTCACTACGTAAACATGCCTCCAGTATGAATAAAATTCCAACTAAAGAAGTGAAGAGTGAAGAAATACTGCTGAAAGCAGCTCTAAATATTGTAGAAGAAGACAAGATTTAAAAATAACTTCATGGACATATAGTTGCTTACAAGGTATTAGCCATGTTGACATAATTAGATATGTAAAGGGAAACGACAAATTTGGGTCCAACTTTTAGGTGGTTTGTGCCAAACTGAGTTTGATGTTCCATTTTTGTCAATTTAGGGTCCAAAGTTAACAGCGGTAGTCAGTTAAGGGTTTTGGACATATCTGTAAGAAAAAAAATGTTAACTTATCACGTGCATTGCACATGCGAAACTTATAAGTATGTTTGGTCTTTTCATGTAGGCACAACCCCAAATAATATTTTTTTATTAAATTTAGACCCTAAATTGACAAAATCCTAACATTAGACCCCAATTTGGACTACCACCAAAGTTTATACACCAATAAACGCCCCCTAAATTTGGACCCTATATTGTCATTTTCCCAAAATAATTTCTTCGCCCTATATTATTTTATCAGACTTTATCGTGTGACGCAATGTGATCTACAATTAAAAAAGTTTATTCGGTTATAAGTTGATAATCAAGAATTAGCAATTATTACTACCAAAGAAGAAAATGAAAGCAAATTTGAAGAAAGTGTGCGTGGTTTAAACGTGTGGGGTGTTTGTGCTGTTGGGCGATAAAATAAAAACAAGGTTTGCATGTTTTCATAGTTGGAGAGGTGTGATTTAGTTAAAATCTGTTTTCTTATTGGATAAAATGACTAACACAAGGTCCAAACTTTGGGGTTGTTCCCAAATCGGGGTCCAGACTTGAGGGGTCTTCTTAAATTGGGGTCCAAAATTAGAATTTTGTCAATTTAGGGTCGCCAATGAAGGGTAAAACGGAAATTATAACCCCAGATAACGTTAGTTAAGTCACATGTCCAAGGATCGTGATGACTTGATGATTTTTTCTAACAATTCCTAAAAAAAAAAAAAAAAAAAAAAAACCCTAACTGACTAACGTTGTTAACCTTGAACTCTATATTGAAAAAATTGGAACATCAGATCCCGACTGGCTCACTGGCACACACCCCCTTAACTTTAAACTCTATATTGTCATTTTCCCATATTTAAGTCATATATAAATACTTCAACTAGAATCTTTTAGCTACCCCTACCCTACCCTGCCCATAATGGTATTCTTCTGATGCAAAGGTCATTTGCCATAGTCCTGAACTGTGAGCTCAACTGAGCCGGTATTGGTGTGTCCAAACTGCTTGGGTAGGCTACATTTAGAAAATATTCCATTAGTTTTCTAGTTGTCAAGAATATTTTGGCCATTTCTGAATTCGCGGCAAAAGTTCTTCAGTGATCAAGTTATGGTAGAATCTTATTCTAGAGTATTATTAGATTAAGAAAATATTTCATTAGTTTTCTAGTTGTTAAGATTCAGTGGGAACTGTTTCCAAACGCAGGAGTCTTAATTGATATTTCTGCTATTAACAAGTCAAATCCTTGCAGGACTCAGTGTTCTTGTTGTCCTGATTAGTTACAAGTAAGGAACCCAAATCCTAGTGGATTTAGGATAACGAGTAGCCTATAATAGTGGTAATTTCTATTACATGGAGAGATAAATATAGGAGTTGTACAAGTAAGGAATCCAAATCCTAGTGATGCTCAAAATCCTTGGGTGCACTCGAGAGATAAATATAGGAGTTTTACAAGTAAGTCAAATCTTAAATCCTAGTGGATTTAGGATTACGAGTAGCCTATAATAGTTGTAATTTCAGTCACTTATTTCCTTGAAATAAGCAGCAATTCCATCACTACCAAAGGCATTTTTTCAATCCCAAGAATTTTACCAATTATAGATGTTCCCTACACATTAATCACTTAAAACAATTAATTTTTGCTCTATTTCTACTCATTTGTACTTTTCATAGCCCTACAACTTTTCCCTTTATTAGCTTAAGCCATCCAAATCATAACCTTTCTTTTGTTTTGTTTGGAAACACCTAGCTTTTCTATTCTCCTTGTTAAAATTCTAAATACAGTTGTTAACTAGCTTTCTTTTTCATGCGTTTTAGCCCAACCTTTCAAGTCTAAGAGCCTACCAGTTTACATTTCTATCCCATAACATAACAATTCAACAATGTCTCAGATGAAATCCATGCAACCCATCAGACATAAAACTATAAAGTTGTTAACTGAAAAGACGTGGCATGCCACTTTGTACATAGTATCAGTGTTTATTAATGGTAACTCGGTCATCATCAAAATGGAACCTTATGAATTAAGGAACTAGTAAATATGGATGTATGGTATAGGAAATTCAGAGTAGGAGTCGATAATTCGAGATTATAATTAACTCAGATGTAATAATCACATTATGCATTTATATACGGCATACCTTCGCCCTGGTCATCAGCTTTGAGAGCTATGCAAGCATACTTGACAACTCCGATAAGAGAAAGCGTCCAGAACATGATGCTTTAGATTCCCAAATAGTCATCTTCTGTTGGAGATTTTAATGGCATAGACGGATAAACATAAAGTGGAGAAGTCACTAGTCCGCCAAAGACAACACCTAAAGTCTTGTAAGCAAGCAGTAGTGTGTCCCTCTGACTATTCCCCTAATTTAACATTATACATTTCAATACAATAAGAACAGAAAATGTGAAAGAAATAATAAATCTGTTTGTCATCATATCAGAGAAAGCATCTTAAGGTAAGGAAAACAGAGGTGTAGCCCTTGTTTGTAATCAACTATGCCGTTGACTTTTCATTGTCCTGTACTAACTCTAGTTTAATTGAGATATTTATCAATATTCCACAGAAATGCCTTGTATCAAGAATCTTATAGCAGGGGAAAGCACATACAAATATACTGGGATAGAAACTTACAACAATGGAGGTAAAGTAAGAGACCGTGTCAACGTAAAGAGTTCTGACTACCATATGTTTAGTTTGATGAACATAAATGAGTTGCACTTAAGATCAGCATCTGAGTTAGCCTCTTAAAAATGAGGGAGTTCTTTAATGTAATACGTAGAGAGCGTGTGGGTGTGTTATTATTTACAACGGGTTGAATTTATTTCTAATACAAAGTTTTATGTTCAGAGCTCTGTCAAAATTGTGATGCGAAGGAAAAAAATAAAATCCCTTTCATAAGAAGAATTGAAGTCTGATCTCTAAGGATTTAATTCAAACACCCCCATTAACCCAACCATACAAAATATAAATAAAAATGAAAGCGGCAGAATCAGTGGTTTCATTAGTTATATATATTGGATACCCATGAAAAGGTAAATTAAATAATTAAGGTAACAATCCCCGAAATTATTATTTGATTCGTCTTCATAACTGACAGGACCAAGACAAGGTACTAAGACATGTGCATTTAATGTAAAAAAATATATTACAAAAGCTTGTCTTTGGACTGAATAGGAAAGAAGAGAAAAAATAGAAATTTTCAAAATTGATTCGGACAAGCAGAAGGAACGAAATGAGTAAAATAGTATTCCCTCATAAAATTACTTGTTTTCCGTCCTGATAACGGCCATGATTGGAAATAGTTAGTTTCACGTGGAATATCATCCTTTCATTTGCATATCCACCTCGCTTTAAAATCAATATTTTTCTTGTTTTTTCCTACTTGAAATGTTACTAAACGAGAATCCCAAATTCAAATTTGAGCCTTCCAGCTTCCATTCTCTATGGAATCTAGATTCAATTAACTTAATAAGTTGGGGATAACATTTCAAGCTTGAAAGAAAACATGTTCCACATCTATCACTCATGAAACATTCTCCTTTATTATTCAAAAGGTTCAATAGTACTTCCGTTTTACGAAAATAATGCTGCTTACCGAATCAAAATGTCAAACCCAATAATTCGTTGAAAATACAAAACGAACAAAGCACCACTTGAATTAGGTCTTAAACAACTATAACAGCAGCCTAACATTGAAACTGTTGACAAAATACAACACGTATTTGCAGTTGATGCATACAAATATACAGCACAAATGAGAATGAAAAAAAATGCATCACACACACACACACACAAAAAAAAATAAAAAAAAAACAAAAAACACAATGTTACTCTGATGAGTGTCCACTTGAGTTCATGATCAATTGATAAAGCAGAGCAATGATTCGGCCACAAAAAAGTCATAAAATTTGGTAAAAAAATCATAGTTAGCAGCATTCAATTGAAGTATTTGAAAGCCAAAACACTAACTGTCACCCATGATTATCTGATAAGCTTATTACGACTACTCATTCCGTCTCATACTTACTGCTACTAAACGGGAGTGCACGGGGATTAAAAAAATAAGCTGGAAAAGTAAGTATTGTGAGGGGTATGAGAGATAAAATAAGTTAGTGGATAGTGAGTGGATAAGAGAAAGAAAAGTGAACAATTTATTTGGGTAAGTATCAAATAAGTCCGTGACTCCCAAAATGGAAATAAGTAAATGGGACAGAGGTAGTATATTTTTATTACTAATGGATCGAAAAAAATTATGAAACTAATCTGAAAGGAAATTGCGGCATTATTTTGATAGGTAGGAAGACAAATTAAATACATTAATCAAAGCGGAGAGAAATAATTCAAAGGAAAGACGAACAATTAAAATGTGAGTAAGAAAACACACACTCACACACCGTTTGAGGCGGAATCGGAGATGAGAAGTGATGGCCGTTGGTGGCGGAAACATCACCATTGTTGATTACCACCACGACCTCCGACGACCGAGTTGGGGCCGAGTCAAACTGACCCAGCTCTCTATGATCCATATTGAAGCTTCGTCGCTCAATCGGTCAATTATTTCTAGTTTTTACTAGTATTTATACTTTGATTTTTATTTTAAATTCTAGACGGACTGGAGTGTAACGCAGGCCTTGTCCGGTAGAGCGGTGCGTTTTAAATTGATCAAAAAATAATCAGCTTTTTGTTAATTAAGCGTAATAGAGAGTTTTTAAGTGGAACTTTTTAAAAACATTAGTCATTTTTAGTCGCTCCAAATAGTAGCGTCCAAAAAGAACCATCGTTTTGAAAAATACTCCCTCCGTCCCAGCAGAAGTGTCACTTATTTCTCTTTTGGTCCGTCCCAGCACATGTGTCACTACCCAAAATGGAAATGTTTTAATATATTTATATTCAACCAACCCCACCATTTAACCTCACTCATTTTCTCTCTTCATTTTTCACCACTCATTTTATTCAACCAACACTACTATTTACCCCACTCATTCTCTCTCTTCATTTTCTACCACACACCTACTACCTTTTCTTAATCCTCGTGTCCCAAAAATTGGTGACACTGTTGAGACGGAGGGAGTATATGTTTTTAAAACTGCACAGACAAGCCTTAAAATATGAAGAAAAAAAAAAGACGCCATTTAAGTTGTAAAAATGAGATAATTTATTTCCTAAATTTGTGAGGTGGACCAACTTACAAGAACTCCTATTTCTTTTTCTCACTTAAAAATAGTCGTCCATTAACTTAAAAGTCGTCCATTAACTTAAAACACGTGGCAATTTTCCAAGTTGTGAGTTGAACCCACTAACAATAAGCCTTTATCGTTGGTGGTAGTCTTTCTTTTTCTGGAGTCACTCCATATATCAAAGCAAATAGAAACTTTAGATGATAACTCACCAAATAATTCAACTAACTGAAATTTTTTATTCTCCAACCGTACCTTTAATATCACGTGTAAAAATCGTACGTGGTATTCTTTTGGCCAAGGGATTAAGAGAAAATTTAGCGAAATTTTCATATGACGGATCATCGAGGAAACTAAATGGAAGACTTTTCAAACAAACAAGTTTAGCCATTTCTCTCCTATGAACATTCTCGGAATATGTAAATAGATTAGGAGAAGACGTACCTACGTCACTTCTTTGTGACGGACCCGTGAATTGCAATTGCGTTTGAATCGTATCGATTCCATATTCGCTGGGATGTTTGGATTTCATATGGCTAGTATAACTCCCGTATCCATCGTATCCATCACGAGATACCATGCATATCTTACATTGCAATAGTTGCATTTTCCATATGTTTGCTCGAGATTTTGGCCATTTTCTTGAACTGTTTTGTGAAAATGGATGATTTTGGCCTTGCCGATATAGGAGCGTCATTTGTTACTTTACGACGCCGCCCTCCTCCTCTTGTGGCATCCACGTCCATATATAGTATTGGCATCAATTTCTTAGGTATTTGGAGTACCCATATTAAGAAGCTCTTGCACTTCATCATCATCATCTTATTCACGTTGCCATACATTTTGGCCCGAAATTCCCCCATCAAAATAAAGACCTCCCTCTTCGTTAGATGGTAGTGGTGGTGGTTCTTAGGAGGA
This sequence comes from Campanula takesimana, assembly GCA_026119855.1. NCBI lineage: Eukaryota > Viridiplantae > Streptophyta > Magnoliopsida > Asterales > Campanulaceae > Campanula > Campanula takesimana. The sequence continues at coordinate 134,413 of JAOWBW010001512.1, read as the reverse complement.
TGGTGATGAGTTCCCCTTACCCTTCTTGATACCAAGTTTTTAAGCATATTCATGTTTGAAAATAAGAAAAATAAATGGAAATATGTGAAATGAATGAAAAATGTGATATGAAGGATGAAAATATGGATGTGAAGCATGAAAATATGGATGTTGGATGGAAACAATGAACTTTGATCATATTGGAGCTTTGGAAATGGTTGAATCTAGGGCTGTTAAACGAACCGAGCCCGTTTGAGCTCGGCTCGGGCTCAGCTCGTTAAAGCTCGGTTCGAATGGGCTCGAAGTGCTATTCGAGCTCGAGCTCGAACCGAGTTTTCGAGCTCGAATTTTTATCGAGCCGTCTCGTGTTTGGCTCGTTTGTTCGAGCTCGGCTCGTTAGAGCTCGGTTCGTGTTCGGCTCGTTAGAGCTCGGCTCGTGTTAGACTCGTTAGAGCTCGTCTCGTGTTGCTCGGCTCCATAAGCTCGTTAACACGGGTTATTTTGTTTGCGTTTGACTCGAGCTCGGCTCGGCTCGTTAAGCTCGAGCTCGACTAAATAATCATTATTATTACTTTTGTAATGAATACATATACATTATATGTATATACAACATTGTACAAGGAATAAATCATAACTAAAATATTTTTATCTTCAAAATGAATCAAACAACATTAATTGTACAACAACTAAAATTAATTTAATTTTTATACATTCATATAATGATCATATAGCGACTATACACATACAATAAAATAATACAATATAGATTGTACACGATTAAATTCTCAAATAATTCATATTTAAAATAAGAATTCCCAAAATACCAACCCTCCCAAACTATTTGCCAAAATGTCCATTTTATAGAAACTCGCTACTAGTGATAGTGAATTTAATTTTTTCCTGGTGAAACTCGCTACTAGTGATAGCGAGTTTAATTTTTTTTCCAATAATTTTGCCAAATTTTTTTTTTCAGAAATCGCCGAAAATTATTTACATTTAATTGAAATCGCTACTACCAAAAGCGAGTTTAACCTAAACTCGCTATCTGAAATAGCGAATTTAGGCGACCTGAACTCGCTATTCCCATTAGCGAGTTTACTGAAACTGAATTACTAGTCAACTTACAGCCAACTTACAACCCCTACCAACACTTGTAACAAACTTAAACATGTACCAATCATATTTCAACACCTTTGACAAACAACCATATTCAACACGTAAATAGAACAAAATATCATTAGATGACCACAACCCAACCATATAGAAAATGTCTTAAATAGAGTCATTAAAGAGTTAATTTGTAGATATCATTTTTTTTCCTACGCTTGTAAGTATTTTTAATTACTTCTTTCCCCCTAACTTGCGTAACACATTCACCCTGTGTATCGTGAACCCGTGTGTTAGAAGATGCATCTGTCTGAGTCTCTAGCCGAGTAACCTCACCTTGTGCCTCTACCGCTGTCTGAGTCTTAGGATGTAACTGAGTCTCGAGAGGTGCATCTGTGTGAGTCTCTACTTGAGCTTCCTGCTCTGGTGGTCGCTCTTGGTCCTCCTCTTGTTCATCTACTATGTGCTGGCCATGTTGTCTCTGTGGCACTCTCTGAACACGACGACGTGGAGCCCGAGGTTGTCTGTGATGCACTCCCTGCACACGATCAACTGGCGCTGGGGGTGCTCGAGCATCCATATAGAGGATATAGGGTACAGATCGCCGCATTTGAAGCCTAGAGTTATCCACCTCCAACTCATGGGCGATGCTTTCCTCGTTAATTTCATGCAGACGTTGTAAGTTTTGTACCTGTTAACATCAATAGGGCAAGATGCTACTTACTTATTATTACAATCAATAAACCCTAATATTAAAAACTTTGTAAAATTATATTCACTTACCAAACCCTCGAAGACACTGGCATGTGATCTGTACCCTATATCCTCTATATGGATCGGGTTCACAATTAATGAACGCGTGATCTTCTTGAACTAGATCATATATGGATGGGCATAATCCATCACCTGTTCACCCAACTCACCATTAACCACGCTCTGAGCTCGTGCATTCCATAATGATATGTACTCACCATGTTCAGAATCCCAAGCCACATGTCATCTACCCCTGCGATCAATACTATGCAAATTTTCCTTTGTGTCACATGGATCCGGGACTTGCTGTACCATACCAAACTGCCTCATTACTCGATCAGGCAAGTGCCACTCTACCCTGTCAAAGCATATAAGAGGCGCTTGTGTCCTCCATACGGCATGTCCCTGCCTGCAATAATCTGGCGCATCGCGATCTCTAAATGGCTGCCAAAAAATCTGATCCTCAGTGAGAGACGATAGTTGATCTCGATAGGCACGTAGGTTATGTGCGTTAACATGCAAATAAGATAGGGACCCATTCCACCTGACGATCAAAAAAATATTAATAATTTGTTATTAATGAAAAACATATAAGAAACTAAGGTAGAGTGGCTGTAATTTACCTACACCCTAATGGACTGTCGGGTAAGTTAGGCTGCACATTCTGATCTTCCATAACGACTATTGGTTGTGTGGGCAACAACCTCTCCCATGCCCAAAGCTGTTTGTATTATAAGAAAATTAGACTAATACAATATAATTTAAAAACTTACATAAAATCAAACATATATAGAAAAACAATTAACATACCTGCACAATAGAGAGAAAACCACTACAGTTACTGGTTCCAGGCAAAGTCGCAGTACAAAGTTCCTGATAAAGAAAAGCCAAAGCTGCACTACCCCAACTATATTTATGTATCTTTTCAATATCTCTAAGGAGGGGAAGATACATCAACTTCACCTTATTACTAGTGCGATCGGGCATCACAAACGATCCAAGGGCTGCTAATATGTACGCACGTATATATCTATCGACCATAACCTCTTTCGTATTTTCCGGTAGCTTAGCAAACTTGGTAAACTGACCTCAAATCCACTTAAGCTTCAAGAACCCTAGCTCAATCTCCCTATCAGGTGGTCTAGCACCTAATAACTCCTCACATAAATCGCACCAACCCGAAAGCAACATCGTAGTGTCAGAACCAGTAACAGGAAGTCCATCTATCGGTAATCCTGACAACATACCCATATCCTCTAAAGTAATAGTCATCTCACCAATAGGGAAGTGAAAACTATGGGTTTCCTGATGCCACTGCTCAACCAACGCTGTAAGCAAACCCCAATCATACGTGATTTTCCCTAACTTGTAAACCCCGTATAATCCTGCTACTACAAGTCTCTCATGAATCCTCGAATCCAACACTTCTGGCGGAGTCGAACCACAACGAAAAGATAACTTCTCAACATGTCTTCCAGCCCAAATATATTCACTTCGGTGCTTATCCTGTAATCTCAAAATATCTTGTTCTAGAGGCCCCGGATCAACAAACAGTTCAAGAAGCTCCCCATGTTGATGTTCTGCATTCATTTGTAACACAAACACTATATTCATCAAATTTATAACTCAATTTAACAGCAATAATTATAATTTTAATATAAATTTTAATAACTCAATTGAACAAAATTGGCTTCATAGGGTTATGGTTCTTGGAACACAAAATATGCCTACATAAACACGAAGAAACTGAACAATGATTAAGCTATGCTTGTTGTAAATTGTAGCTTCTAAAAGGTTAAATTTTAATTGAAAGAACAACTTCTTGGATTGGAGAATTCAAATTATAGCTTCTAAAAGGTTAAATTTGAGTTACCAAACGTAGTTTTTCGTTCAATTTCAAGCCTTAAAATGAAACTGAAAGATTATTGCATTCAACATAGCTCAAACTTCAAATAGCATCCAATCCGAAACCTGTTGGTAGTGGTGCCCTAGGCACGTTTAATAAACGTTGTAATTGTTATCATTTATTTCATATCAATAAAGAGATGTTTTGATTATTATTGTTGTTCATGTTTACTTATAATAATCCCCGTCCCTAGTACTTGTTAAGCACTAGTATAAAGGCTAAATGATCATGGGATGATCATGTTAGATTTATGGGTACTTGTTTGGAACAAGGTACTGGACATGACCCGCTGTATGAGATTTATGTCATGGTCTATGTCGTACATATATCTCATATTAGTTATGTCATTTGAATCCTTAGACATGAAGTTATTATAGTCTTCCACTTGATGAACATTGTGTTTGACATATTCAAACGCTACCTTAACACGGTAGTTATAAAGGGTATGATTGGCATAATCGGATTCCCGTTGGGAAGAGTAATAAGCTAAATGGATTTGTCCCTCCACGGAGAGATGTCAAGCTTGGGCCCCTCGAAGGAATGATGTTGATGAAATGTTCGGCCGGACTCAAATGGATTGATTGGATCAATAGCATTTGAATTGTCAACATATTCGGAATCGAGAAAGTATTGAACAAGACAAGTTGACTGTTTGACCATGACTTGTGTTCAATGACATCGTGGACAAAAGGTTTGTGACATATTCTAAAGGAATGCGAACTTGTATCTAGTTATACTATTTGGGTAGGTATGACGGTTTGCTAGAACCTAATCACATCTTATGGTTTCATGTTTGAACCCATTCCCAACTTAGTATAATCCTAGAGGGTCACACACAATAAAACGAATCTTAAATAAAAGGACTGTATTGGAATTTAGGGTCGAAGGACCTCAAAGAAATTTTTGGAAAACTCTGGATTTTCTGGTCAGCGAGCGGGCGCTCGGTAAGGGCAAGGCGGGCGTTTGGTCTAGGTGGCAGAATATTTCCTAATTCGATTTGGGAAGGTTTTTGGCACAAGATTCCTATTTGGAATAGGTCTTAATTGTGTATAAAAAGCCAATTTCGGCCAGACCATAAGCCCTAGTGTTTTGTGTGCCTCCAAAGAGTTTGAGAGAGTTATTATTTTGTTCCAAGACATCTTGGATTGAAGAACAAAATAATTCACAAAATAATTCCATATAGTTCTTTATTAAATTGTGAAAGTGTGTTTCATAATTGTTGGTCTAGCAACCAAGATCAAGAAGTTTCTTGATATTCGTTCGTGGTGTGGATACCGCTAGAGGGTGAATTTTATCATCTTCAAAGTTCGTGAATTTTGTCCGTGATAAAGCTTCAAATTCTCCACCAAATTCAAAGCTAGAATTCATAGTCATCAAGGGTTAGTTTTTCCTCTATTCATTATGTTGTATTTGATTTAATCACATGAACGGATCTATGGCTTTGGGTTTTCATAAAATTTTAATTGCTATATTCCGCTGCGCATGTGTCTACGAAACCCAACAGTGGTATCAGAGCCCCGTTCATGTTGATTATTTCAATACCTGGATCATGTTATGTGTATATAAATTGTTTATGTGCCTTGCATGATATGAATATTGGAATATATGATGTTTATGTATTTTGTGATTTTATGTGGTTTATTGTTTTGCAACTTTAATCGCACGATTCAATCGCAATAAAAATTATGGTGGATTCTGAATTATTTCGATTATTGATTTTTGATCAGATCAAAGTTTTAATAATCGGGGAAAAATAATTTTGAGACAAAATTTTCGAACTTTAAAATTCTGTACCATTCTGACCAAATAGGCGCCCGCTCGCTGGGGACCAGGCGGCCGCTTGCTTCAGGCTTGCTCAGGCGCGTGCTCGGTCAAGACCAGGCGGGCGCTCGCTCGTCAGAATCTGTTCTGATTTTGGTTAGAATCTGTTCTGATTTTGGTTAAAATCTGAACATGGAATTTTCGATAAATTCAACAAAACCAGTAACAGAACCAGTCCAGACTTGCTGATCTGGAATGGGTTTTGGGTAGTTGGTTTGTGTATGGGTTTTGGGGTTTGATTTTCCTATTTGTTTTAGTCTTGTGATTCCTAGATTGGTTCAAGTTTTGGATGGCTAATCTGCGTTCATCGAGATTGTGTTTCCCAAAATTGATCGCAATCAAAGTTTCAAAGATAAGACGAAGTTAGAATTATGAAGAGTTCATAATTGCTAAAATTGAGAAACAAAGTTCTTGATTCAATGATTGGAGATCCATGTGGAATTGTGAATGCAATTGGCCTACGTTCATCGAGACCATCTATTGCTTAGTTTCGGCCACATGGACTACTTTCTTGGTTTCTTGAATTAGTGCGGGATTGTGGTTGCCTAATGGCTTAGTTCGACCGCACTTCTTGTTGTCTTGATTTGGAGATAATAACCAAAGTTGAAATAGTCTCATCCTCATAATTATAGAGAAACTAATGACACATAAATATCATGCTTAAATTAATGGAGAATAATTTAGTGGCTAAACTTGATGTGTAACATGTTTATATTATGTGCTCATAAATGTGTTATATGCTATATGTGATGAACCTTCAAAGAAAGTTTTTAAGTCCTTCACTGCCATGCCATGATTAAAACACTTGCTTATACATGTGTAATCTTGATGTGGGTTCGCCTCCGCGAAGTGCATTAATTTTATTCATGTATGAGCAAGATGAGGTTCATTAATTTAATGTGGGATTGCCTCCGTAAGGTGCATTAAATTGAATGGTTCCTATGCGTTTAAAATGGTTGGACTTAATTAGGCGTCAAAACAGTTTTGGGCATAGGCAAAAGATGAGATTAAACAGGCTTTTTGAAATTGGATTTCTCAAAGAATCTCATAAAAGGATCTAAGAATCATATGGGATATGATTGACATGATTGTCTACCTAATTAATTTAGTTTTGAGCGGTCCGCCTCCGTGGACTCAAAAGTTAAATTAAAGTTGGATCTTAGCCCAATTAAATTATATTATACATTGGATGTATATGAAGGTTATATAATTTAGTGGGAGTATTTTGTTTGAAAAATACATTGTTTATTTCTTTAATGAAAATTGGTACTTATTAAATTTTGGAAATTTTGCATATTTGTAGATAATGACTAATAACACCCAATCAATATCGTTGCGATCGATCCTTGAGAAGGATAAGCTCGAAGAGAATGGTACTAACTTTATGGATTGGATCCGTAGCATAAGAATCGTTCTTAGGCAAGAAGATAAGTTGTACATTCTCGATGGGCCTCTCCCTGCTGAACCACCGCCTACTGCCCCTAGGGCAGAAAGAGACAATTACAAGAAACATCGTAATGATTCTAGAGATGTAAGTTGTCTCATGCTTGCTGTTATGTGCTCAAAACTCCAACAAAGTTTGGAACATTTGGAAGCCTATGAGATAGGCGTGGAGTTGAGAACCATATTTCAAGAGCAAGCTAGGCAAGAGAGGTACAAGACCATTGTTGCATTCACTACTTGTAAGATGAATGAAGGGCAACAAGTGAGTCCTCACTTTCTTAAAATGAAAGGTTATGTAGAGCACCTTGAGAAACTTGGCTATCCAATCCCATTGGAGCTAGCCACGGATCTCATTCTTAATTCATTGCCTAAAAGTTATAATCAGTTTGTGATGAATTATAACATGCATGGAATGGATAAGAATCTCTCTGAGTTGCATGGGATGCTCAAAACTGCAGAGATGAAAATTGTGGAGAAAGGTTCTCCCGTGCTCTTGGTTCATGATGGGAAGAAGGCTAGTGCCAAAGGAAAGGGTAAGAAAGTTGTCAAACCCAAAATAAGCAAGGCAAAGGTTTCCAAGGCTTCTGAGACAAAACCCGATTCACAAAAGGATGCAATCTGTTTCCATTGTCAAGAAATTGGTCATTGGAAACGTAATTGCAAGGCTTTCTTGGAAGAGCAAAAAAGAAGAAGGGCAGCAATACTGCTTCGACTTCAGGTATCTATATGATAGATATTCTCCTTTCTACCACTGATTCTTGGGTATTGGATACCGGATGTGGTTCTCACATTTGTCTAAATGTGCAGGGACTAAAGAATAGGAGACTGCTTAAAGAAGGTGAAGTAGATCTACGCGTGGGGAATGGAGCAAGAGTTGCTGCATTAGCCGTAGGGACTTATGAAGTCACTTTACCTTCCGGATTAATTCTTGTTTTGAACAATTGTTATTATGTTCCGGATTTAAGCAGAAATATTATTTCAATTTCTTGTTTGGATAATGAAGGTTTTAAGTTTCTTATTGAGAATAAGAAATTTTCTATTTATTTAAATTATGTGCTTTATGGTATTACTAATTCATTTAATGTCCTTTATATCTTGGATGTCAAGAATGAAAATAATGACAACGTCTATCATGTAAATAAGAAATCTAAACCTAATGATGTAAATCATACTTATTTGTGGCATTGCCGTCTCGGTCATATTAATGAGAAGCGTATCTCAAAACTCCATGGGGACGGACTTTTGGGTTCATGTGACTTAGAGTCATATGATACTTGTGAGTCGTGTCTTCTTGGAAAAATGACTAAGACACCTTTTACCAAGCTAGGTGAAAGGGCAAGCGACTTATTGGGGTTGATACATTCCGATGTATGCGGACCATTAAGTAGCAATGCTAGGGGAGGATTTCAATACTTCATAACCTTCATTGATGATTATAGTAGATTTGGGTATGTTTACCTAATGAAACATAAAAGTGAAGCATTTGAGATATTTATAATATTTCAAAATGAAGTTGAAAAACAACTTGGCAAAAGTATTAAGGCACTTCGATCAGATCGAGGTGGAGAATACTTGAGTCAAGAATTTGATGATCATCTAAAGAATTGTGGAATAGTTTCACAATTGACTCCACCCGGAACGCCACAATGGAATGGTGTGTCCGAGAGGAGAAATCGGACTTTGTTAGACATGGTTCGATCAATGATGAGTCAAGTTGATCTTCCAATATCCTTTTGGGGTTACGCTCTAGAAACCGCTGCTTTCACACTAAATCGTGTTCTAACTAAATCGGTTCAAAAGACTCCATATGAGATGTGGAGCGGAAAGAAAACTTGTTTATCTTTCATGAAGATTTGGGGTTGCGAAGCTTTTGTCAAAAGACTTGTCTCAGACAAACTTGCACACAAATCTGATAAATGTATTTTCGTGGGATATCCTAAGGAAACTAGAGGATATTACTTTTACAACCGTGAGGACAACAAAGTGTTTGTTTCCCGAACTGGTGTCTTTCTAGAGAAAGAGTTTCTCTCCAAAGAAATTAGTGGGAGTAAAATAAATCTTGAAGAAATTCGAGATCCAGAAAATAACATTGAACCAATAGTGGAACAAGAACAAGAACCACAAGGATTTGTGGAACCTGTTCAAAATACACAAGCAACTCGCAGATCTGGTAGGTTACGATCCGAGCCCGAGAGATATGGATTTCTCGTAACGGATAGTAATGAGGTAGAAATCATTGAGAATGATGAACCGTCAACCTACCAAGAGGCAATGTCTTCTCCTGATTCGGACAAATGGCTTGGAGCCATGGAATCCGAATTGCAATCCATGCAAGACAATCAAGTTTGGAGTTTGATTGATGTGCCCGAAGGTGTAAAAACCATAGGATGCAAATGGGTCTTCAAGAAGAAGACTGACATGGATGGGAAAATGCATACTTACAAAGCTAGGCTTGTAGCGAAGGATTATAGGCAAGTTCATGGTATTGACTATGATGAGACCTTTTCACCCGTAGCAATGATCAAATCTATAAGAATTTTGCTTGCCATTGCCGCATATCATGACTATGAAATATGGCAGATGGACGTCAAAACCGCTTTCCTGAATGGAAAACTCCAAGCGGATGTGTATATGACTATAAAGTATGCAAATTGCAGAAATCCATCTATGGATTGAAGCAAGCTTCTAAGAGTTGGAATCTCCGTTTTGATGAATCGGTCAAAGAATTTGGTTTCATCAAGAACGAAGATGAGCCTTGTGTATACAAGAAGTGTTGGTCCCAAAGGGCAACAAGGGTATGAAAAAGAGCTAGAGGGGGGGTGAATAGCTGTTTTAAAATTCTTTTTGTACCCTTGATAAACTCAATTGCAAATGCGCACTTTATCAAGTAAGCGTTATGAAATGCGCCTAAGTGAGTGAGTGAAATGCACAGCGGAATTTAGTAATGAAAATAGGCGCAAAGTGTGATAAAGGGGCGCACACACACTCTAAGTATTTTGGCTCAAAGTGGTTGAAATAAGGAACTAAGGCAAATGAAATAACAACACAACACAATTCAGTTCAATCAATCTACAATGAGTAAACAAGCAAATAGTGACTGAAGATAATAACTTGAAAGTAAATGACAAGATAATAACACAAGCTATTTGGAGAGGTTCGATCAATGAAAGATCTACGTCCTCTACCAAGATGGTTAGTCTTGGATTTCTAATGGAGATCTTATATAATGAGTGAGTGTTACAAATTACAACTTTTGAGCTTCTACACTAACTCAAGATCTAATATTCTATGAATGAACAAATCCAAAACAATAACCGGTGTATCTCTAAAAGATGGATCTAAGTGATCAAACTTAAAGAGGTGCGTGTGTGAATTTAGTATCAAGGCTCTTTAGATCTTTATGATTTAGAGCACAATGAAACTAAAGTGTTATAGCTTGAAGATCTGGGCTAAGGATGAAGGTATGAAGATGTTCTTGAGAAATTCTGGAAAAACGAAGGCAATCTTCAAATCTTCAACAAATGCTTTGAGAGAGAAATTCTTGAAATTCTTAGCAAAACTCAACAACTTCAAAATGTTGAAGTTTATGGGGTATTTATAGTGAACTTCAAAAAACTAGCCGTTGGAAATCCTTGTGGATAAGATGTGCTGTCGCTCGTTGATTGGATCATGCATATATTATGACCATTTTGACACTCAACATAAATGTGACCGTTGAGGACACGTGTCAACAGATTAGGCGCATATGCATCTTTTAACCACCGTTGGATCATTGGCGTAATTTGAATTCTCTTCAAGTCTTTGAATCTTTAATAAATCACTGAGTGTTGAATAAACACTTTGAGGTGCGTTTGAGCCAAGAGGCGCATTGAGCCAAGAGGCACACAGTAAGTGTGCGCTTAAATCAAGGGGCGCATATGTGCATAGCATAGCTAGGAATAAATCCTAGTGCGCGCGTTATGAAAGGCGCATGGCGCAAATGAAGAGAGGCGCATGGCGCGTGGCGCAGGAGGCGCATATGCGCGGCTCAAACTCACTGAGTGATTTTTCTTGAATCTTGATCTTCTTGGTCTATTTCTAAGCCTATTCTATAACAATGGACTACTTAAAAAAATTGAAGTATAAATACTTCTTACATGTGGGTCTAAAGTCCATGAAATAAAACTTAGGTGATGGATCAATCAAATCTAATAAATCTTATTACATTAAAACTGAGATATATGTGGGCATACCCAACAATCTCCCCCAATTTGATTGATGCCATTACCTACTATATCAAGGACAAACATTATACTTGATAAAAACATGTCCAAATGAATGAAATTGGTAATTCATGTCTCAAGTTAATGCACACACTAGTCCAAGATATAGATTTCTAATCTATTCCAATAAGAATAAAGAATTACATATGGAAAGATAGAAACAACAGTTTAACACATTCAAAATGATATATGAATTTTAGATTTGAAATGTGTTTAAACCAAGTTTAAACTCAATGCATGAAAGTATGAAACAATTCAATATGATGCATATGAATTTAAACAATATTCATTGTTATACAAACAAGGAGTTTGAGTGAACAAGGTTTGATAATAAGCGATGCATTGTTCTCATTAAAACTTGGGGTGTAGGAGTTACAAATTACAAGTTTTGAATAGAACAAAAGCAAAAAGGTGCTAAAACAAGTAAGCACAAAATCACTAACACAAAAGAGTTGTTTCTATTACAAAACGATTCTAATAACTTACAATCAAAAATAGAAACTAAGGGTTGGGAGGCGCATCATCGTCCTTCAATCCTTCAACGATCTCTTAAACAGAGCGCTGAATCTGTTTAGCGAGCTGATGACTACGGTTCGCTAAGCCCTGAGTGTCAGTGACACTGGAGTGAGTGGCAGTGATACCGTCTCTGATGTAACTTAAGTGATTCACATTGATGTTTTGGTATTCATCAATGGAGCGCTGAGTGATTTGCTGCTGCTGAGAAATATTTTCTTCTAAGATTTGAATGTGAACTTCAATGGCATTTTGAGCCGTGATAATGTCAGAAGAAATGTGTTCGGCGCATCTGTCTGAGCTTGAGTGAGCAGCAGTGAAGTGAGTAACGACCAATTCTTTCAACACATCCAACTTTGATACTAACACGTTCATGTTGGATTGAGACGCAGCAGACTGAGGTATGAAAGTAGGCGCAGAAGAGGTGGTTTGCGCCTGATCAGAATGAGGTTGAACCTGAGTCTGCGCCGGAGGAGGAGAAGGAGCAGAAAGTTTGTCCTTGAGAGAATTCATCTCCCCCTTAATGGCAGCGATCTCTTCAGATTGATCAATGAGTAATGAAGTAAGAAGCTCAAATTGAGACTTTATTTGCGTCTGTCCTTGCTTTAAATTTGCTTTCCCCTGCTGCAAAGAATGAAGAATAGAAAGTACCTCGCTCAAATCGGGAGCAGATGGAGGAGGCACAGGGGTAGACTGGGGCGCATCATCTAGAAGGGGCGCAATAGGAGATGGAGTGCGCTGAGGGATGGTCTCTTGCTCCCCCTGAACTGGTTCATCTATGTCTGAAACATCATCGCCAAAAAAATCAAAAAGGAGTTGTACCCTTGAATTTTTGACAGGAGGCGTACGGGGAGCGGAGGCGCGTTGAGTAGGCGCGCGCTGGGTAGGCGCGGGAACAGAAGGCCCTTTCTCAATATCAGCGCTTGATCCAGCGCCTTTCATGCGCTCTAACTTCTCTGACTCAGCAGCTTGCTTGGCTTGAAAATCTTCATCTCTTTTCCTTTGAGCCTCAAGTCTGCTGGCTTCCTGCGCTAGCCTTAGATCACGCTCTTTTTTATACTCTCTCCGTCAAAGTATATGTTCACCTTTCCTTTTAAGTCTGTCTCAGAGTATATGTCTACTTTAAAAAATGGCAAATAATTTTTACTATTCCTCCCACCCATTCTCTCTCTAACTTTACTTTTATACTCACAACACCAATCAACATACTATTCCCCCCACTCATTCTCTCTCATACTTTACTTTTATACTCACAACACTTACATCACTTTCACCATTTCTTAATATCCGTGTAAATAGGAGGGTAGACATATACTCTGGGACGGAGGGAGTATGTATTAATTGCATTTCTTAATATATGTGAAAATGTTTAAAACGATATGTATTTTGAAACAGAGTGCGTAGACCAAGTTACCTTTTGAACATTTCAAATACCTAGATAATTAAATCATTTTACAATAACACATAATCATAAATAAGAGTATATTTGATAGGCGCATAAGGTTTTAGGCGCAAAATGATTTAAGCGCATATACAAGTAGAGGTGCAGAAAGCATTCAGGCGCATAAAAAAGTAGGCGCATAAAGAAGTATATAGGCGCATATCGTGTGAAAATTTTGACTTAGCAAAAACAAAATAAAAAGTATTCAAATGAAAGAAATGAAAATCAAAAAGTACAAATTTTCGAAAACAAGATAGAAAAATTTTTAGAGACCAAAACATGCAAGAATGACGAAGAACACGAAGAACGACCCTTGAATGCTCGAAGAACATCAAGAACACGAAAATCATGAAACTTCACCAAAACAAACAAATAATACATCAAAATGACCGCATGACAACAAGGAATCTAAATAAGTAAACAAAAACATGAACAAATCAATAATGAAAGCACAATGAACAAAAGAAGAACCAAAAATTTGAAAAGTTTTGAAACAAAAAAAATTTCAGATTTGTAATGAAGAAAGCATTGATCGTTGAAATGTTGGATACAAAAGATTAGAAATCATAAGATGAACACAACCCAACAAACGATATAGAAAACGGATCATCGAAACAAGAGAAATCAAAGAAAAATGAATCCGGGTTTTGAAAAATGATGAAGAACACACAAAAATTGAAAATAAGGTGATTAAGATTCAAGAGATCATACCATTTCGTCTTGAGTAGTTGTTGATGCTTTCTTAGGACCCATAAAATTATGTATATATATAGAAAATGAAGAAGAAAAAAGAGAAGATGAAGGTAGAGAGAGAGAGGGAATCGGGGAGAGAGAGACGAGAGAGAGAAGAGAGATAGAGAGTTGGTAGGGAGGTGAGGTGATGATGAATATATAGGTTAGGTTTTTAAAAATTTTGCACTGATAAGGAAAAATTCAGTCAAAAATTTAAAAAGATGGGAAGTTGAAAGGATGGCATTAATGAGGGGTTTTGAAAAAGACGGCTCATCATTACAACAAAAGTACGGCGCATTTATGAGAGATATTTGGGATTTGAAGGGCATTAATGGCTGAATGACACAAAGTACGATTGATGTGACATCTAGGTTTTTGAAAAACTGCTCCACTTTCCCTTTAAGTGTATGAGCAATTTTGACTAATTTTTGCACAAACACCAAAAACATCTATTTTGGTGTAAGTTTGGGGTGCAAGAAATAAATCCCCAGAAAATAAAAATTTTCGAAAAACGTAAAACGAGGGAAAAATTTAATTGCACAAGTACCCTTGAACAATTAATGGAATGTCAAAATACATAGATTCCTATAATAAATGAACAGAATAAACATACCTGGTACTTGTGTATTTAATACGTTCAATCATTGATATTAAATTTTGAGAATTGATTGAGCCGCAATAGTTAATGCGCGCATGAAGGGGCGCATTACTCATCAAGGCGCGCAAAGATGATTGAGGGCGCATAAGTGTTTGAAGCGCATTGGATGCTAGGCGCGCATGGATGATAGGCGCGCAGGAGATGCTAGGCGCATAGAGATTGAGCGCGCAGAAATAAGAGTTGGGCGCGCAGTTAGTAAGGCGCATAGATGGCGCATAGTTTCCTTGAAACTTTGAAAAATTGATCTAACATTTGTACCTAATATACTCATAACTCAACACAACATAAAATCATTAGTATTGACAAAACTATATTGAATTTAGTTGAGTTCAAGCATACCCATTTCACCTCTAAAAAACATGAACCGTTTCGCGTCGAGTGCTTTCGTTAGAATGTCGGCGATTTGATAGTCGGTTCTCACGTGTTCCAAATGTATATTGCCTTTCTCCACGTGGTCTTTGAGGAAGTGATTTGATGTCGATGTGCTTGATGTTTGAGTGCATGACAGGATTTTCAGAAACCGCAATTGTTGATGTATTATCGCAGTAGATGGGACAATTTTCTTCGATGATATCATAGTCCACCAATTGCTGCTTCATCCAGAGTATTTGACAACAACAACTTCCCGCAACGATATATTCGGCTTCGGTTGTTGAGACAGATACAGAAGCTTGTTTCTTACTTGCCCATGACACAAGTCGATATCCGAGGAAATGACAAGTGCCACTAGTGCTTTTCCTATCAATTGTGCACGCTGCATAATCCGCATCTGAATAACCTACAAGTTTAAAGTTCGAATCTTTGGTGTACCAAAGTCCAAGGTTAACAGTGCCAGAGAGATATCTTATAATACGTTTCACAGCAATTAAGTGTGCTTCTCTAGGGTCGGATTGATAACGAGCACAAACACAAACACTAAACATAATGTCAGGCCTACTAGCAGTAAGGTAAAGGAGTGAGCCAATCATACCTCGATAGAGCGTTTGATCAACACGTTTACCTTTTAAATCTTTGTCGAGTTTGTTGCCGGTGGCCATTGGAGTATCGTATGCTTTAGCGTTCTCAAGTCCAAACTTCTTGATTAAGTCCTTTGTGTATTTGGCTTGATTGATAAAAATCCCTTCACTCATTTGCTTGATTTGAAGCCCGAGGAAGAATGTGAGTTCTCCCATCATGCTCATTTCAAACTTGCTCTTCATTAGTTTCTCAAAGCGTTGTACAACAATTCATTAGTAGAACCAAATATAATATCATCAACATAAATTTGAACAAGTAATTTATGACCATTATGTTTGGCAATGAAAAGAGTTGTATCGATTTTACCGCGAGTGAAGCCCTTTTCGATGAGAAACTTTGATAGTGTATCATACCATGCTCTTGGTGCTTGTTTGAGTCCATACAAAGCTTTCTGGAGTTTGTATACATGATTTGGAAATTGTGAATCTTCAAACCCAGGTGGTTGAGCAACATAGACTTGTTCTTGGAGTTCGCCATTTAGAAACGCGCTCTTCACATCCATTTGATATAACTTGAAGTTCTTGTGAGCGGTTTAAGCTAGAAATAATCTGATAGCTTCAAGTCTTGCTACGGGCGCAAAAGTTTCATCGTAGTCAATTCCTTCTTCTTGCCTATAGCCTTGTGCAACCAATCTTGCTTTGTTTCTCGTGATGATTCCATTCTCATCCATCTTGTTCCTGAACACCCATTTTGTACCAATCACTCCATGATCATTTGGTCTAGGAACTAGAGTCCAAACCTTACATTGTTCAAATTGATTGAGTTCTTCTTGCATTGCAACAACCCAATTAGGATCTTGGAGCGCTTCATCAGCCTTCTTCGGTTCAATTTGAGAGATAAAAGCAGTGTAAGCATCAAACTTTGTAGCTCTCCTTGTACGAACACCAACTTGTAGATCACCGATGATATTAGCAATTGGGTGACCTCTAAATTCATGAATTTCAGGAGGTAAGTTAGGTTGAGTCGTAGAAACTTGAAGGTCTTCAATTGGTACATCTTCACCAGATTCAAAGTCATTGAAATTTGGGGGTTGAACTGGCTCAGAATTGAAATTTGGGTTTACACCAGATGCAACAGTAGAAATAGGCGCGTGAGAGGAATCATGAGGCGCATCATTTGAGTGAGGCGCAATAGAGGATTCACCAGGCGCATTATACATTGAATTAGGCGCATTTGATGTAGATGAATTTCCTTGTGTTGATAGATTCTGATCTTGAGTGGGCGCAACATAAATAGGAGCACCTGTATCATTTAGCTCAATAGAATCATCAGCAACATTTGGAGCCAAATGTGGCTCAAGGAGAGAATGTTCATCAAATGTAACATGTACAGATTCAACTATCACTAATGTAGTTCTATTAAAAACACGAAAAGCTTTAGAGTGTTTGGCATACCCAACAAAGATACCTTCGTCGGCTTTGGCATCGAATTTACCTCTATGTTCGTTTCCGTTATAGAGGATATAACATTTGCAACCAAAGATCTTGAAGAATGCAATGTTGGGAGTTCTACCACGCCAAAGTTCATACGGAGTCTTGTTGTGAAGTTTGTTGATGAGGGAACGATTTTGAGTAAAACATGCAGTGTTGATAGCTTCTTCCCAAAAGTACTTAGGCAATTTAGCTTCAGCTATCATCATCTTTCCCGCTTCAATCAACGTCCTATTCTTTCGTTCAACAACGCCATTTTGTTGAGGGACTCCGGCGGTTGAAAAGTTGTGATCTATCCCATGATCTTCACAATATCGAGCAACACCGTTGTTCTTGAATTATGTTCCATTGTCGGATCGAACACTAACGATGTCATCTTCTTTTTGGGTTTGGAGCAGTCAAAATAAGGTAGTGAGAATATCATAACAATCATATTTTGTAATCATCATCTCCACCCATGTATATCTTGAATAATCATCCACCACAACTAGAGTATACTTGTTTCTTCTAATACTTGCGGTGGAAACTGGTCCAAATAGATCAATGTGAAGCAGTTGCAAACATCTTGTAGTTGAAGGATTTGACTTGATTGAAAATGACTGTTTCGGTTGTTTGCCAAGTTGACATGCGGCACACTTTTTGTCATGATGATCAGCAACCTTGGGAAGTCCTTTGACAAGATTATTCCTGCTGAGTTTAGATAGATACTTGAAGTTCAAGTGACTTAAGCGCTTGTGCCACAGCCAACTATTTTCGTTTACACTTTTTGCTACAAAACAAAGATTAGTACTAGAGTTCATACTATGGAAATCAATAATATAAATATTTGTCTTACGATATCCCGTGAGTAAGATAGCTCCAGTTTTGCCATTCTTGATAAGACATTGCGTTGAAGTGAAATGGCATTCTAATCCTTTGTCGCAGAATTGAGATATGGATAATAAGTTGTGCTTGAGCCCTTCGACGAGTGAGACTCTTTCAATGCACACTTTGTCTTTCTTGAGCTTTCCATATGCTACAACTTGACCTTTGTTATTATCGCCAAATGTTACGGAGGGACCTCTTTCTTCATGGACATCTTCTAATAAGGATTCATCTCCAGTCATGTGTCTTGAACACCCACTATCGAGAATCCATTCATAATTTCTAGCTTTTGAAGATCCAGCCATGAAACAAAGAACCTGAAATATAGACATTTAAGCAGGTCCCCTTTATTCCTTTTGGGTCCTAGGGTTAGCAACTTTTGACAACCCACTCTTGCTTGACCTTAGGATTTTTACGTCCTTTGGCATTGGGAGTGAATCGCAAAAGGCATTCCACGGCCTTGTGTCCTGAACAATCACAAATAGAACAATGATGAAAGCCACCAATCACGTGAGTTTTCACAAACTCTTTACTTTTCTTGGGGATGGCATTCTTCTTTGGGTCAGATGAACTAGCCTTAACAAAATCTTTCTTTTGAAATTTTGGAGCGCTTTTTCTCGGAGGGCGCATAGGACTAGGAGGCGCACGGCGATGAGGCGCGTGGCTCTTAGGCGCATAATGAGCACTCGGAGAAGGAGCGCGCCTATTTTCAAGAATGATTTTGCTAGGAGATGGTTCATCTGTAGCTATATCTTTCCCATTAGCTTTCCCAAATTGCTTCGTTGGGTAGACATAATGGAATGTTTGTCTCTTGACTTTTTCCTATCCTTTACCCATTGAATTAGAATGTTTTTCCTTGGGAATTTCAAAAGTTTGTTGGTTGGTAAATTCACTATCTCTTTCAGTACAGACATCACATTTAAAGTTGTCACTAGTTGATGAGAATCCCAAGCACTTTTATCACCACTGACTTTTTGGGACTCAAATATATTCTCCATAGTGACACGAGAATTGGACCACTCATTTGTAATCTTTTTAAGATCATTAATTTGAGCAACCAATTCATCGTTTTGAACTTTAAGAAGTGAGTTCTGTTCTGTTAGAAAAGTGTTTTTAACAGTAAGAGGAGTCATGCTCTTTATCTGCTCCTTAAGGAGGGTGAGTTCAGATTTAAGTAGAGATTTCTCGGTCTTAAGCTGGGAAATTTCATCACATGATAGTGCTAAAGCTTCCTTCATACTATCAAATCTAGTGATTACCTTTTCAGCCTTCTTGAACAATTTTTCTTGTTCAGCAATCACTTCATCATCATTGATTTTGGAGATTGGAGCAGTTGGTTCAACTTGAGGTCTAATGTATGCTCCTTTTCTCAACTTGTTCCTTGCACTAAGATCACATCGTGAGAATAACAATCCACCATCGCTTTGAGCCAGAGTGAGAAATCCTTGTTCCACGAGCTCGCTGATGGTTGGTCCTTTCTTCTTTTTCACTTCTTGAAAACTTGCAGATTTCTTGATAGGTTTATTCAAGGCATTCATATCGGGAACATCCTTGGAGAAGTCATCATCAGAATCATAAGTATCCACTTCATCATCATTTGCCATCAAACAAACGAGTCCATCATCGGAATCTTCATCTCTCTCATCGGAGTCTGTTTCAATCCAAGTGTTCTGCTTATTTGCTGGTGCTTCTTCTTCAGCAATCATTCCCTTGTGACGAGTGAACTTGGGAGTGAATTTGGGAGTATGGCTGCTCTTCTTCTGCATATATTCAAATTTGGGGATCGGGCAGCTTGATGCAAAATGTCCGGGTTTCCTGCAATTAAAACAAACAAGATCTTCTTTTCTTTTTGAATCGCTGCTCCTTGTAAACTTTTGAGGAGCTTTGCTGGTAGATCCTTGAAATTTGTTGGTTGAGCCGGGTCTTGAGAATTTTCTGAACTTTTGAAATTTCTTCACAAATAAAGCGAAGTCTTCATCATCCATGTCTAATAGCTCAGAAGTAGAAATTTTGGGATCAGAACTTTTCTCATCATGAGTAGGCGCAGGAGCAGGTGCAGGCGCAGGCGCAGGTTCTCTGTGCGCCACCATAGCCATAGATTTTGATTTTCCTTCAGTTTCGCTAATTCGCTGAAGTTGAGTTCGTAAACTTTGAGATTTGCATAAAGGTTCCTAAATGTCCATACATCTAAAGTTCCAACGTCTTCAAGAGCGCTAGATTTATGTAGGTATCTTGATCCAAAATCTTGTAGAAAATTTACGTTCAAATCTTTGTTGGTGAACTTCATGCTAAGTGAAATACATAGGTTGATAATTTCACAGTAGCATTTATAAGTTTGCCTCAAGTTTTCACCGGGGAGTTGAGAGAAATTGTTAAATCTCTTTTGTACTTCGTATTTCTTGTTCTCCTTGCAAATCGTGTCTCCTTCTATATGCTCTTCAATAGCATCCCATAGCTCATTTGCAGTAGCACAATGCATGACTTGTTGTTTCATAGCCGTGCTTAGAGTGCTTAGAAGTATGTTTCTTGCTTTGCCATCATTTGCAACTCTTCTTGTTTCTTCCTCAGTCCATTCCTCTTTTGGTTTCTTGACGGTTGGTTGAACAGCGATTGTGCGTGGATTTGGATTCACCTTCATCGGAATATAAGGTCCATAAACGACGGTGTCATGGAGCCTTTCATCGATTGAGTTGAGATGAGTCAATATGCTGAATTTCCACACGTCAAAATGATCTTCATAAAAGACCGGAACGTGAGTGTAGTTTGCAGTTGCCATAGGTTTTGAGTTTGCCATTTAGAATCGGCACCCAAGCTGTTAAGCTTGAAAAACGAAAAATGTTTTATAAAGGTGTTTGCTCTGATACCACTTGTTGGTCCCAAAGGGCAACAAGGGTATGAAAAATAGCTAGAGGGGGGGGGTGAATAGCTGTTTTAAAATTCTTTTCGTACCCTTGATAAACTCAATTGCAAATGCGCACTTTATCAAGTAAGCGTTATGAAATGCGCTTAAGTGAGTGAGTGAAATACACAGCGGAATTTAGTAATGAAAATAGGCGCAAAGTGTGATAAAGGGGCGCACACACACTCTAAGTATTTTGGCTCAAAGTGGTTGAAATAAGGAACTAAGGCAAATGAAATAACAACGCAACACAATTCAGTTCAATCAATCTACAATGAGTAAACAAGCAAATAGTGAGTGAAGATAATAACTTGATAGTAAATGACAAGATAATAACACAAGCTATTTGGAGAGGTTCGATCAATGAAAGATCTACGTCCTCTACCAAGATGGTTAGTCTTGGATTTCTAATGGAGATCTTATATAATGAGTGAGTGTTACAAATTACAACTTTTGAGCTTCTACGCTAACTCAAGATCTAATATTCTATGAATGAACAAATCCAAAACAATAACCGGTGTATCTCTAAAAGATGGATCTAAGTGATCAAACTTAAAGAGGTGCGTGTGTGAATTTAATATCAAGGCTCTTTAGATCTTTATGATTTAGAGCACAATGAAACTAAAGTGTTATAGCTTGAAGATCTGGGCTAAGGATGAAGGTATGAAGATGTTCTTGAGAAATTCTGGAAAAACGAAGGCAATCTTCAAATCTTCAACAAATGCTTTGAGAGAGAAATTCTTGAAATTCTTAGCAAAACTCAGCAACTTCAAAATGTTGAAGTTTATGGGGTATTTATAGTGAACTTCAAAAAACTAGCCGTTGGAAATCCTTGTGGATAAGATGTGCTGTCGCTCGTTGATTGGAGCATGCAAATATTATGACCATTTTGACACTTAACATAAATGTGACCGTTGAGGACACGTGTCAACAGATTAGGCGCATATGCATCTTTTAACCACCGTTGGATCATTGGCGTAATTTGAATTCTCTTCAAGTCTTTGAATCTTCAATAAATCACTGAGTGTTGAATAAACACTTTGAGGTGCGTTTGAGCCAAGAGGCGCATTGAGACAAGAGGCACACAGTAAGTGTGCGCTTAAATCAAGGGGCGCATAGGCGCGTAGCGTAGCTAGGAATAAATCCTAGTGCGCGATTTATGAAAGGCGCATGGCGCAAATGAAGAGAGGCGCATGGCGCGTGGCGCAGGAGGCGCATATGCGCGGCTCAAACTCACTGAGTGATTTTTCTTGAATCTTGATCTTCTTGCTCTATTTCTAAGCCTATTCTATAACAATGGACTACTTAAAAAATTGAAGTATAAATACTTCTTACATGTGGGTCTAAAGTCCATGAAATAAAACTTAGGTGATGGATCAATCAAATCTAATAAATCTTATTACATTAAAACTGAGATATATGTGGGCATACCCAACAAGAAGATTAGTGGGAGCACAGTGCTATTCTTTATTTTATACGTGGATGACATATTACTCATTGGAAACGACATTCCTACACTTCAGTCTGTGAAGACTTGGTTAGGAAAGTGCTTCGCAATGAAAGATATGGGTGAAGCCGCATATATACTTGGCATTAAGATCTATAGATAGATCAAGGAGGCTACTTGGTTTAAGCCAAAGTACATACATTGACAAGGTCATTAGAGGATTCCGTATGGAAAATTCTAAGAGAGGCACCTTGCCAGTATTACATGGAGTTTCTCTAAGCAAGACTCAATGTCCTAAGACAAACGATGAGCGTGAGAAAATGAATGATGTTCCATATGCTTCGGCAATTGGGTCCATCATGTATGCCATGATTTGTACTAGGCCGGATGTATCTTATGCTTTGAGCATGACAAGTAGATACCAATCCGAAAATCACTGGATAGCTGTAAAAGCGATTCTTAAGTACTTGAGAAGAACTAAAGACTCGTTTTTGGTCTATGGAGGAATGGAAGATTATCTCGTTGTAAATGCTTACACGGATGCAAACTTCCAAACCGACAAAGATGATAGCCGATCGCAATCGGGTTTTGTGTTTATGTTAAATGGTGGAGCTGTAAGATGGAAGAGTTCCAAGCAAAGTACAACCGCTGATTCTACAACAGAAGCTGATTATATTGCCGCATCGGATGCTGCAAAGGAAGCTGTTTGGATTAAAAAGTTCATAACTGAACTTGAAGTGGTTCCTAGTATTGCTAATCCAATAGAACTTTATTGCGATAATAATGGTGCTATTGCTCAAGCAAAGGAACCAAGAGCACATCAGAAATCCAAACACATACTTAGGCGTTTTCATATCATTCGAGAGATCGTTGATAGGGGAGACGTAAATATATGCAGAGTACCTACTGATGACAATGTTGCGGACCCTCTAACAAAGAGACTTCCACAAGCTAAACATGATGGTCATGTTAGGTCCATGGGTATTAGATACATGGGAGATTGGGCCTAGGGCAAGTGGGAGATTGTTGGTAGTGGTGCCCTAGGCACGTTTAATAAACGTTATAATTGTTATCATTTATTTCATATCAATAAAGAGATGTTTTGATTATTATTGTTGTTCATGTTTACTTATAATAATCCCCGTCCCTAGTACTTGTTAGGTACTAGTATAAAGGCTAAATGATCATGGGATGATCATGTTAGATTTATGGGTACTCATTTGGAACAAGGTACTGGACATGACCCGCTGTATGAGATTTATGTCATGGTCTATATCGTACATATATCTCATATTAATTATGTCATTTGAATCCTTAGACATGAAGTTATTATAGTCTTCCACTTGATGAACATTGTGTTTGACATATTCAAACGCTACCTTAACACGGTAGTTATAAAGGGTATGATTGGCATAATCGGATTCCCGTTGGGAAGAGTAATAAGCTAAATGGATTTGTCCCTCCACGGAGAGATGTCAAGCTTGGGCCCCTCGAAGGAATGATGTTGATGAAATGTTCAGCCGGACTCAAATGGATTGATTGGATCAATAGCATTTGAATTATCAACATATTCGGAATCGAGAAAGTATTGAACACGACAAGTTGACTGTTTGACCATGACTTGTGTTCAATGACATCGTGGGCAAAAGGTTTGTTACATATTCTAAAGGAATGCGAACTTGTATCTAGTTATACTATTTGGGTAGGTATGACGGTTTGCTAGAACCTAATCACATCTTATGGTTTCATGTTTGAGCCCATTGCCAACTTAGTATAATCCTAGAGGGTCACACACAATAGAACGAATCTTAAATAAAAGGACTGTATTGGAATTTAGGGTCGAAGGACCTCAAAGGAATTTTTGGAAAAATCTGGATTTTCTGGTCAGCGAGCGGGCGCTCGGTAAGGGCCAGGCGGGCGCTTGGTCTAGGCGGCAGAATATTTCCTAATTCGATTTGGGAAGGTTTTTGGCACAAGATTCCTATTTGGAATAGGTCTTAATTGTGTATAAAAAGCCAATTTTGGCCAGACCATAAGCCCTAGTGTTTTGTGTGCCTCCAAAGAGTTTGAGAGAGTTATTATTTTGTTCCAAGACATCTTGGATTGAAGAACAAAATAATTCACAAAATAATTCCATATAGTTCTTTATTAAATTGTGAAAGTGTGTTTCATAATTGTTGGTCTAGCAACCAAGATCAAGAAGTTTCTTGATATTCGTTCGTGGTGTGGATACCGCTAGAGGGTGAATTTTATCATCTTCAAAGTTCGTGAATTTTGTCCGTGATAAAGCTTCAAATTCTCCACCAAATTCAAAGCTAGAATTCATAGTCATCAAGGGTTAGTTTTTCCTCTATTCATTATGTTGTATTTGATTTAATCACATGAACGGATCTATGGCTTTGGGTTTTCATAAAATTTTAATTGCTATATTCCGCTGCGCATGTGCCCAACAAAACCATAGGCTAGGGATTGACCTAGTTCTTCATCTAAGCACAATTAAGCTACAAAAGACCCTAATTTAGCAATCCTCAGTACCCAAAACCCATCCAATGATGAGTTTTTCATACAAAATTAAATAAAAATCAAAAGGGTGTATGAAATTTGGGACTTACCTTTGAAGTCGCTACTGCCAATAGTATACACGCACACGTACACACACACGCGCGTATGCATACGCATACGCACACACACGCGCATATGCATGCGCATACGCACACACACGCATACACGCACGCGTACGTATGCACGTACGCTATTGGCGAGTTCTCCCCCAAATCGCCGTATTGTTGTGTGTTATGTGTGTGTTTTATGTGAGTTGTGTCCGTTAATATTCAGTCTCGTTTAATTAGCTAATGAGGTTAGCGAGCTCATTTTTTATTTTTTGATTAACGTGAACTCGCTATTTTCAAAAGCGAGTTCAAAACTTACAACATTTACAATTTTGCCACTCGCTAATGGTAAAAGTGGGTTTATTCAACCATGGTCAAAGTCTCTATTACTAGTAGCGAGTTCAATTAAAATTATTTTAATTTTCGGTGATTTCTGGGAAAAAAATGGCAAAATTATTGGAAAAAAAAAAATTAAACTCGCTATCACTAATAGCGAGTTTCACCGGAAAAAAATTAAATTCGCTATCACTAGTAGCGAGTTTCAAAAAAATGGACATTTTGGCAAATAGTTTGGAAGGGTTGGTATTTTGGGAATTCTTATTTTAAGAATGAATTATTTGAGAAAAAATTCGATTGTACACCAACTAAAATTAATTTATTCTATGCACATTCATTATGAAAACGTAGAGATATATACACAATAGTCAGGTTTTTTTTTTTCAAAACTAATTTATTATTTTCAAATGCACACATATTTATCTTATATTATTTTTCTCATTGAAATAAAAAATAAAATTAACATCTATTATTGTAGTTATATATGCAAGTATATTTAATTACTCAAATATAGAATGAACAAAATGTTTATCATTTACACATACACACACATATATATTTCACATAAAGAAAAGACTCTTTTTTTTTTATTTACAAAAGTCGGAAGGACGTGGTCCTTTTTGGGGTTTCTAGAAAAATAGTGGAATCGTCACACTAGTATATAGACCTTCTCGCGGTCCCATATACTCATCGGATTCCACCACGCTTGTGAATCCTACATGTGTCGGGATTAATCTAAATTAATGTAGTAAAGCATACATGCGGGGACGGATTTTTATTTTCGTCCAAGATAACAACTTTTGGGGACGGATTTTTATTGCGTCCGTTTCAACAAGTTGGCATATATGATTTGAAAACATTAGTTTAGGGAAATCTCGGTACATAAAAACCGACTTGGTCACGGAGTGTTAGACCCTAACTAGGATTGTGTGGCTTGTGCTCGGCTAAAGAGAGGCTTAAAGATCACCCCCGGCATGTAGTCATGAACTACACCACGGGCTGAGGTTTACCGCTTCGAAAGAGTCAAGCTCGAGTGGAGCTTGAAACTTTCTAGGACGGGCCTCGACGGGTTTGGGGTTGGACTTGTGCGACTCGATAGTGAGCAATTCATAGGAGTAATGTGCATGTAGTGTGAGGTCTATCACGTGACAAAATTTTTTATTTCTTTTTTTTTTTTTTTGAAAAGAAAAGATAAAAAAACACATAAGCACGTAAATTACAACTCCCGAATCACCCGTGCGACCGGTAAATAAACACAAAATTAAAACAGTTCAAGGGTCCAATTCTGTTCTGATGCAGGCAACTGTGCCCACACCCCCCACTGTTCTGCCCTGTTTTCTGGAAACTGGACCTGTTCTTGAATACCTCCAAGAAGCGCGCGCCCCTGGGATGTATAATGGAAAGCGCGCGCATTTCGCAAAGAAGGTGGGAGGCGCGCGCATCTGGGTGAACCTGTCAGACACCTGTCAGAAACTTGGACTCAGGGGATAGCCCTGGTCCTGAATTTTGTGTTTAACCCCGGTAATAAATGTTAGCTCAAGAAAAACAGGAAATAGAAAGAACACATGAAAGTCGGGCGCCTCTTATCTTTAGTGTGAGAGGCGCGCGCTTCTCAACACCAGAAACCAGAGTGCGCAAAAAACGTAAACTTTGAACAAAATGCAAGCTTAACCCTCAAGCATCCCCAGCGGAGTCGCCACTGTAGGTACCCCGGCCCGGGCCCCTCACGGGAGAAGGATGATTTTTTTTGGAGGAGTCGCCACCCACGTTTTAGAGGAACACGAGAAAACCTTTTAAGTTGAAAGTGTGTTTGATATACGAAAACAGAGATTCCTTTTGAGAGTTCGGGGGTTAGGTTACGAGATGGGAAGTACTTAAACACTCATCTCGCCTGACTAACGTCGGTCTTGCTTGTTCAAAGTTTACATTATAAAAATTGTGTTCTTCCTATTAATATCAAAGAGGGGTTTTTAAAAGAGGTTGAAATGTAGGGAGATGACCCCTAGACCAACTTCAATGAAGATGAAGTGATCATTCGGAGTTATGTCCCAAGTTTGGTTTGGGTTTGATTGCACCTTTGATCAAAACAAAAGATAAGAAAAGATGAAATAGAAGAAAGCGAAGAAGGCAAGAAAATACCTATGTTTGGAAGACAAGTTCTTGACACTCCTTGAGAATGATCCTTATTGGAAGGATTGTTGGATGTTAAAAGTTGGTGATCAAAAGTTCGTGTATGTTTTGTAATGAGAAATTGGTGACTTTTAGGTGTGAAAATGGTGATCAAAGTCCATCCCCTCCAATGGTAGATTGGAGGGGTTTTTATAGTTGTAAAAGGTTGTTTTTTTGGTGCCAAAACCGAGCTGCCAAGAACCATTTCCCGGACAAAATCTTGTAAGATGGGCAAGGGAGAGATTCAAGGCCAGAAATCTGTAACTGACACACCCAGAGGTGCGCGCTTCCCACCTTGGTGGCGGAAGGCACGCGCTTCTGGCTTCAAAGGCCGGAGGCGCGCGACTCAGAGAAGGCATTTTCGACAGAAAGGACTACAAAGTTAGCAATGTTATTCATTTTAGTCCCTGGACTTAACGGAGCCCGTCTGGAACTTAACCAAAGTAACAGAAACTAACAGAAAACACTTAAAATAGGGAGAAACACAAAATAAAGTGTGCAATCGGGGTGAGCGGTCCAAGGCGGGGTGTCTACACTTGTGTTTGGTAATTTTGTAGTTAACCAAAAGTGCATCCATTTCTTTCTCAAAGTGAGAGCCATTGTCGGAGATGATCTCATGAGGAATACTGTATCGGCACATGATGTTGTTCTTCACGAATTCGGCCACTTTCTTGGCATTGAGAACTCGGTAAGCTTGTGCGTCGACCCACTTTGTGAAGTAATCCACGGCCACAAGGATGAATGACTGTCTGTTGCTTCCCGTAGGGTGGACCTTGCCGATGATATCTATGCCCCAACAAGAGAATGGCCACGGTGTGGTCATGTTGTACAATTATGAAGGTGGAGCATGTTGCAGATTGGCATGGAACTGGCACTTGGCGCATTTCTTGACTTTCTCTATGCAGTCTTGTTCCATTGTAGTCCAATAGTAACCAATACGGAGTATCTTCTTGGCTAACATAATCCCATTCATGTGGGGTCCACACTCGCCTTTATGGACTTCGTGAATGATTTCTTGAGCTTCGGTCTCATTTGCACATAACAGATTGATCCCTTGATGGAGTCTTTTGTAGACTCGGTTCCCTATCAATACATATCTGGCGGCTAGCTTTTGTAAGGCCACTCGAGTTTTCCCATTGCTGTTCTCGGGAAAGGTGCCGTTGTTGAGAAAATTCATGATGTCAGTGTACCACGGGGGGTTATCTAGGACTTCATTGATCTCAATGTTCATGCAGTATGTCAGACTGGACCTTCTTGAAATTTTGAAGGGTTTCACCATTTTTCCTTTGGGCATCTCAACCAGTGAGGCTATAGTAGCCAAAGCATCGTGTAGACACCCCATTTTGGATGTTCATTTATAATCACACTACTTCTGTGTCTCGCCTTTGATTTGGGTCGAAACTCGTTAAGTTGGACATGTTTCGTTAAGTTTCTGACTGACCTCGTTAGTCAGGGGCCAAAATGAACATTAAAACTACAGCAGAGGGCAAATAGTGAATTCCAGCATTGAGATGCCTCGTACGAGACATTGATGTCTCGTAAGAGACATCCCCCTTGACAGTCGGGTTTTTTGTCAGTTTCCTTGTTGATCTTAACCCCTTTTCTTGGCAAACACTTAAGCAATCCGGGAAAACCTAATGGACGATCCTAGAGTCCAAAAATACCTCTGTGAGAATCAAGTCTTGGATTCCCACCACAACTTACCTTCTTGGCCAAAACCCTAGGTCCAAAACCCCATTAAATATAGTTGTTCTTGCCTAGAATGACTAATGGTCAACTCTAGACTCATTATTCACCCCACAACCACTCCAAATATGATCAAAAGGTCCCCATAATCAGTCCCTCTCTGATACCCACGAAATTTGGAAGATCAAGGCCTTTAGTCAAGGCCATCCATAGGATTCTTGAAGAAAACGCTTAGGTAAAATATTTGCTTTCTATCTTCTCATCTCCTTCTTTGTCTTTGAAGTAGTGTGATTCCATTAAAGGATCAGCCTAGAGCCTCTCAAATCCATGAAGATGGTCTCGAAGCACATGATCCGACATCCCAAATAAATAAGCAATTATTTATTTGTTTGTTTTTTCTTTTGGTACATGAATGTATAATTTTGAAATGATGATGATGATTTCTTAGCAAGACCAATCCTAGATTGGGTGAATTGGGTGCTCCTTGACCTTCCCAATTCATAACTTAACCCCCAAATCCAGATATCTCGGTCCGTGTTCCGACAACAACATGGTGGCGACTCTCAATTAAAAAGGTAAATCGAAGGACGAAAGGCACCTCGAAACTAACAACCACAAAAAACCCGCGCGCAAACAGTGGCGACTCCACTGGGGAGGATCACAGTAAGTGGGTTAGACTTGCGTCGAAAGAAATCATCGTTGTTTCAAAATTTTGCATTCTGTACTGTAACCTGTTCCCCGACTGAGATGCCTCGTACGAGGGATCCCTTGTCTCGTACGAGACATCTCAGTTCTGCCCGGCTGATCTGATTCTCCGGTTTGAAAAAGGAATTTTGTTCGGTTCAAACACGTACACAGGGTTTCAAATCCGCGCTCCCCTCTGTTTCTGAGTCTTAGGACCTTCCTAACGACAAAGAAACTCCCCATATATCTTAAGGATAACCTTTGTTTTGAAGGAGTACTTGCTAAATGTTTCATTCCTTGCTTTACATGCGTTCGCTTTATGTGTGAACTACGACGGCCTGAGTTCCTCCACAAGAGGGAAACGTAGGCAGCCACTTGGCCCGACCATTGCATGTTTTTATCTTACTTTAAAAAAAAAACTCTATTTTCTCCTTGTCACCTAGATCTTGACTCTCACACACATGCACACATATAGAATAACTGCACAACATACCCTATAAACCCGGGTCCCAATCGGAGGACGGATGTCGGTCAGTACCCCCATTCTAACGAATGGCCCTCGCCGGTCTCTCAAAAGATGGTGTACCCTCTCCGTGACACGCTCCTAGACTGTGTTCATGGGGAGCCTTTTCCGTAAGCCTTGCATCAACCTCATTCATACATACTAGCTAATAAGACACTCCTCGAGACCGGTCGGTTCGATTCTTAGGGCTATTTTAATCTTTGCCCAAGATAACGCATCTTTACAATCTATAATCCTCCCCTGTGAATATGACGAATGTCCCTTCGGTAAAATGTTGAACAAGGGATTTTGAAAGAATGGAGAACCTCCCTACAGAAATCCGAGTTTGTGTTTTCCTACTTTCACTATTCTGTGCGGGATTGTGGATGCCATTTTGGCTTAGTTTCGACCGTACCGTTCAACATGTCCCTTTCGGTTGTCTCTTAAAATTCACAAGGTTTGATTGCATTAATGCGTTGTTTAACAAAGTGCAAAACAACTACGGAATCACTTAGGTTTGGTTAATTGAATGGTGGATTCCGATGAGAATATGGGACCTTTGCCCAAATTTTCCGTTTGAGAGAGTGCAATACAGGTGAAAAACAAGGGGCTCATATTCTAGGGTGACAGAATCCACTGTTCCAGGACGAACTAGAGTAGTAACCTCTTAAAATGGATTAAATTCCATCCGACCAATAGGATTAAAAACTGCAAATCTGACTGTTAGGCTGGATGCCTCGTACGAGACATCCATTGTCTCGTACGAGACATCCTCCTTTTTTTGTGATCCTGCCGTGTTGGTCAGCCATGTTTCATAAAAACCGACTTGTTGGGACCCCAGCCTGGATTTGACACAGTTTCTGCACTCTAGGTTCGTCCGATCGGCAAAGTAGCTCCACACTCCCAACACAATCGCTTCAGCAATTTACATCCGTGATCCCGTGACCAAGAGACTAGAAAAGGTTGCAGTAATGGCCGGTACCCCCATCACTGACTTAGAGACCGCCAAAGAAGTCATTGGACGACTTGAGCAGCAAGTCAGAGAGCAAACCGAAATTGCCACCCGTGAGAATGATCATCACGCCAAAGACATAGACACCGTCTTACAAGAGATCCAAGAACTCAAGAAGAGTAGTAAGAAGTCGAAAACCCCCTCCAAAGATGGGGAGTCCCATACTAAGAAAAAGAATAAGAGGGATGATGACTCCGACTCTGATTCAAATACATCCTCCTCCTCCTCCTCCGATGACGAGGATACTAAGGCAAGTGATAAGAAAAAGAAAGCTAGTGATGACACCAACTTCATCAACTCTGCCACTGCTGAGTTTCTCGAATAGAGGTTTGCACATCTCGGTCTAGCAAAAGGATCCATCGTTCCATTTGACCCAATTGCGCTCCTCAAGTCAATCACTAAGATACCACGAAAGTTCCGCACTCCTGATATAGCCAAGTTCAACGGCACTACCTGTCCTCGTGTTCATGTTGAAACTTACACTTGGGCCATGCTTCCGATGAAAGTAGATGACACCGTTTTGGCCCAAAGCTTTCCCCAAACTCTAGAGGGGGCGGCAAGGGATTTGTACATGTCTCTCCCCTTATCCACAAGGACCGATTGGGCTACCGCATGTGAAGTCTTCCAAAGGCGCTTCAAGGACAATACTACTTACCGTCCCACTAAAAGAGACCTCGAGCAAATCCAACAAGGTACTAATGAGACATTCGGTGACTTTGTCAAGAGATGGAGAGCCAAGCTCACCGAGATCGTTGATAGGCCAACTACGGACGACCAAATGCATATCTTCCTGAAATCACTCCGTAATGAGTACGAGGACCTCCTCTCCGGCACTTTCTTCCCAAGTTTCTCTGAACTTCATAAAGCTGGTCTTCGACTGGATGACATCATCAAAAGTAGGAAAGAAGCTAAGAGAGAAGGGGGATACCGTTACCCTAGCAAAGGCTCTACTAGCAAAGACACATCTGTCAATGCCATCGCTTTTAATAATCAAGGGAGGAGCAACTATTCCTCCGTCCCTGCACCCAACAAGGAAAAGAAGAAAGAGAGAGTCTACAACAAATTGGAAGGTATCACTCAAGGAGAGCTCTTCGACATACTCGTAGAAGCCGGTAAGGTCGCACCAAGGAAGCCTCCTTCTACTCCAAGGGAACTCCCCCCAAATCACGCCCATCATCTCTACTGCAAGTTCCACAAGTTCAGTGGCCACGACACCAATACTTGCAACCACCTCAAAGATGTGATCCAAGATCTCATAGACTCTAAGCAGCTAGGGGTTCCTAATGTAGTGACAAACCCCCTCCCAACTGCGGTGTCGCGACCCCGGACCCCGCGGGCCTGAGACCGCGATCTGGACGTCGACTCTAAAACCAAAACTGTGAAATTCCAAAGTTAAAAATTCCATTTAATACCAAAAGGTGATGATCCAAAGTTTTACAAAACCAAGTTTGATAAAAACCAATTACAACTATCATAAACTTCCACAAGTTTATGCCCAACAAAATACAAATATACAATTCTTAATGACGTCATTGATTGGTACAGCTATCCCAAAATGGTTATACATTTATATAATGTAAACCAACCTATAACAACCTTCCCCAAAAGAATGTATCCACACTCGACGTCCTCTTTCTCGTGATCAGCGAGACTAAGCCTTAGTACCTGGGAGGGGGGGGGGGTTTAAGGAAAAACAAGATAAAAGAAAAGGGGGTGAGATAAATCTCAATAAGTTACTAATGCAACTACATGACATGCTATGATGCAATATACAATAAGCAATAATAAATATCACATAGCACATAGCATTTATCACATAACAGATAGCAGCGGAAATAAACACATAACAAAGGATATAGCCAAGGTTTTCCAAACTGGTCCATCCAAATAAAGGATCGCTGCGCAGCTTCAATAATCAACAAATCATCATCTTCATAATAGAATGAAAGCCGAAGAGAAAACCCCGGTACCGGAACCAATAACCATAAAAGTGTCACAAAGGACAAGGACCATGACACAAAGTCATGCCCGGTAGCTAGATACATTCACAAAGGAAGCTAACTCATCCTTTCCAAGGCCAATCTGGAAAAGGGGTAAAAGAAGGGGGCAAAACAATGGTCAACATTATAATGGACTTGGCTTTGCCATTATAATCTTTCCCATCGCCCGATGCAACAAATATGCCAGCTGGGCTTCCAAATAAATGCTAAGTAATAATAATTTAGCATGAATAAACAACTTAAGGTTCCAAAGTAGGGAACCATACCAAGAAGTCACCAAGAAAGTGAAATGAACTAACACTAACCAATTAAGGTGCTCTAATAATTTCCACAATAATAACACCAATCCCTTATCACATTTGATCACAAAGGATCCAGTTAACTCAAGCACACAAGCAAAACTATTCACTCATCTCGAAGAGCTCAAGGAGAGCTTTAAAATGATAGTTTATTCGTCCAAAACGGAGTTCGGATGAGAAAGTTATGGAGGAAACAATTTTAGAAGAAAAGGGAAGAATATACCAGAGTCCCAGCTTGGCACGACCGTGCCTAAGAAAGTGGCATGACCGTGCCAATCATGACGGAAGGAAAGGTAATGTTGCACGACCGTGCCAAATAAAGGAGCACGACCGTGCCAGAAGAACAATGCCCAGATTCTTCCTGGGTTCACCAAATTCGAACCAAAACACAACCTTCACTAAATGCTCAAAATCAAAGCTTTCAAACTAGATCCAAGGTACTAAAACCACATCTAAACATCAAGGGAACCTAAACAACACCACCTAACAACTCAAAACAAGATTTAAACCCACATTCACATATTCACCATTTTTAACCCAAAACCCCAATAATTCCCAAAATAAATCCCAAATAAATTGCAACCTCATCCAAACTTCACATATAACAACCCAAGCATAATATAAGTATGATATGAACATTTTAGCATAAAATATGGGGAAAAGCAACTTACTTGCAAATTCTCAAAGTTGATGGATTTCAAATATTTTTGATTCTACGCGATCCTATCGACGATCTAAACACATTTCACGTTTTAAGAAATAAGAGATTATGAGGGGAAGATGAAGAAAATTAAGAGAGAAGAAAAAGAAAGAAAACTTACCAAAACACAAGAAAGAGGGAGAGAGTTGGCTGGGAAAGATGATGAGGGATGTGGAGTGTATGAGGGAGAAGGAGGTGTAGGGAGAGGGTAGGAGTATGATTTAAAAACTTACACAAAGACCCCTCCTCTAATACTACCCAACTCAATACTCCCCACTAACAACTAAGACCCAATATTTCTACACTAGCACAAATGACCCAAATAAAATCCTAAGCATAAATATTATGACACATAAAATGCACACATAATATTTAAATAAATAATAATTTAAATAAATAAATAAGCAAATAATCAAATAATAATCATTTAATTACTAATAAAATAGAGCCTAGATTTCGGGTCGTGACATGCGGGAGGAGGGATCAATGTAATAGAGATAGCTAGTGAAGAAGAGGAGACTACTCGCCTAATCCCAAATGTGGGTGAGAGCACTCCAAAGTTTAATAATGAAATTTCTTTCGGTTACATGTTGTCTCATAATCAAGTACTAAGCACGAAAAATGACAATTTTGAACGTGAAAGCAAAAACTTGCCATACTTCATGTTCCCTGAACCATGGATCGACCATAGGGGGAAGCGCCAACTGGGCTTTGAAATATTAAATGACTGTGACCCATACTCACTTGAAACAGAACTGATGCAATTCTCATGGCTACCTCGAGAATTAGGGGGTACCAAGGCCGAAGCATTCAGTGAGTGGGACGTTGTGTTGGGAGAAGACCTACTGCGCCAATTCCTCAACCTTTGCAAGTTAGAGGACACTCATATTAATGCAATAGACAAGGGGGACGCTCCAAACCGAGACTACACCAAGCTCATCAAGAAGATTGACGAGCCTATCCAGAATTGGTATACAACTAGGGGACCCATAGCAAGTGAAGACTTCATTATCAAGGAGTTAGGATGTACTGACACGCCCCCAAGTCCCGGGGTTCCCTAATAGAACCTCAAACCTGCTGCGCGTGACTAACAAGAAACGAGAAACTGAATGACATTGGATTATATCAAACTGACATCATATATACTCTCAAGAGGAACGAGCTAAGATAGCTCACAACGAGTTCTATACCAAGAAATTTAAACCAAATGGTTGTACACAGCGGAAAACATGCCTAGCATATACGTTGGCATTACAAGAACACTATACAAGTCTACCCAATATACTGAGTCTAAACAACTGATACACGATCGTCCTCACCAAATACTGGAAAGGATAACAATCCCCAACAAGAACAACCTGCCAAGTAGGCCCCTGCTAAGTCGAGCCTCACAACGTATTACCACTTGCTATCCTGGGGGGGGGAACAAATAAACAAGGAACGGGGTGAGATAAATCTCAGTAAGTTACTAGATACAAGTACATAGCATGTTATCATGTAATCATGCAAATCAAGAAGATTATCAAGTAACAAGTATATGAGAGGCTAAGCCAACTCAACAAGTATCTAGCACATAAGGCTAAACTAACACGTTACAAAGGATATTCCAACCTTATTCCTCCCAAGTAAACCATTGTTGTCGTTGCTTATTGCAGTTGACAAATCACGATCAATCAAGTTGCTGCTGTGCAGTACACAAGAGGACCCGGTAACCAGTGTCACTCACAAGAACAAGATTCACGAGCTGTTCACGAGTTTAGCATTCACTTAAGTCAGGCGTATTGCTCCAACCAAGGAAGCTATGCCCTTACTATGGCCTGTAGTAAGGGGTCAAGCGCAAATATATAGGGACCCGATTATCACTTAAGCCCCAGCTCTCACGATAAGCGTGAACCTATATATTTCCAAACAATCAAGGTGACCAGCTGGACTCAAACAAGAATGCACAAGTAGATATTTACTTGAACTACAAGAGTATAGAACTAAGTCCAAAAGTAGTGGACTAGCTCTTCAGGAACCATGTAATCATGCTCACCAAATACAAGTACACGTATGCAATATTTGCGAATACAAATCAGTATAACAATGACACGTAATGTGTCCACGTAACACAACCAAGCCAAATTATAGTCTATTAAGAACAGACCCCAACCAAGTAGTAGGGTATGTCATTTTATGTCACTTTGTCATATGCCATATTTGCACGTACATATTCATATAATCTTTAACATACTAATGTGTCTATCACGATACCTTTACTTCCAACTAGAGCCCAACATTCTAGACTCTAAGCACGTAGTCGAATAGGTCGTATTGTATCTAGTCATAATCATACATCCCGTATATGTATCGTTAATAATCGAATACATTTTCCAACACATATTGTGTTCTATAATCATTGTTTTATGAATTATCTTCATATTACACTAGTCCCTCTTTCTTTAGGAACTCATCTCAAGAACAAGATATCTTCTTTATACTTTATATACTTCATTGAGTATATGCACGACTAAAACCAAGTACTAGCACATTAGTGCTTGTTCATAACACTTTCAGTACACACGTATTAGATTCGAGTATATAGTAGAGTTGTTCATTCTCTATCTAGTTCCACAATCCAATTCTTTGATTATTAATACCGAGTATCAAGTAGTCAACAAGCCACATTCTATCAAGTAATTATGTGCAAGATTTGCACATACACATCAAGGATAGTTCTAACACGTTAGTGCTTGTTCATAGCACTTTCAAGTTCACTACCATACACATGTATTGGTTTCAAGTCATGTACAAGATTTTATCATCTTACATTTAAGTTCTCAATCAAATTATTTGGATGTTCAAGACATGTACAAGAATTAATTATCTTATACTCAAGTTATTATTCCAATCTTTGGATATTCAAGTCATGTACAAGATTTAATTGTCTTATACTTCAAGTGCAAGCTAAGTAGATGAGTTATACATCTCATACT
This sequence comes from Campanula takesimana, assembly GCA_026119855.1. NCBI lineage: Eukaryota > Viridiplantae > Streptophyta > Magnoliopsida > Asterales > Campanulaceae > Campanula > Campanula takesimana. Next base: position 97,169 of record JAOWBW010001512.1, on the reverse strand, counting down.
TATAAGTTCATAATCCTATACTTTGGATGTTCAAGCTCAAGACATTGTTCTAATGCCCCTAAGGTGCACAAACATTGGATTCAAGACATATACAACACATTAGTGCTTATTTATAGCACTTTCAAGACATATAAAAGAGTTGTTACTCTTAGGCTCAAATTCTCTATTCAAATCATTGAATAATCATGTTCAAGACTCACTTCTGATGCCCCTAAGGTATCACAACACTTCTAGGACATCTTATACTAAGGCTCTATGCCTTAGGAGGGGTAAGCTTTCATTTCAATTTAGATTTAAAACACTTTTGTTGAAACAGGGGACCGGGCGGGCGCCTACGATGGACCGGGCGGCCGCTCATTATAGTACTTTTGAAACCAAAACTTCTGATGAAATGGGCGGGCGCTCGAAGGATAACCAGGCGGGTGCCTGGTGCGATTTTCAGCAACACTCAATTTCTTTCCAGGCTTAAGAATTCTCCGTCCCAAGCGTAGGAGTAACTTTCTATTAACATTCTAACATCCAAGCAATGCCCAGGAGTATACTAACAACTTCAAAATATTACTTTCAAGTTTATTTCATTCTTTTTACCGTCCCACAAATAATAGAATAATTTTCTTTTATTCCATTTTAAATATTTCACCGTCCCAAAAGTATAAGTATAATTTTCTAATATACTAATATAATCATTTAGGGATACTTCCATTCATTTCCCCGTACCACAAATAATGGTACAATTTTTCTAATAATATTTAAATCAAGTTAATATTTTACCGTCTCACGAATAGGAGTATAATTTTCTTATCTTTTCCAAGTCATTCCATTCCCAGGTTCAAGCTTTTCATTCTTGTTTTTCATACGAATACTCCCTTTGTCCCAAATTTACAAGTATCACAAAAATTACCCCAAACAAGAAATTAACAAGCACAAGTATCAAAAATAACATATATGCATGTTATTACAAGCAAGGGGGAGCTAGTGACTTACCTACTCCGAAATCAAATTCACCCAAACTAATTTCTGTTCGGCAGGAAATGCTCTACTCACCGCCCTGATCATTTATGCGAAGCCGGATTTTCGAACAGAGGCATAATTAAGCAAGAGGAGTCGAGAATAGGGTAAACCCTAACTTTCTTTTATGAAACAGAGGAAAGTACGAGAAGTTGTTTGGGGAAAACATGATCTGAGGAAGGAGAAAGGCAAACCACAAGTTTTATCCTTTCAAACTTTCAAGAATTTCAACTAAGCCCTCCAAGTTTCAATTTTGACAAAAAGGTCCTCAAGTTTCAACTTGAGCATTTTAGCCCCTAAACTTTATTTTTCACAAATGACCCTAATGTTTCAACTTAAACAATTAGGACCTAAACTTGCTCAATTAGTTAAATAATTAACTCAATTAAAATAGCATATAATTATGCAAGACAAGAATTTAACAGGAATTAGGACGGGCGTTACATGTACTCCCCATCCCCATAGGGAAAGAAAATTTATAACTCTTACCTTAGAATCAGATACCGCTACTGATGAGCTCGCCCAAGAGGACTTGGATGCCATCGCGGAACATGTATTCCCCTACTTTCTTAATGAAAAAAATAGATCTTTCTGAGTATCCCGAGATTGCTAGCGTCCTAAATGATGAATTAACTAATAACTCTAACGAATTAGATAATAATGAGTCATATGACGAGATAGATCAAGAAAACGAACAAATCTTAAAATAAATTAATAAGCAAGTAGGTCTTCGTGGCGGAAATGGTCCTATTGATGCCGAAGAGATGCAAACAGTTAATCTAGGGACGGAGGATGATCCGAAAGAGACCAAGATTGGCAGTTTCTTCAAGGGGTAAGGCCGACAAGCCCTCATAGCGCTTCTCTGAGAATTCATGGATGTGTTCGCGTGGTCCTACAAAGATATGCCGGGGCTAGCCAATTCGATTGTTGAGCACAAGATACCGTTGCTTCCTGATTCAAAGCCAGTCAAGCAAAAACTCCACAGAATTAAGCCTGAATGGTCGGTACAAGTCAAACAAGAGATAGAGAAACTCCTGAGTGTTGGGTTCATCAAAGTAATAGAGTATCCAACTTGGTTGGATAATACTGTACAGGTTTCTAAGTTAAATGGAAAGGTCCGCGTTTGTGTTGATTTCCGTGATCTCAACAGAGCATCTCCGAAAGATGATTTTCCTCTTCCCAACATAGACATGCTCGTTGACAATACCGCGAAATACGAAGTCCGTTCATTCGTTGATGGATTCGCCGGTTACAACCAGATCCTCATGGCCAAGGAGGACCAACACAAAACAGCGTTCACCACACCTTGGGGGATGTTCTGTTATACGGTCATGCCGTTCGGACTCAAGAATGCCGGAGCCACTTATCAGAGAGCTGTAACTGCATTGTTCTATGACATGATACATAAAGAAATGGAGGTGTACGTCAATGATATGATCATACACTCCAAAGGCTCCGATAGGCAACACTTTGTTGACCTTAGAAAGTTCATTGAAAGGTTGAGACACCAAGATGAGACTTAATCCGGCCAAGTGCACATTTGGGGTAGTGAAAGGAAAGGTCCTTGGGTACATGGTCACTGAGCGTGGTATAGAAGCAGACCCCGCTAAGATCAAAGCCATCATTGACATGCCTCCACCTAAGACGCAAAGAGAAGTCAAGGGATTCATGGGTCGCCTCCAGTAAATTAGTCGTTTCATTAATCAGCTCACGACGATGTGCGAGCCCATTTTTAAGCTCCTCAAGAAGAATGCATCCTTAGAATGGACAGAAGAGTGCCAAGAAGCCTTTGAAAAGGTAAAGGAATACTTAGTAAATCCGCCAGTGTTGGCTCCACCGCATAAGGAGAAACCATTGACCTTGTAACTCACAGTCAATGATAATGTATTAGGGGCTATGCTAGCACAAGAGCAACCCGATTCGAAAAAAGAAAACGCCGTGTACTTTGTCAACCGTCGCTTCCAAGGGGCTGAACCGAATTACTCTGCATTAGAAAAGTCGTGTGCTGCACTGGTATGGGTAGCTGAGAGACTAAAGCCGTACATGGAGGCGTTTCCTGTACAACTGATCGCTAAGATGGACCCAATGAAGTACATCTTCGAGAAGTCACATGTTTCCTCTAGGATAGCCAAGTGGTACTTTATGCTCGCGGGATACGATATCACTTACATCACACAGAAATCCGTGAGAGGAAGAGTCTTCGCGGACCATTTAGCCTAATTTCAGTGTGATGAAGCGAAGGGGGAAGACCCGCAATTCCCTGATGAGGACATCATGGCAATAGCAGAAAATAAGTGGCAATTATTTTTCGATGGCGCAGCCAATAAACGGGGATATGGCATTGGCATGTTACTAGTAGATCCCTCAGATTTCTACACTCCACTTGCGATCCGCCTTGACTTCGAGGCCACTAACAATATTTCCGAGTATGAAGCTTGCATAGCGGGGCTTGAAGCAGCCTTAGAAAGAAATGTGACCGAATTAGAGGTGTACGGAGACTCACAACTTATAATCTATCAGTCACTCAAGAAGTGGAAGGTACAAGACCCTACACTCTAGAAATATAACGACCATCTCTAAGACTTGGTCAAATAGTTCAGAGAGGTCACTTTGTACTATCTTCCTAGAGATAAGAACCGCTTAGCAGACTCGCTAGCCATGCTAGCATCACTTGTGGAGATCCCCGAATGGACTGAGGTTAAGACCTTCAAAGTCACGAGGCGAACGACTCCCGCTTATTACTCAATCATAGACCTGCATGACTGCAAAGAAGAGTGTGGCTCTCTCTCCGTAAATACCTTGGACGATAAACCGTGGTATCATGATGTATGGCGTTTCCTCCTAGATGGAACATTTCCATCAGACGGATCACCTAAAAAGAAGATAGCCCTCAAACGGTTTGCCGCCTAATTCGTTATTATAGGTGATCGCCTCTACAAGAAACACCACGAGAAGTGTCTACTTTGTGCCAACGAACACGAAGCCATAAAAATCATGGACCAAGTCCATCAAGGAGTCTGTGGGACCCACATGAATGGCAATATGCTAGCAAAGAAAGTCATCCAACTAGGGTACTATTGGGCTATAATGGAAGCCGACTGCACCAACATAGTTAAGAAATGCCACAAGTACCAGATACATGCCAACCTGCAACACGCACCACCATCCGTGTTATACCCTATGACATCCCTTTGGCCATTTTCTATATGGGGAATAGATGTTATTGGCAAAGTTTCACCGACAAGCCATAATGGGCACTCATTCGTATTAGTCGCTGTTGGTTACTTTACTAAGTGGATAGAGGCTCAATCCTATAAAGTCTTGAATGCCAGAAAGGTGGTTGAGTTCATTAAGACCAACATCATATGCCGATATGGGGTACCTCATGAGATGATATCTAACAGCGGCACATACTTTGAGAAAGAATGTGACCAACTACTCCCAGAGTACAAAATAGAGAGACATCAGTCATCATCGTACCAACCACAAACCAATGGAACAGTCGAAGCTGCTAACAAGACCATTGAGACCATCATTAGGAAGTGTTACCTATCGAATTAGAAGTACCATCACTAAGGGTTCTCCTAGAAAACCAAGTGAATGAAGTCGCATGGTTAGACAGCCGTTATGAATAACTAGCCCTGCTAGATGAATGACGACTTTGAGCCGCCGAGCATATCCGAGCATATCAACGGAGAATAGCCCGAGCATTCAATAAGAAAGTCAAGACCAGAAACATCACAAAAGGGGACCTTGTCCTATGTGAACATCGTCCTGGACCATTCAATCCTATGGGAAAGTGGGGACCAAGATGGATTGTCCCCTACATAGTCAAGAAGGTATTCTCCGGAGGAGCAGTACAACTCGCGGACCTAGATGGAGATCAACTGCCGAAGCCTGTCAACATGGACAAGCTGAAGAAGTACTACTCATAGCTCCGTCCCCTATTTCAAAAAAAAGAAGAAAAGCTCGCTAGGTTGAAAACCCGCAAGGGCGGCCTAGGCAAAAATTAGAGCAGAGAGCACGAGAAAAGAAGCCCGCTAGATTGAAAACCTGAAAGGGCGGTCTAGGCAAAAATCAGGGTGTGCATAATATATATATATATATATACATATATATATATATATATATACATATATATATATATATACATATATATATATATACATATATATATATATATATATATATATATATATATAGGGGACAGTCTCGTACGAGACACCTATGTCTCGTGCGAGGCATGTCAGTCAGCAGACATATTTTTCTCTTTCTTAAACAAGAACTACGATGACCTGAGCTCCTTATTTAATTGATGTAAAAGGAGAACGTAGGCAGCCTTTTGGGTCCGGTCTATTCAATAAATAAAATCAAAATCTTGTCTTCTTATTAATTGAATGCATTTCAAGAAAGCGATATGAAAATTTCCAACACGAACACCAACTTGCAAAAGAAAAATAAATAAAATACTAAAAGTCTAAACATTGGTCTATCTATGGCAATCTCTCGATACTCCTAAGGATCTATTTCTTCATTGACTTAGTAGGGGCTTGACCGCGATCCACCTTGTCATTCCTCTTCCTCTTGTGCAAATTGGTCCCCCAACAGAGAGCGGCGGATCTCATCAATACCCTCAACACTGGGACGGAGTTCCGAGAGAAACCAATTCAAGTATTTATCCGACAAATAGATGCTCCCTCCATCATGACGAAGATTTGTCCAACGATCCATAGTGGTGCCTTGCCCCCAAGCGCGAGCCAAGCTCATAGAGAAATCCGAGTCCATGAAAGAAATGTCTCGAGGTCGTCCCCCTAACAAGAAAGTGTCCTGCTGCTGACCGAATTGTCGCATTTCCCTCCGAGCAAAATAGAAAGAGGAATCCCTCAGACCCGGAAGGACGACCCTGTCGTACCCAAGAGTATTAGCTACAAACCTCCTCACCTTCCAAAAGGATGGACACCAAGCAATATCATTGGTCTCCACTTTAGCAAAAACATGATCCCACTCCTCAATGCTGAGACCTTTCACTAACAGTCTCCGCCTATGGAAAGTATAAGGGGAATACTTGATCGGAGAATCCAACAATTTGAAATTATCTCTGAGACAAATAGTCAACAATAATGGACTTCCCCGAGTCATAGAGCCGGTTCGGTGTAGCTCATCGAGACCATGAAGGGTCTCCCCCAAGATAAGAGGGATTTTGTTGAAGGCCCGTCCTCTAGCTTGCAGAACGATGTCCACGAGCTCTGTGTTCGCCATGCCACACTTGCTCATGAAAAGCACGCTTCGAAATAAGCACAATGCCAAGAGGCAACACTGGGAATCCACACCATGACCACGAGTCACCCGACCCTTAAATCTCCTAAGCAAAGAGTGGAGATCGACATAGCGGTTATGAATATATCTCTACGCCTCGGGAAGGCTAATACTCAATAAGTCTCTAAGAGACTCCGCCGGTACCATGTCATAATTAGGAACTGCAATCACCCCGAGGTCAATGGCATATCCAAGATAGCCTCCATCTCCTCTACAGTAGGGACCATCTCATAAAGTGAAAAGTTGCAGAGGTGAGTCGATGGATCCCAGAAGCGTGCAACTCCCTTTAAAAGGTCCCATTCCGGTTTTAGATTCTTCAAGGTGAAAAGAATCTTAAACCCAAACATCTCCACGAATCTCTCTTGGCGAGGTTTATTGAATGAGCGAAAGAACGTTGCTAAATCACCCTTGTAGCGTTCTAATAATTCTAAGTCCAAGGAAAACTCATCAAAAATCATTGATGAAGGGACGGACTTACTTAGGGCCATTGGGAGCAAAAGGTTGAGAATTTTACTCCAAAAGAGAGGTTCCCAAAACTAATTTAAGACTGCATGGTATTCTAGGATGGACTAGAGGTGTTTATATACAAGTTTGGACACCAAATCCTCGAGGAAAAAGGAGAAACAGCCACAGATTCAGAGGATGACTCGTACGAGACATCGATGTCTCGTACGAGTCATCTCTTGGTTCAGAACAGCAACAACTCTGCTCAAATCCCAGGTTGCCCGACAAGTCAAAACATGTCTCAATCACCTCAGAAACTCACCTGAAACAGTTCATACATCATATACAAATGGCCCAACGCGAATCCATCTCATAAAATTACCCCTCGGTTGACCAACCAGATATGAGTCAATCCATTTACACAGTCAGAAATAAAACTAAAATTAACTAATGTATTGTGTGTTAGAGTTAGGTAATAACTGTTGCATAGGTACAAACCAAAGAAAGAAAAAGTTGTCTTCGCCTACGCCGAGGCAATAAATACATCATCAACAAAAAGGGAGAATGAGGGATCCTATCTAGGATGTGTCGCCACTGCTACTGCCACACTATCATCCGTCGGTCCGAGGCCTTTTCCCGCAAGAAGCTAGCTCTGCCGTCTGCTGAGCCAACCGTCCAACCAGCCCCGTTGTCTCTCTCTTCATCCACTAGGCATAGGCCATGAATTGGTCAAGCCATCCCGCGACCTCTTTATACTCAGCAATGGGCACCTGTTGAGAAGAAATAAATAGAGATATCAAAATCTTCAGATAAGTAATAAACAAGGAGATAAAATGGTAGAATGACAAGAAAATGACGGAAGAAGGGTCATAAATCATACCATGGTCGCATCAGCAGGAGGGACGAGTCCCTCAGGCATGTCGTACTGTGCAGGAAGGTCCTCAGTACTCTCTATCCCCTCAGCCATGCTGTAGGTAAAGGAAGCCGGTCCAAGTTGTGGATGGAAAGGAACATGGACAACTCCCTGGGCCTGAGCCTGATCACCCTCTATGATCAACCGAGGCATGAGATGAGCGAGGAAGTCCTGATAATCAGCCTCAAAGAACATATGGTCAAAAGCATCCTGACCAATAATGAGGTCCCCTCTCTCCTCCTCCGCGATGGCATAAGAGTTAAGCATATGGGCCGGCGGGTCCAAGGGGATAATGACATCGAGTCTGCCACCACCCTGCTGGCGAGAGACTCTCTCTCCTAAATAGTAGCATCCCCCACCAAGGCCAATCATCAGCAACCTCATACCAGCAAACCCATAGGCGTGATCAATGCCCAAACTCCGCCATGGGAAAAAAGCAACACCGGACTCAGGGACGGCCTCCCATCTATCAAAATACAGCCTCATGCGCTCCACCGGTATATCAGACCCCTCTGCCTGCTCATCATGGGTATCCCTGTTACCCCGGCGCCATCTCAGAGTATCTGGAAACATAACAGTGTTGTCTCGAAGGTTGAAAGTGAAGAGACCAAACATAGCGTAACCCCAAGACTGCAAAGTGGGAGAAACATGAAAAAAATGTCAAAACTGAATGAGTTACTGAAACAGAAAGTAAACTGGGGCTGAAACAAAGGAGGGATACAGAAGAAGATGAGTATTGTACCTCCCAAGCATGACTATAACCGCCTAAGCCAGCGTTTGTCCGATCACACGAACTCTCATCCATGGCCACATAGCAGTGGGCCAAGCCAAGAGAACCCCAGCTAGCATCAGTCACAGGATGCTATCTCTCAACACATTTAGAAGAGTGAACAAAGCAGTCGACGCATGATTTACAAATAGCGTCTCAAAAAAGGCCCCCACAGAAAGCCGCGAACAGCTGCAATACGGGTACCGGTCAGATGCATCTGGCCAGCATTAACAGTCACATAGGCATCGACCTTGTCCCTCAAGGCCTTCAGAGGGACACCCTTTCCTAGGGTACGCACAGAGAAGCTTAGAAAATGCATCATGTCGTCCCTGCTAGGAGTAAAGTCCGTATCTACCTCAAGTGGCTCACCGAAGATGGCAAGACCAGTAATGGCATGAAAGTAAGTAGGGGTCATGGTAACCCCCCCCACCGCATGTGCATGGTATGACTACTATCCTACCAGCGTTCCCGGATGGCCTGGAGGAAGTGCACGTTCCTCCTCTCACCGACTAGACCATCAAAGAAGGGTTTCAGCCCGAGATTCTCAATCTCTTCCTTCATCTCGCCATTGAGAGTTGCCCACCTCTCGGAAACCGCTCGCACGCTGCCTCTACAGTTATCAATCACCCTGAATGACTGCAAATAACAGAGACAAAATAGACAAATGTAAGAAAGTCGGTAAAATCCTCATTTAAGCATTTTATCCGAAAGTCGCAGAATCGCCTAAAGCGACAGTCAAAATCATGTACTACCATACTACAATGATTTTCGACATCAACAAGGAGGGAACTCATCCTTCGCCCACACTTTACCTTTATTATGCCTACCAAAGAGGTGCTCTTTGTGGGATCGATGCACACCGGCCATTTAAAAGGGTTAGGAATCACTAAAACTTGGTGAAAAAGGAGATTTTTGAGTGAGAAAATCGCCTAGGGTCGAAAGCTCCTGAGAATTAAATAGGAAGAGTGATTTGAAAATCACTTTCAGCGCCTAATATGCCTCTGTTCTGCGCAAAAACAGAGAAATCTCGTACGAGACATCGTTCCCTCGTATGAGGTATCCCCAGAAAAGTCTCAGAAAACAATGTTTTCTTGGGAAATTCCAGAAAAGCCCTGCTTTTAACAGAAAGGTCAGAAAAAGCCCTTTTTTAGACCAAGAGGTCGAATCTGAACCCGGTTCAAGATGGAACATTGAGTCGTCAACAAATGGATACTTTCAGAATTGGAACAAGCAAAGTTGTTTCTCAGTATGAATTTATCCTCACCGCGCATCCAAGATCATGGGTGAGCAAAGAAATCTGCATCAGCAAACTTTAAATCCCACAACTGTCATCAAGACGTAAGTTAATGGCACAGGATTTACAATCGGGTATCCCACGACTGTTATCAAGACGTAAGTTAATAATACAGGATCCCACTAATTAGAATCCCACAATTGTCATCAAGGTGTATGCTAATGGCATAGGATTCACATTTTCAACAAAAAGGCAGTCTTGTTGAAAGGGGAAGCAAGGTCCAAGTAATTGGCGTCTCCAAAACCCGGTATCCCACGACTGTTATCAAGACGTAAGTTAATAATACAGGATCCCACCATTATGAATCCCATAATTGCCATCGAGATGTATGTTAATGGCATAGGATTTACTTTTCCAGCGAATAAGGCATCCTCGTTGGAAGGAGAAGCAAGGATCCAAGTAATTGGCATCTCCAAACCCAGAGTCCGATAATTGTTATCAACACGTATGTTAATAACATAGGATTCACATTTTCCGACGAATAAGGCAACCTCGTTGGAAGGAGAAGCAAGGTCCGGGTAACTGGAGTCTCCAAAATCGAAGACGGTTCGTCATCAACAATAGGGCATGTTCAGAATTGGGGTCAAAGAGATTGATTCCTCAGTATGGATTGCAACTAGAGACGGTTCCTCATCAACAAAAAAGAGTATATTCAGAATTGGGTCAAGGCCATTGATTCCTCAGTATGGGTACTCTCTAAACTCTAAACTTTACTTATCGCAAGTATTGTTTTCAAAAATGATTTTCAAAATACCTTAAACCTCAGTTTTTGTGTGTTTTTAGAGTCGAACTACGTTTGGTCTGATTTCCTTCCGAGGAATACGTAGGCAGCTTTTTAGCACGACCATCCCCTGTAAGTACCCCAATCTGAATTTGACCTACTTTAGAGGAATTCTTGGTACCATTTAGGGATAAACCAATGGGCCAGGACCTCACTAGGATAAACCTAATATTCCAGGATTGAACTGGAATTAAACTTAGAAAAATCCAGAAGCTCGCCAAGTCGAGCTGTACGGATGGTTTGGGTACCTGAGGGACCTAGCCGTACGGCTGGTTTGGGCACCCTCAGTCCCTATAAATTGAACCCTAGGCTGATCATTTCAGGGGGATAAAACAGTTTTAAAGGAAAAGCTTTGCAGAATTGAGAGCTGATAGGAGTGATAAACACATTTGAGTGAAAGGAGTGAAAGAAGATAGGCTTAGAACCAAAGAGTGGTGAGGCCTCCTTCTCCCCCATCTTCTCTTCATCTCATTCTATTTTCCTTTTATTTATTTACCTTATGTATTTATGTTTCTTGCAAATTATATGAATTGGAACCAAGCCTTGATCCATGGTGCCCTTCATGTTCTATGCATGATTGTGGGTTCTAAACTAAAGGATAAGCTAAGGCTTGTTATCATTTGATGTCATTATGTCTTTACTTTGATGCAATTTACTTTCAAGCCTTTACATTACATTGCAAGTCTTGTCCATTCAAGCACAATACATATATATATTACAAGTCTTGTCCTCTCAAGCTACTATATTATTGCTATATAGAATCATGATTTGTTAAATTTCTTATTAATATTGTTCTTGTTTGGCCATGATGATCATGACTGGGAGATAAAGTTTCAATCTTTATCTTCCCAACCATGATCTTGCCTAAAATCCCCAAGTTTGGGACATAAAGATTCAATCTTTATGTTACATGTTTGTCCTTAAAGGTTTAATTTAACTTAATAAGTCCATTTTGGTGATAAAGTTTCAATCTTTATTCATCAAATGGTCATTTTGGCCCCAAAGGGCATGTTCACCACCTTTTCTTAATTTCTCCAATGATTGCCTTTGATCACACCTAAATCTTTGTTTTTGGGGTTCTTTTGATGATCAAAGTGCATAGGAATGATCTTTTCAAAGTTTTGTTGTTAATCCCAAACTGAAAATTAGCATTTCAGTCCAGTTTCAGCAGAACACTCTGTTTTGCCTGAAACTGGACAGTTTTATGATAAACTGCCAAAAACCCCTGGACTGCTCTCCTTAGACGTACGACTACTTTGGCCAGGGAGTGCATTTTCCAGTCTCTTCCCTTTTTGACTGGAATGTTTGCAAAATAACCCTTTTCTGTTAAATAATTAACCAGTTTTGTTAAAATGTCAGTTTCTCCCATTTTTTGAAATACACACACACACATGCACGTTTGTTAACTAACGTTAGGGAGACTCGGTCCTATCCGAGGTGACTTGGGTGACGTAAAACTCTTCCAAAGGCGTAACCTGACCTCCGAACTAATAGAATCTCTAACCTTTCCATTTACTGGGTTAAATAATTAACAAATGTGGTGACTCCATTATGTTTTGCGTGATAACCGTGTTTGGTATTTCGCCTTCCGAGACCTATCCATTCGTCACGGGGCGGGATCCTTACATCCCCCCAGTTCAAAATGGCGTCTTTTCTATCGACGACGGTACTTCATCCAAAAGTATCGTCACCGAGGGGCTTTGTAGACACCCCATTTTGGACGTTCATTTATAATCACACTACTTCTGTGTCTCACCTTTGATTTGGGTTGAAACTCGTTAAGTTGGACATGTTTCGTTAAGTTTCTGACTGACTCCGTTAGTCAGGGGCCAAAATGAACATTAAAACTACTGCAGAGGGCAAATAGTGAATTCCAGCACTGAGATGCCTCGTACAAGACATTGATGTCTCGTACGAGACATCCCCCTTGACAGTCGGGTTTTTGGTCAGTTTCCTTGTTGTTCTTCATAGACAAAGAACAATTTCACCAACTACGAATTGGAGGTAACTTTTTATCAATTTTATGCTTTAATATAAATCGTGTATTCTTTCTCATTCTTGTTCATAAAAATATTCTTCTTGCTAAATTCTTTAGTTTCAATTATAATTTAAGATATAAATTGACTTTAGAATTATTGGGTATATATTGCTGCACTAGCGTGGGTGATTATACGTTGACCATTGTTTTGATGATTAAATTCAATTGAGGACCTAGCGGAAGTCAAAAGGATTTAGGTTCATGTGTTCTTAAGGGCTTCATGAATTTCTTGCATGTTGTATAGACCTAGCGGAAAGTATTAACATAAAGGAAATAATAGGATTGCAATCCGGCGACCGGACCGTCCCAATTCTTACTAAAGTGAACAAACCCAAGAATGAGATTGATCTTATTATTATATGCATAGCATAAATTGAAGGTATTTGTGAATCCAATCCGTGAATCCCTTGTCATCCTTGATAAATCCTTTTTTTTAATTGTTTTCTTAATATTAGTTTAAATTCTTGCATTAGTAGTTTAGTTAAATATTCTCAAACAAAAACCCCTGGATACTTTTACATTAATTAAATATACTTGTTTTCACTCAAGTCTCTGTGTTTCGACCCTTATGTTTGTACGTTGCTGCTTCGGTGACTTGTACACTTGCAAGGTTTTTATTACAGTGGAATTTTTTCCATCAAGATTTTGGTGCCGTTGCCGGGGATCGAACCCGGGTCACCCGCGTGACAGGCGGGAATACTTACCACTATACTAACCTAGTATTTATAGGATAAAACTAACCTAAATCTAAAGGCATAATTCCACAAGGCCCCTTCTCCCAGATCATTATTCCATAAAAGTCCACCTGAGATCCAAAAGTCCACCTCCACCCATTGTCCATATCAAAATTCCATAAAAGCCCAAAAACCCATCACACACTACTCAGGTCAGGCTGCCTCCAAGCCCAATGCCCAGGCCCGATGTCCCGACCCACCCACCCGCCCCGGATCCAGAGCTCAATGCCAGCCACCCCTTTTAATTAAAAGCAAAAATGTTGTTCCCAGGTTTCGAACCTAGGTCTTTTACAACAACAACCATGTCTTTACCACTAAGCCAATGCATTGCTTGTTTCTAATTTTGCAATATTTATTATTACTAACTGAAATCTGGACGAAACTAAATTACAAAACTTGAGATTTTACAATTAATTAATGAAAAACTTGAATATTCACAAAAACACAATTTTTTTAATATATGTTAGAATATTAAAAACATGATTTAAGAATATAAAATATCTAAAGCTTTTTATTAAAAAAATATGAAAGACCTAAAAAATAATTTAAATTATATTTGCGAAAGTACATTATTTCATAATATTTTATAAGTTTTTAATTATCACCCTTCTGTTAAGGCATTTATTTACATAAATGACACCAACTAAGTCTATTATATACTGAAAATATGAGAATTATAAGAAAATAAACTAAATAACTCTTATACCTTAAATATAAGAGTAATTCTAATCTTATATTTTAGGTATATAATTTCTTTAAAAAATGGGGATTTAATGTGAGAAAATTACTCTCATATCTAAAGTATAAGAGAAGAACTAGTCTTATACTTTCGGTATAAGAGTTAATATTAAAAATATATTAGAACAACTTGATTAATGTTTCACAATATTTAATAATAGAAGTATCATTCTTGCCAAAATAAATGTCAGCAATTAAAACTTTCCAATCAATTAATGAAATTCTTGATTATTCACAAAAACATTAAATTTGTAAAATAAATATCATTTTACATTAAAAAACATGATTAATTAGGTCTTATAATTTGTATCAAAGTCTTGTAAATTCTTATTAAACATGTAAATTGTCTCATATCAGACTCATGAGAGCCATTTACAAAGGTCTCATATCCGACTCATGAGTCTCTTAAATGTCTCATAAGTGATTTTTTAAGTCTTATAATTTGTATCAAAGTCTTGTAAATTCTTATGAGACATGTAAATTGTCTCATACAAGACTCATAAGTCTATTTACAAAGGTCTCATACCAGACCCATGAGTCTCTCAAAGGTCTCATAAGTGCATTTTTTAGGTCTTATAATTTCTATCAAAGTCTTGTAAATTCTTATGAGACATGTAAAAAAGTCTCATATAAGACTTATGAGGGTCTATTTACAAGGTCTCATAGCAGACTCATGAGTCTCTCAAAGGTCTCATAAGTGTATTTTTTAGGTCTTATAATTTGTATCAAAGTCTTTGTAAATTCTTATGAGACATGTAAAAATGTCTCATATAAGACTTATGAGGGTCTATTTACAAGGTCTCATAGCAGACTCATGAGTCTCTCAAAAGGTCTTATAAGTGCAAATAATGACAATTTGGTAATAAGGACTTAAATAGTGTCATTTTATATAAATAGTTTACTGGAGGGTGCTAGTAAAAAAAATTAAAATTAAAATTCGATATTGCACAAAATTATAATTTAATTTATATTTGGGTCTTTTATATTTTTTTTTCTAATAAAATATTTAAATACTTTATATATTTTTTTTAAATCTTGTTTTTCGTTTTTTTTTTTTTTTTTTTTTTTTTTAACAAAATGTTGATGTTTTGGGAATAATCAAAAATTTTATAAATTGATTTAGAATCTTGTTTTTTCTTCACTTAGTTTCATTTAGGCGCAATAGTAATAGAATATATTGCAAATTTTGTATCAAACAGTAGGCTGGTGTAGTGGTTAAGTTGTTAGTTTTCACAATAAGTCATGGGTTCAATTCCCATACCCAACATTTTAATTTTGCATCCAAACAGTGAGCTGGGCTGGGCATGGGCGGGCGGGCATGGGCGGGCTGGGCTGGGCAGGGCATGGGCAGGGCTGGGGCGGGTTGTGGGCTGTGGTGGGTTTAAATGGGATTTTGATCTGACCTTGGGTTTTTATGGCATTTGGATCTCACCCAGGGGGCCTAGAGTCCAAATCCCAAATCTAAAAGAAAAAAAGAATAACTAAAAGAATAATAAAAGAATTAGGAAACTAATAAGAAAATCCTAAACAAAATAGAAAACAATTCTAATTCCTAATAATGCTTTGTGATGTTATGCGGCTGACTTTGTGGCCAAACGAATCTGAATTTTCAGTTAAGCCCCTGAACTTTCATTATTTTGCAGTGTAGTCCCCAGACTTTCAAATGTTGCAGAATAGTCCTTAGACTTTTAGGTTACTGTAGTTTGATCCTTTAAGTCTCAGAACTGGCAGATTGGTCCCTGAATACTTTAGAATCTTGCACAGCAGTCCTTGGTCTTCAACACCTTGATCCATTAAGCTCTTTTTCATCCCCATTTCTTCTAAATTGAGCACATAATCACCCTACACAACAAAAAACACAAAAAGAACCTAATCAAATAACAAAAGCTTGAGAACTAAGCAATAATTAAGCCTAAAAGTACCCAATAGAATGAGTAAAAACTCATTCATCACTTGTCAAGACATTTCTAGATGATTCACTTGCAAAATAATTGAACAAACACTTAAGACATCAAAAATAAATACTAGGATCCATTAAAGGTAGAACTATCTTTCTAGTATTTGAGCCAAGTAGCGTTTTTCGTAGAGTCTAGGGGCTTCCTCTTTTCCACTCTCTTAAACTTTCTTCAAATCCAAGCATCAAAGCTAGTGGCTTTTGATCCTTTCCTTCCCTAGCCTATTCATTCTAGAAACGTACGAACTCGTCAAAGTAAATCCGCACTAGGGGCTATCCTCTTCGCCTCTAACTCTCATTACAAAGTGCGTTATCCCCACCGAGTCGATGCTTGGAACAACTTCCCAAAAGCCAAGTTGATAGCTAAAAATTCCTAATACATTCAAAACCAAAAATCATGCATGTCTCTTTCCCAATAAGAGACAAAACTACTCTCCGCTAGATTGAAAACCCGAAATGGCGGTCTAGGCAAAAATCAGGGTGCGTCACAAAAAAAAAAGAAAATAAAATAGGGAGAACATTCTTCAAATCATTTCTTTTTCAACCTCTTTCAAATCCAACAAGCGGGAGAGAACTCTTCTTCAAATCAAACAACCTCATAATCCTGTTCATGGGATCATCTATAACATACAAGATTCTTGGGGCTTGACTCAGAACACACATGAGATAAACTTAGGGGAATTGAATGCGCCTCTCATCACCTTCACCGGAGGCTTTCGGACATGGAATTATAGAGTAATTCAAAAGTACACCTAGCCTACAAAGATCTTGCACATCAATGGTTGTCGGACTAATAGTCGTCTCCCTTGACACGACATGACTGAAGGAACGATCTGGACGGATCATCTCACACGAGACAACCATCAAAGAAACCCCGTAGCACATCATCTCTGCAGAAAACCTGATTAGGTCCCAACTTATCAAACACTTGTCCCCCCCACACACAAATCAACACATACAGTTCATTACCGATAAACATCCCATCGTGAATCCATGCTATTCACACTACTTACACCAAGGTTGATCGACCGAGCATGCACATAAATTTGTCACTGCCACATAAGTCCAATTATAAACTAAAATCAAAGATAAATTGCTTGCTAGAATAGGTTCTACTTATTGTATTGACTGGTACAAGAACCAATCCATGCTAAAAAAAATCCAAGAGCGATCAAATGATCCCCACAGAATTCAGACACATCAACGTTTTGCATCCAGTACTTCCAATACATACAACCAACAAAGTCTTATACTGGCATGAAGTCCTACACTGGCGTGAAGTCCTACACTGGCACCAACGAAGTCCTACATTGGCGAGCAAGTCCTACATTGGCGAGCAGGTAAGTCCTGACCGGGCACCGTCGACCGCGACACTCCATCAACCAACAAAAGGTATATTCAGAATTGGGTCAAGGACACTCAGTATGGGTTACTCTCTAGACTCTAAACTTTACTTACCGCAGTATTGCTTTCAAAATACCTCAAACTTCCGTTTTTGCGTGTTTTCAGAGTCGAACTACGTTTGGTCTGATTTCCTTTCGAGGAATACGTAGGCAGCTTTATAGCATGACCATACCCAAAGTTTAAAATGGTGTCTTTTCTATCGACGAGGTTACTTCTTCCATAAGTATCGTCGCCGAGGGGCTCTGTAGACACCCAATTTTGAACTTAAATTTATGATTACACTACTCTCGTGTCTCGCCTTCATGTTTTGATGAAAGCTCATCAGTTTCATCATGTTTTGTTAAGTTTCTAACTAATTCTGTAGTTCTGGGCTTAACTGACAAACGGAACAGTTGAGGAGGGCAAAACTGTAAATCTGCACCTTAAAAGAGATCTCTTGTACGACGGATCGATCTCTTGTACGAGGTATCTCCTCCAGATTCGAGTATTTTGTAGTTTCCTTCTCCGTTTCGACCTCTTTCTTCACCAAATCTCTCCTAATCCGGGGAATATCTAATAGGAAGCTTCTTAGGTGATTTCCTACTGATTTCCTACCTCCTTTAACCTCTCCAAATAAGGACTCTATTTCCTACCAAACTTAGGACTCCTAGACTTGGTCCCTAAGTAATCCAATCTTTATAAAATAGAGTTCTTTCACCCCAAAAAGGGGTTAACAACTCTCTAATCAGTCATTCTCCAAAGAATCTCGTTTTTATT
The DNA here is from genome assembly GCA_026119855.1 of Campanula takesimana. NCBI lineage: Eukaryota > Viridiplantae > Streptophyta > Magnoliopsida > Asterales > Campanulaceae > Campanula > Campanula takesimana. The sequence continues at coordinate 79,020 of JAOWBW010001512.1, read as the reverse complement.
CCTTCCTCACACCAAAACACCACCAAAAACTCATCTTTTCAAGCCAAAACCATCACAAAACTCTTGGATCATCAAGGCCTTAGTCAAGGCCATAAATTGGAATCTCAAGAACGCTTTAGGTAAACTCCTACGCTTTTAATCTTTTTTTCTCATCTCATTCTTTGTTTTAGAGTAGTGTAATCCCATCAAAAGGATCAGCCTAGAGCCTCCCAATCCATGGGGATGGTCTCGAAGCACATAATTCGATATTCCAATAATTAAGAAATTAATTATTGGCTTTACTTGTTTTAATTACTTGTTCTTTATTTGATTAAAAACACCTAATGAAGACCAATCCTAGATTGGGTGGATTGAGTGCTCCTTGACCTTCCCAATCCATAACTTAACCCCCGAACTCAAGAATCTCACGGTCCGTGTTCCGTTTAACAACATGGTGGCGACTCTCAAATCAAAAAGGCGAGCGAGAATCTTCTCGGGTGCAAACACCAGTGTAGGAATTCACGCCAGTGTAGGACTTCAGGCCAGTGTAGGACTTTCATGCCAGTGTAGGACTTCACGCCAGTGTAAGACTTCATGCCAGTGTAGGACTTCTCGCTAGTGTAGGACTTCACGCCAGTGTAGGGCTTCATGCCATTGTAGGAATTCTCGCCAGTGTAGGACTTCTCGCCAGTGTAGGACTTCATGCCAGTATAGGACTTCACGCCAGTGTAGGACTTTATGACAGTGTAGGACTTGATTGGTTGCCAATGTATTGGAAGTACTGGATGCAAAATTTTGATGTGACTGAATTCTCTGGGGATCATTTGATCGCTCTTGGATTTTGTTTTGAGCATGGATTGGTTCTTATACCTGTTAATACAACAAGTTGAAACTATTCTAGCAAGCAATTTGTCTTAGATTTTAGTTAGTAATTGGACTCATGTGGCGGTGACAAATTTATGTGCATACCCGGTCAGTTAACCTTGGTGTAAGTAGTGTGAATAGCATGGATTCGCGATGGGATGTTTATCGGTAATGAACTATATGTGTTGATTTGTGTGTGGGGGGGGGGGGGGACAAGTGTTTCACAAGTTGGGAACTAATTAGGTTTCTTTGATGTGCCACGGAGTTTCTTTGATGGTTATCTCGTGTGAGAGTCATTTTCCTTGTGCAAGATGATCCATCCAGATCGTTCCTTTAGTCATGTCGTGTCAAGGGAGACAACTATTTGTCCGACAACCAATGATATTGATCAATGTGCAAGCTCTAAGTAGGCCGATCGTACTTTGTTAACAACTCTAGAGTTCCATGTTCGAAAGTCTCTGGTGAAGGTGATGAGTGACGTTATCTATTCCCCCAAGTTTATCTCATGCTTTGGTCTAAGTCAAGCCCCAAGAATCTTGTATGTCGTAGATGACCCCATGAATACGCTTATGAGTCTGTTTGATTTGAAGAAGAGTGCTCTCCCGCTTGTTGGATTTGAAAGAGGTTGAAGAAGGAATGATTTGAAGAATATTCTCCCTATTTTATTTTCTTTATTTTCTTTTTTTTTTGTGACGCACCCTGATTTTTTCCTAGACCGCCCTTTCAGGTTTTCAATCTAGCGGGCATCTCTTTTGCGTCTCTTTTCATTTTTTTTTCTCATCCTGATTTTTACCTAGACCGCCTTTTCGGGTTTTCAATCTAGCGGGTATCTCTTTTGCGTCTCTTTTCATTTTTTTTTTGACCGGGTGTACTCGAAGATTACTCAGAGAGAGAGGAGAGTAGTTTTATCTCTTATTGGGGGAGGGACATGTAAGATTTTTGGGTTTGAATGTATTAGGAATTTTAGCTATCGACTTGGATTTTGGGAAGTGTGTTCCAAGCATCGACTCGGTGGGGATAACTATGAGGATCCCCCCTTCGGGGCGAAACATGTTCGTTCGAGGAAGAAAATCCAAACACGTGTAACTTAACAAACTTAACGGAGTCGCCACATTTGTTAACTTTTAACCAAACAAATAAAAATGGTTAGAGATTTATGAGTTCAGAGGTCAGGTTACGGCTTGGGAAGAGTTTCATGTCACCCAAGCCGACTCGGACAAAGCCGAGTCTCCCTTGTGTTTGTTAACGAAAAGTGCATATGTGTGTGTGTATGTTTAGAAAACGGGAGAAGCTGACTTTAACAGAAAACGGTTAGGATTTTAACAGAAAGGGTTCTTTTGTAAACATTCTGGATTAAAGGGGGCTGAACTGAAACATGCCCATGGACAAAGTAGCCGTACGGCTAAAGGGGGTCTTTCTAGGAATTTTAACAGATTCCCAGGAATCAGTCCAGTTCCATACAGAAACAGAGCATTCTGTCTGAAACTGGACTGTTTGATCATTTCCAGCCATTCTTTTGTAACAAAACACAAATTAAATCATCCCTATGTCATTAATCACTAGATTAGGCACCAAAACAAGAATTTTGGATGTGATTAAGACAATCATTGGGGAATTATTGAGAAAAGGTGATAAAAGTGGCCTTTGAGCCAAGATGGCCATTTTGATGGGTAAAGATGCAAACTTTACCATCAAAATGGGATCTTTATACAAGATTAAACCTTTAGGGGTAACAAAATGACATAAAGATTGAATCTTTATGACCCAAATGTGGGATTTTAGGCTAAATCAAGGTTGGAATGATAAAGATTGGAACTTTATCATCCAACATGATCATCATGTCCAAATATAAACAATATTGACATAAAGATGCATGCTTTCACCATAAAAATGGATCATCAAGCTATTTAAAGACAAGAAATTAACAAATCATGATCTTCTTTAGGTTTTACCCCTTTTCACATACATGGATGTGAAGGCACCTTGAATCATCTCATGATTTGGTTCCAAGATACATATAACAAGAATATAAGGTGCTTGAAAGGACAAGACTTGCAATATAAAGGTGTTTGACTAGGGCAAGACTTGCAATATAAAGGTGCTTGATAAGGGCAAGGCTTGAAATGCAAGTAAATAAATAACATGAACAAGAACAAAAGAGTTTGAGATGGAGAGAAGATGGAGAGAAGGAGGGTTCACCTATGGTGGTTATGGCCTATCTTCCTCTCTTTTCACTCAAGTATTTGGTGGTGTTTCACTCAGACTGTATTTCTGCAGAGTTTTACCTATCAAAACTATGTATCTCCCCCTGAAATGATCAGCAAGGGTCTTAATTTATAGGGACTGAGGGTACCTAAACCAGCCATACGGCTAGGCCCCTCCCGCGTCCAAACCATCCGTACAGCTCAGTATGGCGAGCTTTTGGATTTTTCTAAGTTTAATTCCAGAGCAGTCCTGGAATTTTGGGTTTATCCTAGTGAGGTCCCAGCCTATCAGTTTATCCCTGAATGGTGCTAAGGGTTCCTCTAAGTTGGTTAATTTCAGATTGGGGTACTTATAGAGCCCCTCGGCAACATCGCTTTGGAAAAGCGGGGTTGTCGATAAAAATAAGCATCCCAATCTGATGGGAGGACAGCTTGACCGATTTGGTTATGTGGGTGGACCTAGAGTTATAAGATTCTTATGTATCCCGTTTATGGGGAATCAAGCCTAACGTAGTTTGGGAGTGGTGAGAGACTTTAAGGCTACTCAAACCTAAGGGCTAGGTGGATATCTGTCATCCTTTCCTAGGGGAACGGGCATGACTGGTGAGTTCAGAGGCGGGACATGGTCAACTTGGCTCTATGGAGAGGGTTGACTTACACAAGGACGCGTAACTCTTGGGGTCAGAGGCGGGACATGGTTAACTTGGCTCTATGGAGAGGGTTGACTTTCAAAAGGACGCGTGACTCTCGGGGTCAGAGGCGGGACATGGTCAACTTGGATCTATGGAGAGGGTTGACTTTCAAAAGGACGCGTGACTCTCGGGGTCAGAGGCAGGACATGGTCAACTTGGCTCTATGGAGAGGGTTGACTTACAAAAGGACGTGGTCAACTTGGCTCTATTGGAGAGGGTTGACTTACGCGGCAAAGGCATAACTCTTGGTGAGTTCAGAGGCGGGACACGGTCAACTTGACTCTATGGAGAGGGTTAACTTATAAACAGATGCGGTCAAGTTGGCTCTATTAGAGAGGGTTGACTTACACGGCAAAAGCATGTCTCTTGGCGAGTTCAGAGGCGGGATACGGTCAACTTGGCTCTATGGAGAGGGTTGACTTACAAGGCAAAGGCGTGACTCTCGGGGTCAACGGCGGGACATGGTCAACTTGGATCTATGGAGAGGGTTGACTTACAAGGAATGCGTGACTCTTGGCGAGGCAGAGGCGGGACATGGTCAACTTGGCTCTATGGAGAGGGTTGACTCACACAAGGAAGCGTGACTCTTGGTGAGGTAGAGGCGAGACATGGTCAACTTGACTCTATGGAGAGGGTTGACTTACAAGGACATGCTCAACTTGGCTCTATAGAGAGGGTTGACTTACAAGGATGGTCTTACGTCATTTTGGACTGCCGAGACAAAGGTTTCCTTAACCTAAAATGACCATTATGGGCCTTGGCTTGAGTTAACTCCATCTTTGGGAAGTTTGACGAGGCAACTGGTCTTACGTCCCACACTGGGCGGCCGGGGACAAGGGTCTCAACCTATAATGACTATTCAGAGTCAAGGTTTGACTTGGGTCAATTCCACCTTTGGGGAGCTCGACGGGAGAACTAGTCTTAGGTCTGACTAAGGACTGCCGAGACAAAGACTTGAACCTAAAGAGACCATTCTGGGTCAAGGCTTGGTCAACTCCATCTTTGGGGAGTTTGACGGGAAAACTGGTCTTACATCCGACTAAGGACTGCCGGGACAAAGACTTGAACCTAAAGAGACCATTCTGGGTCAAGGCTTGGTCAACTCCATCTTTGGGGAGTTTGACGGGAAAACTAGTCTTACGTCCGACTAAGGCTTGAACCTAAAGAGACCATTCTGGGTCAAGGCTTGGTCAACTCCATCTTTAGGGAGTTTGAGGGCAAAACTGGTCTTACGTCCGACTAAGGACTGCCGGGACAAAGGCTTGACCTGAAATGACCACTCTGCGTCAAAGCTTGGGTTGGGTCAACACTACTCTATGGGATGGTTGACACATTTTCTTGACACCGGGGAAGAGCCTAGGGACAACCATTAAGACACATTGTGGACGAAAGAGTCCAAAACATTGGGAAAATCTTTTTGAGAGGAGATCAAAAGCATTTTGCTTGAAACATGGTCTTTGATAAATGATACCAAAATGGGGCAAATTTTGGAAATGCTTATTCCTAAAGGCAAGTCTTTTAACAAAGCATTTTAGTCAAATTTTTGATTTTAACTTAACCGTGAGGTTTGTCATGCATAAAGTCCTTTGGATTTTATCCATTCGTTGAGAAGTAACTGATGGTAGGAAATCTGCTCATCACTGTTGTGGGGCAGCCCCAATGTCGTCTTTGTCATTGATGTCGGGGTAGCCCCATGTCCTTGTTGTCATTGATGTGGAGGTAGCCCCAATGTCCTTGTTGTCGTCGGTGTGGAGGTAGCCCCAATGTCGTCCTTCGATTTTTGACGTGGACCCATTGTCGTCTTTCGGCCTTTGAGGTGAGGTTAGGAACCCATCCATTTTTCATGACAGACCCTTTCTTTTGCGTAGGCCGCCCTTTCGGGTATTCAACCTAGCGGGCATCTCTTTTGCGTCTTTTATGGAACACCCTGTTTTTTGCCTAGGCCGCCCTTACGGGTTTTCAACCTAGCGGGCTATTTTTTTGGTGCCTTTTTTTATGAGTGATCCAGCTGACTCGATAGAACGGGGACTTTAAAGTATTTTTCTTGGAGGAAACATGCAAGGGCCTTTTATTTGGGAGAGAGTCCCTTTATGATGGTGAGCTCTTTGAGCAATATATCATGAAATGGGAGGAAGCCCTTGCTTGACAGAATATAAGTGTTCAGCTCTTTCCTAAGATAGAGAAATGAAGACTTGTTGAGACATTTGAAATTTGCCTTAGTTAATATCATCAAATGATTGATTGAATGGACCATGTTTGTCATTAAGTCAGGATTATGGCAAGCAATTAGCCTTAACATGTATAAATGTTGTGATCAATTAAGATTAAGATTCGATCAATGGCAAGATCGGGAGGAGAATGTGTTTAGAAGGTGGAATTGGTCATTGTCTGGAAAATTGGTCATTGAAGGGACCAAGGGACGAGAACTTGGTCATTTTGAGAGGACCACGGTTTGATGGTTTTGTTTCATGTTGTGACCGGACCCGAAGGTTGCCTACGTTCCCCTCAGTTTGAGGAGCTCAGGTCGCCGTAGTTCGGCCTTGTTCTGTCTTTTGTTGAAGTTGGGGTCCTTTTGAAGGATGTTGTTGCTTTGCTGATGTAGATCGCTTTGCCTTGTGGTGAACTCCTTGGGATGGACCTCTTGGGGTGAACCCTCTTTGGTGAGCTTTTGAGGTAAACTTCCTCTTTGCGTATATCTATCTCCTTTCCTTCTTTCCATACATTCATTTCTTTTCTCTCCTTTCATTTTCCTTTTTTTTTTTTTTTTTTTTGAGAGAGAGAGGGGAAACATTAGCCCCAACTTGGACATTGGATCATCTGTAGCCCCTTGGTGGAATGCCTGTCACTTCTCGCTTTGACTTTGAAGCTCCGGGAAGTCCTTTGCTTGGTTGCGCAAGCGCGATCACGGTTGAATCTTGGCGGTTGATCAAAAACATCCTTGCCTTTTCATTGTCTTGGGATTTGTATCGGAGAGGTGTATCGGGTTGTGTATCGGGGAAGGCTTGTCATTAACGGTTTCTTCATGCCAATTGATTACAACATTTATTCACATCAAGATTAATTGTTTGCATTTAGCATTTTTCATTTGTGTTAGTGCAGACACCCCGCCTTGGACCGCTCACCCCGATTGCACACTTGATTTTGTGTTTCTCCCTCTTTTAAGTGTTTCCTGTTAGTTTCTGTTACTTTGGTTAAGTTCCAGACGGACTCCGTTAAGTCCCGGGACTAAACTGAATAACAGTTCTAACTTTCTAGTCCATTCTGTCAAAATTTGCTTCTCAGAGTCGCACGCCTCCGCCCCTTGAGGCCAGACGCGCGCGCCTTCAGCCGTCTAGGTGGGATGCGCGCGCTTCTAGGGCGTGTCAGTTACAGATTCTGCCCAAGAATCTCTCCCTTGCTCATTATACATGATTTTGCCCGGGAAAGATTACTTGTAGACTCCGTTTGGCTCCAAAAACAGTCACTTTTCAACTATAAAAACCCCTCCAATCCATCATTGGAGGAGGACTTGAAAAAGCATTACTTTCAAACCTTTTTTACTCACTTCTTTTATAGACTTTTCTTGGGACCTCTTCAACAAAGTATTCAATCTCTTCTTCAAGGCTTCACAAGAGATTCTTTTTGAAGGATACTATTGGTAAAGGTCTTAAACATTTCTCCTCTCCTTCTTCTTCTTCTTCTTCTTCAATCAAATTTGCAATTACCCAAAACCATTTGGGACATGACACCAACGGTCCTTTCATTACATTGAATTGGCCTAGGAGTCATCTCCCTACATTTCAAACTCTAAAACCCCTTTTTATCATCATTTTAATAGGAAGAACACATTTATCTTAAAAAGTGAATTATGAACAAACAAGACCGACTTTGCTCGGGCGAAATGGGTGTTTAAGTACTTCCCATTTCGTAACCTAACCTCTGAACCCCTCATCTCAAGAATCTTTGGTTTCGTAATCAATAAAAAAGGCTATTTTCATAGGTTTTCTCGCGTTCCTCTAAAACGTGGGTGGCGACTCTAAAACACAATTAGACATCGTAGGTAATTCGCGCGCTCTAGCCAAGCCGTGGTTCCCCGGGGTATCTACAGTAGCGACTCCGCTGGGGACGCTTGAGGGTTAAACTTGTGTTTCTGTTCATAATTCACTTTTCTGGGCATTCTGGAATTTGACATGGGAAGCGCGCGCCTCGGACCTTCATGGTCGAACGTGTACGCATCCCGCGTCAAATTCCAGAATCGCCCGCCTTCCATGTGTTCTTCCTATTCTTCCTATTATTTCGTGCTAACAAACATTGCAGGGGTTCCATCACACAACCAGGACCAGGGTAATCCCCTGAGTCCATAAGTTTCTGATGATCTGACAGGTGATCCCAGAAGCGGGCGCCTCCCAGTTTCTATGCGCCAGTCACGCGCTTCCCACAACACTAGCCCGAGGCGTGCGCTTCTGGGGCAATTTCCAGGGCAAGAACAGGTTTCAGGGACTGAACAGAACAGTGGGGTGTGGGCACAGTTGCCTGCATCAGAACATAATTGAACCCTTGGACTGTTTATTTTTATGTTTTATTTACCGGTCACACGGGTGATTCGGGAGTTGTAATTTATGTGTTCTTATCTTTTATTTTCAAAAAAAAATAAAAAATAAAAAATTTTGTCACGTGATAGACCTCATACTACACGCACAATTCCTATCAACTGCTCACTATCGAGTCGCACAAGTCCAACCCCAAACCCGTCGAGGCCCGTCCTAGAAAGTTTCAAGCTCCACTCGAACTTGGCTCTTTCGAAGCGGTAAACCTCAGCCCGTGGCGTAGTTCATGACTACATGACAGGGGTGACCTTTAAGCCTCATATTCAAGCCGAGTACAAACCACACAATTCTAGTTAGGGTCTAACACTCCGTGACTCAAGTCGGTTTCCATGTACCGAGATTTCCCTAAACTAATGTCTTCAAATCATACATGCCAACTTGTTGAAACGGACACAATAAAAATCCGTCCCCTTAAGGTGGTTATTTTGGACGAAAATAAAAAAATCCGTCCCCGCATGTATGCTTTACTACATTAATTTAGTTTAATCCCGATACATGTAGGATTCACAAACGTGATGGAATCCGATGAGTATATGGGACCGCGAGATGGTCTATATACTAGTGTGACGATTCCATTATTTTCTTAGAAACCCCAAAAGGGACCCATTCCCTCCGACTTATAAAATAAAAAAAAAAAGAGTCTTTTTTCTTATGTGGTTCGAGTCGTGTGCCCAACTGTGTGTTCTCAACCTCTTCATGGACCGAAAGTGTGAACCGAGACTGACAAGGGCTGCTTCTCCAATTATAGGTCCCATCGGTACTCTCCGCATCTACAGAGATTCATCCAACAGGCTTGTCCGTGCACCGATCACTCCAACAGCTTATACATCATCAATAGCCGGCGACTCCAACACCAACAATGCCATGACTCTCGAACAGCTTTCTGCCATGGTTCAAACAATCCAACAACAAATCACCACTCTCAACAACGAGGCTCAAACCAAAGAAGCCTTGTGGCAAGCTCATGTCGACAGTCAAAGGGAGGCCCACGAGGCCGAGGTTGACCAACTGAAAGCCAAGCTCCTCAAACTCTCCAAGAACAAAGGGGTTAATGACAATGAGGAATCCGAGTAGACCAAGGGTTTGTTTGAAAGACCGTATGTCAGTGTCCGTACCAAAAAGGTGGGGGGACCAAACACCGACAACAACGACCCCAAAATGGTCGATTCCATCATGGCCTACATTGATCAGAAATTCCACGGCCTCAACATGGGAAAAGGCTCCAACACAAGCCTTTATCAGTCATCCATCCTCATGAGCACGATGGCCGCTCTTCCCGACAAATTCAAGATGCCCGACATTATCAAGTTTAAGGGCAACTCATGCCCGATGGCCCACATCGAGACTTACATTTGGGCTATGGTTCCGAAGAAGGTCTCCCCAAAAGTTATGGCTCAATGCTTTCCTCTCACCCTTGAGGGGGCGGCCAAGGATTGGTATGCAACTCTCCCGCTTACTGTCTATCTTGATTGGGATGCCGCTATGCTTGCCTGCAAGAATCAATATCAAGGCAACACCACTCACCGGCCCACAAGGAAAGAGCTCGAGAACACCACTCAAAGAGACAACGAGTCCTTCATTGACTTCACAAGGAGATGGAATGACAAGCTCTCCGAAATTGTTGAGAGGCTGAACACAAAAGAGCAAATGGACATCTTTCTCAAATGTCTCAAGATTGATCTCCGCACCCACCTAAGTGGGGCTTGCTACTCCGACTTCTCCCAAATGTATGAGGCGGGGGTAGCATGGATGACTTGCTCAAGGAGATTAAGAAGGCCACTCCTACCTACCGATACAAGGCCGCCTCTAGTTCAAACAAAGAGGCTTCTGTCAATGCCATTACTACCGACAAAGGGAATTACAAGAAGGTTCCCCCACCACAAGGCAAGCGGTTCCAAAACGACCGCGTCTACACTCCTCTCAACGGCATGACCATCACCGAGGCCTATGAAGCTCTAAAGGCCAAGGACAAATCACCCCTCTTCAAGGGTACAAGCAACCACAACCGCTCCGTGCCAATCATGCTCACCACAAATGGTGTGACTACCATCAATGCACCGGCCACCTCACCGAGGATTGCTTCTCCATCCGCAACACCATCCAAGACCTCATAGACAAGAAGGAATTCATAATCCCTAATGAGGGTGGTGTCAATGTAATAGAGGTAGGAGAGTTTGAAGGAACCACTCATTCAATCCCAATTGTGAATGAGGGCTCCGATGATATGAATAAACTTGATAATTCTTGTTATGTTGTGACTTATGATGAGATTATGAGGGAAGTCTTAGAGAATAGGAAGAAGAAGCTACAAGGGACCGTGAACGTGCTCACTCGCAGTGGTCGAGTAACAACGAGCACAATCCCTCCCAATACTGCAGCAACCAGCACCTCTTCTCAAAGATCGCAAGCACGCGACATACCCGAAGATCCTTTGTTAACACAGCTCAAGAAGACGCAATCCAACATATCCATCTGGGACCTTATTGCATCATCAAAGAAACACCGAGACCTCGTCATTAAGAACTTGGATGACACATCAGTCTCTCCCGAAACGACTCCTGAGGACCTCACAGCAATGATAGGTCACATTTACTTCGGCAATGTCATCACTTTTGCCGACATGGACCTCCCGCCATTTGGGTCCGAACACAATGAAGCCATCTACCTCAAAGTAAGGGCAAGGGGGAGACCCATCTCAAGGGTTCTAGTAGACGGTGGCTATGCACTCAACTTAATGCCTAGCCGAGTCATGGGCATACTGGGGCTCAAAAGCTCCGATTTACAACCCTCCGCACAAGTCATTAGAGGGTACGACAGCACTGCCCGTACAGTCATGGGAATGTTAGAAGTTGATATCGAATTTGGAAGCATGATCATGTCCGTCCCATTCCAAGTACTTGACGTCCCCGCTTCATTCAACTTACTTCTGGGCCGACCTTGGATCCACAGTTCCAATGCGGTACCTTCCACTCTCCATAAGTGTGTCAAGATAAAAAATGGGGACGAGATAGTCACTATCATGGCCGAGAATGTCACCATCCACAGAAATGGGGGACAACCAGTCCACCAAGTCCAACACGGGATAGAAGATGCCACTCTCTCCGACGTCAACACCATAGACAAAGAAGGGGGAAGCAGACAATGGGCCCCCGGCAATCCTAAAGTCCTCCGCATGATGAGGAACATGAATCACTTTCCCGGTCTTGGCCTGGGGAAGCATCAACAAGGGATATTGCACCCGTGGTAGTTCCTTTTGTCAAGAACAAGTTTGGTCTGGATACGAGCCTACCAAGGATGACTTGAAGTACGAGCACGCAGTCAAGAATCAAAGGACCCAAGCTCGCAAAGAAGGTCGACGATATGAAATCCCTGACTTGCAACCCTACCGCAACACACTAAACGGTTATTTTGTTCGCCAAGGGGAAGATGTCCCGTACATGATATTTCCCGAACCGTGGGTTAACGACAAGGGCGTCAGAAAACCCGATCTCGAGATCTTCACTGATTATGAATTCCCGACGCAAGAAAAGGAGCCTACTCCAATGTCACCCCGAGAGTGGTGGGGAAAGAAATTGACTATAGAGTCCGAGGTAGAGGTTACCGTGGGGGAAGAACTATCCGATCTAGCCTCCATGTTCGAAGAATTTGCCATCATGGACGATTGTCAAGTCAACGCCATCTATGACACCGTTGAGGAAACCATCAGTGAGATCCCACCAAGCTCCGAGCCAATCAACAACTGGTATTCAACGAAGGGGCCCTTAGTATCCGAGGATTTCTTGGTCCGAGAAATGGGTTGCATACCCCCCACAGCAACAAAGGAAGAGCGGCTCACACTTACTTTCGAGTCCGAGAATGTTTCTAATACCCTCACCCAAGAGGATATGGAGGCCATAGCCAAGCGTGTGTTTCCTTTCTTTGCTAATGAAAAATTCAATATTTCTGAGTACCCTGAGATTGCAAACATCATAAATGATGAATTAACTAATAACGAACTTAATGAACAAGTTAATAACGATTCAATTTATGATGAAATAGACCACGAAAACATAACATACCTAAAAGAACTAGCTCAACAGGTTCGTTGTCGTGGTGAAAATGGTCCAGGGGCTGATGAAGAATTGCATGTTGTTAATCTGGGTACCGACGAAGAGCCGAAAGAAACGAAGATTGGCAGCTTCTTCAAGGGGGAAGACAAAGACAGATTGACTGCACTGCTCAGAGAATTTGTGGATGTATTCGCATGGTTATACAAAGACATGCCGGGTTTGGACAGAAAGGTCGCAGAGCACAGAATTCCGATTAGAGAGGACGCCAAGCCAGTAAAGCAGAAGCTCAGAAAGATCAAGCCAGAATGGTCTCTACAAGTCAAAGAATAGATTGAAAAGCTCCTCAGTGTGGGTTTCATCAAACTCATTGAGTATCCGACTTGGCTAGCCAACATTGTGACAGTCAGAAAGGCAAAAAGCAAGGTTCGAGTTTGTGTGGACTTCCGGGATTTGAACAAAGCTTCCCCGAAAGATGATTTTCCACTACCAAACATCGATATGCTCGTCGATTCAACTGCCAACTATGAAGTCCGCTCATTTGTGGACGGTTTTGCGGGTTACAATCAGATCCTCATGTCTGAAGAAGATCAACACAAGACAGCTTTCACAACTCCGTGGGGCACTTTTTGCTACACAGTCATGCCGTTCGGACTAAGGAACGCTGGGGCTACTTACCAAAGGGCTGTTACTGATCTATTCCACGATATGATTCATAAAGAGATCGAGGTCTATGTAGATGACATGATCATCCATTCGAAGGGAACCAATAGTCAACATTTGATCGATCTTCACAAATTCTTTGAAAGGCTCTGACAACACAAGATGAGACTCAATCCCGCAAAGTGCACTTTTGGGGTCATCAGAGGAAAGGTTCTTGGTTACATGGTCACTGAAAGAGGAATTGAAGCCGATCCCTCCAAGATCAAGGCAATCATTGACATGCTTCCCCCAAGGACGCAGAAAGAAATCAAAGGTTTCATGGGCAGACTTCAATACATCAGTCGGTTTGTGCACCAACTCACGTCCATGTGTGAGCCAATCTTCAAGCTACTCAAAAATAATGTGGCTCTAGAATGGACCGATGCGTGCCAAGAAGCTTTCGACCAAATGAAGCATTACTTGACATGCCCTCCAGTTTTGGTTCCACCACACGAAGAGAAGCCTCTCTCGCTCTATCTCACTGTCAATGATGAAGCCCTAGGGGCTATGTTAGCACAAGAACAGCGAGACTCCACAAAGGAGAATGCCATCTACTTTGTCTGACGACGGTTTCAAGGAGTTGAAAAGAACTACTCTGTCTTAGAGAAGTCTTGTGCTGCATTGGTTTGGGTTACTCAAAAGCTCAAGCATTACATGGAGGCCTTCCCAATCAAGTTGGTAGAAAAAGTGGACCCGCTCCGCTACATCTTCGAGAAGCCTTTCATGTCAACAAGAATAGCCAAATGGTATTTCATGCTCGCCGGATACGATATCACTTACGTCACACTCAAATCCATCAGGGGGAAAGTGTTCAGTGATCAGCTTGCTGAATTTCCGTGTGACGAAGTGAAGGGGGAAGATGTACAGTTCCCCGACGAGCATTTAATTTGCGCTACAACAGAGGAAAATAAGTGGCAACTTTTTTTCGATGGCGTAGCCAATAAGCATGGATATGGCATAGGGATGTTACTCGTTGATCCAAAAAAACATGTATACTCGAATCGCCATCCGCCTTGAATTCGAAGCCACTAACAACACCACTGAGTACGAAGCTTGCATAGCGGGGCTCGAAGCAGCCCTCGAAAGAAATGTCACAAGTTTAGAAGTATTCGGTGATTCCTTGCTCATCATCAACCAGACATCTGGAAAATGGAAGATTCAAGACTCGACCCTGCAACGGTATGGTCAACATCTCGAGGAGTTGGTTGAACAATTTCAAGAAATCACCTTCAATTACCTGCCAAGGGACAAGAACCGTTTCGCTGATGCACTAGCCACCATCGCTTCACTAGTCGAAATTCCTGAGGGTAAAATGGTGAAACCCTTCAAAATTTCCCGACGAAACAGTCAATGAAGTCGATTGGATGCAAAGTCGATATGAACAGCTAGCCCTACTCGACGAGAGAAGGCTAAGAGCGATCGAACGTACGAGGGCCTATCAACAAAGAATGTCTAGGGCTTTCAACAAAAAGGTGAAGCCCCGAAACATCAGTGTGGGAGATTTGGTCCTAAGACAACACCCTCCTAATGTCATGAACCCCCTTGGAAAATGGGGACCCCGATGGATTGGTACGTACGTAGTCAAGAAGATACTAAGCGGTGGTGCAGTCCGACTCGTGGACTTAGACGGAGATCAACTGCCAAAGGAAGTCAACCTCGACAAATTGAAGAGGTTTTACGTCTAATAAACGAAGACCATAAAAAAAAAAAAAAAAAGCTCGCTAGGTTGATAACCCGCAAGGGCGGCCTAGGCAAAAATTAGAGCACGTGCAAAAAAGAAGCCCGCTAGATTGAAAACCCGAAAGGGCGGTCTAGGCAAAAAACAGGGTGCACATAAAAAAAAAAAAGGTCTTCGTTTGAACTACGGAGACCTGAGCCTCTACGCTAGTGGAACGTAGCTAAAACATAAACAAATACCCAAATCATTTCAAATTAACAAAATGCAGTTTTTTATTCATTTCTTGAATTATTTTGCCATTACAATGGAGATGTTCAGCTACTAAAAGACTTAAAACATTAAATCTTAAAAGAAGTGGTCTATTCTAATTGCAATCTCGAGGGTACAAGAGAAATATCTAATCTTTCTTCGGTTTGGGGACCCATCGCTTTTGGGGACGGCCTTTAGTCTTCTTGGATGGAGGTGGAGCATTCTCGAGACCACCAAGACGAGAAAAGGCACTCGGGCGAGACGGAGCTTCATCAACAACCTTCTCCTTGCCCTTGCTAGAGGGAGCTTTGACCGGAGCAACCACGGGACGCTTCCACACACGAGAAGAATTCCCCTTGCCTTTCCTCTTCTTAGGCAAATAACGAGGCCTATAATCCCTCACGTAGACCACCGGCTTCACAGAATCCGCAGCAACAACATCCTCATTTGGTCTTCCCAAACGATCAAAAACGATAGGACGCGTCTTCACAATTGGAGCAATAGGGACGGACTTATCACCCTTGGGGACGGAAACCTTGACTTCAAAAGTAAAGGTCATCGGGGCCATCGCTACAAGAATTTTGAGGTATAGAGTAAGGGAAAGGATGCAGAATATTGCTGTGTGATCATTCTGATCGAAAATGGTTTGAATTTATAGCTGTTGGAGTGCCCTGCTCAAAAAAGAAAGGGACTGGAATTCAGCAAGCCAGAAGCGCGCGCCTCCGATAAGCGATTCCAGATGCGCGCGCCTCCCGCTACCAAAGCCAGATGCGCGCGCGTTTGACAGCAGACAGAAATAGAACATGCCCTTGTCAGTTCAAGAAAGAAGCCCATGAACGTTCAAACGCCTTCAACCTGCAAGAAATCAGATCCCAGCACAGAAAAAGAGTTCAAGCAACCAGGATGAATACATTTGGGCACACATTTTTTTGTAAAGAGTCGATGCTTAGGAACGAGTCTAGACAGATAAATAAAAAAAGTGTAGTAAATAGCTAGGATTGTAAATACATGCTAAATGTTTATTACAGGTAAATAAAAATGTTTTCAATCTCTCATCCTCCCTAGAAGGCTACTCAGAATCATCATCATCGGCAGCACCGTGTCCATCCCCACTGCCGCTCTCAGTCTCCTCATCATCATCATCATCATCATCAACGGATTTTCCTCCTCAGATGTCTCTACCACAACATCATGCCGGGTCCTCTTGGCATCTCTCCCTGATGAACTAGCACCACCTCGGCTCTGGCTACCTCCTCGGCTCAGACTCCTGCTCAGTGACTGCCTCGCCGAAGAGACAGCCTCATCAAAATCTAGTGCAGCATCCCTGCAACCTCATCCCATGCCCCGAGCACCTCGGGCAGCTCCTCTCGCAGCACCGGAGACAGCACCAGCAGCATCTCTGGTCATGGCAGCAATATCCCTGCACAGTCCTAGCACCCTCTCCTCTAGCTGACATAGTCTCCTTCTCATCCCTTTGTTCTGTCTGCCCAAGTTCCTATAAGCAGCTACAGGTACCTGTTGCAACAGAGAACAGAAAAAGGAAGTTGCATCAATACAAAGAATAAAGAAGCGAGACTGGAACTGAGAAAAGCAAAAACAGACAGGAAAACATACCACAGCAGCCTGAACAGAAGGCTCTCTCTCCAGCGACATGTCCTCGGGAACAATCTCCCTCTGCTCCTCATACACCCCAAAGTTTGAATAAGTATAATAGGAAGGAGGCAAAGGTGGATCAAAACAATATCCGGCACCGGTGGGATAGAATCGAGCCGAAGTCTGTAGAGCAGCATGTGTCTCCCTCGGATCAGTAAACATGAAACCCTGCTGGAGGTTATGCTCCCGGAATAAACCATAATCCTGCTCCAGATGAATGAAAGGGATAGTATCAACCCTCGCTAGGTAGACTGCCCGGTCTGCATCTGAAAGAGCCCTCCAATTACGAGGACAAAAAGGAGGAACATCAGGAACTGCTGGCCTAGGAGGGTGGTGGAAGTCCGTTACCTGACCACCATGCTGCCAAAACACTCTCTCTCCAAGATACATCGCCATACACTCCACTGAGCTCATCAGAAGCCTCGAGCGGGTGGGAATCAGGGTATGCTCAATAAAGGCATAAATAGCTCTCCACGGAAACAAAGAAGAGGCGACAGCCTCCGGCCTCAAAGAATCCAAGTGGCGCCGAGCTGAAAGCAGGCTGATGGGAACAGTACCAGTCCTCACATTCCTCTCCCTATATGACCACCTCACGCAGTCCGGATACTGGGGCTGACCCTCTCTGTTAATCTTGAAGTCCCTCAGCTCCAAGACAACAAAGGCCCATAGCTGGAAAACAGAGGCAAGAGCAGAATTAAATGACAGTTCAAAGATACAGTAGAGCAAATGACAAGAAGGCCAAAAAGAAAAGGGAAAGCAGTATACCTCCCACAACAGGCTGAAACCCGTGACCGAGCTAGTGGTCGAGCGGCTAGTCAGATCCATACCATGATAACAAGCAGCCAAGCCCGCTGCACCCCAGTTATAATGACCGGCCTGGTCCAAGTCTACCAACAAGTCAAGCAAAGCCAAGGAAGCCGATGACCCTCCACTAGCAAACAGAGTGTGGGACAACAGGTACCATATAAAACAACGGGCCACAGCATCGACCCGCTCAGCAGTGACACCCAAAGGCTCGGCTGCAAGAATACTAAAATACCGACGGATGCTCCCCTAAGTGACTCGGTAGTTCTTCACAGGGAAGCCGCAGCCAACCAGGGCCAACAGCTCGTCAGCAGTCCGAAGGGTCCCTCTCAAAACGCAAGGGACAGGCTCCCCCGCAAACGGCAGACCAGTCAATGCCGTGAAATCAGTGGGTGTCATCGTAGGCAGATGGAAAGTATGGGTAGTGTCCCACCATCTCTCTCTCAGAGCCTGAATAACATCCGGATCATTCTTCAACGCCGGTAGACTGGTAATAAAGAGGACAAAATGGGTGGCCTGAACCCAAGCCCTGACATTCTCGGGCAGCTTACTCCAGATGGTGATCGGGCCATGAGCCCCGCCTCGAATCTCCAACAGGCGGCTCCACTCCTGAAAAGAAACAAGAAACAACGAAAATTTCGTCAGCATAACGGCTAGAAAAACGGACAAACCCGAAACAGAAACTTCAACATGCATACGAGTGCGTGGGTGTGAAAAGGGGTATCAGAACATGTTTCTTGCAGTAAGTCAACAGCAACAATCAACGAAAGAAGTTGCAGCGAAAAAATACGGGTGAAACAGAGCAGCCCCAAAAGTGCGAAAATCACAAAGAGAATCAAAAATCCTTACCAATCCCGCTGTAACAAAGTGGGAGATATGGGTATACGGCTGATACGTGAGCAAACTCGGGTCCATCGCCTCAATTCCAACCTCGGGCTCCTCGCCCTGTGGCATCTCGAATAGAGGAGATTGTTCATGATCCGACATCGTTTCTATGATAGAATCGCACCTAGAACAACAAGAAAGTGTTTTGGGATGATTTCTCCGTGAAAATTTGGTTCAGAATTTGGAGGGCTCTTCGAAATTTTGAAAAAACTCGCCGAAAAATGAACTGTCTGTCTATGTATGCTGAACTGAGACGGAATCCGCGCGGCCCCCGCTATGTCACTAAGACGCGCGCGCCTCCCACGGCGAAGACCAGACACACGCGCCTTTGCTCCCTGAGGAATTCAAACACAACTCCCCACGCGGGAATCAAGGTGTCACATCCATGTTCATCTGAGTTTTCAGCTCCACCACTACAAGCTGAGTGAGATTCCTAACAGACGGCGTTAATTCTCAAAAAAGCAGTTTTTACAATTCATCCCCAGTACAAAGCATTCCGCAGTCAACTGTGCCCGCACCCCATCAAAAGTCAAAGTCAAACAGTCAACATCAAAGTACGACTCACGACAACAACTTGGTCCGGGATGATCCACGGAATCACTACTTCTTCATCAAACAAGATCTACATCCATTCAAAGCAAACGGTCCTCTGGGTCCCGCACCTCAGCAAACGGTCCTCCGGGTCCCGCACTTCAGCAAACGGTCCTCCGGGTCCCGCACCTCAGCAAACGGTCCTCTGGGTCCCGCACCTCAGCAAACGGTCCTCCGAGTCCCGCACCTCAGCAAATGGTCCTCCGGGTCCCGCACCTCAGCAAACGGTCCTCCGAGTCCCGCACTCCAGCAGACGGTCCTCCGGGTCCTGCTTCCAGCAAACGGATCTCGCTCTCAACAAACAGATCCCGCTTCCAGCAAACGGATCTCGATACCAGCAAACAGATCCCGCTCTCAAGCAAACAGATCCCACTTCCAGCAAACGGATCCCGCTATTGGCAAAGCCGCTCACACAGGGAGCGCACCCTTATCTCTCAAAACCGCTCACACAGGGAGCGCACCCCTATCCTCCGCAATTTCAAACTCCTATTTTTATTGAGTCTTTTCCTTTTCTTGGTGATGTCCTAGGCGGATGTCTGTCTTTCGTCGGCGCGTTTGCTTCGCAATCCACACCGTCGAGGGGCTCTGTAGACACCCCGCCTTGGACCACTCACCCCGATTGCACACTTGATTTTGTGTTTCTCCCTCTTTTAAGTGTTTCCTGTTAGTTTCTGTTACTTTGGTTAAGTTCCAGATGGACTCCGTTAAGTCCCGGGACTAAACTGAATAACAGTTCTAACTTTATAGTCCATTCTGTCAAAATTTTCTTCTCAGAGTCGCGCGCCTCCACACCTTGAGGCCAGACGCGCGCGTCTTCCGCCGCCTAGGTGGGATGCGCGCGCTTCTGGGGCGTGTCAGTTACAGATTCTGCCTAATAATCTCTCCCTTGCTCATTATACATGATTTTGCCCGGGAAAGATTTCTTGGAGACTCCGTTTGGCTCCAAAAACAGTCACTTTCCAACTATAAAAACCCCTCCAATCCATCATTGGAGGAGGACTTGAAAAATCATTACTTTCAAACCTTTTTTACTCACTTCTTTCATAGACTTTTCTTGGGACCTCTTCAACAAAGTATTCAATCTCTTCTTCAAGGCTTCACAAGAGATTCTTTTTGAAGGATACTATAGGTAAAGGTCTTAAACATTTCTCCTCTCCTCCTTCTTCTTCTTCTTCTTCTTCAATCAAATGTGCAATTACCCAAAACCATTTGGGACATGACACCAACGGTCCTTTCATTACATTGAATTGGCCTAGGAGTCATCTCCCTACATTTCAAACTCTAAAACCCCTTTTTATCATCATTTTAATAGGAAGAACACATTTATCTTAAAAAGTGAATTATGAACAAACAAGACCGACTTTGCTTGGGTGAAATGGGTGTTTAAGTACTTCCCATTTCGTAACCTAACCCCCGAACCCCTCATCTCAAGAATCTTTGGTTTCGTAATCAATAAAAAAGGCTATTTTCATAGGTTTTCTCGCGCTCCTCTAAAACGTGGGTGGCGACTCTAAAACACAATTAGACATCCTAGGTAATTCGCGCGCTCTAGCCAAGCCGTGGTTCCCCGGGGTATCTACAGTTAGGTCCATTCGTCCTTAATGAGTCATCATTGACTAGTATGCTTAGAAGTCAATTCATTATTTTAGGGACGTAGCAATCAATTGAAAATAACAAGCAAGGCAATTTCAAGAGTAAATGTATATTGCAAATAATGTCTCAAGTCTAGAGAAAGAGAATGGAAATGACTCTTTTATTTAGATAACTTTGTACATACATGTCCAAGCATGGACCTTTGTAAAAATAAAAAGACACAGTCCGGGACGGACTTTGGTGAAAGTCTAGATCCTACGAGGCTGGAAGACTCTTTTTTTTTTTTTTTTTTTTTTTTTTTTTTTTTTTTGAGGGATGGGTTCCCATGAAGCACGATGATCCATTTTCTTCCTCAATTGTTGGAGGGGTTGTTGGCGGCATATTCCTTGTCTACCACGGGGAACTCGGGTTCCATGTCGTCGGGAAAGATGCCGTGAGGTCTCCATTTGGCTTGGCGTTGTAATTTCCGGATTCTCCTACTCACGAGTTGGGAGTTTGCATTGGCCATCTCCGTTTGGTGATTTCCTTTCAAGGTGCGTAGCCATCGTGCATGGCACTTGACGAAGGTACGGATCTCCATTTGATGTAGCCGCTTTTGGGCTTCCGAAGCACAAGCCTCTCCTTTTGATCTCCTCGCTCATGTGGACGGTTGTCTCGGACGCCAATTCAGATGTGGGCTCCTTGGTCGATGTCTCCAATGGACAGAACCGCGAAGGACTTTAGCATATTAAACCTCAAGGTGAAATTATAACCATGATTTGAGAAGGGCTTCATTAGGATTTTCCTTTTTAGGAAAAACTTGACCTTTTATTTTAAGAAAACTTGATCTCCATTATTTTTTCATTTGAGTAAAAGACTCACACATTTTTTGTTTTCTTTTTTTTTTAAAATAAGGATTGACCGGGCCGAAGTTGCCTACGTTCCCCTCACTACGAGGGAGGGGGTCCCACGCGATGAGAGGCTCAGGTCACCGTAGTTCTAGTGGGTTTTGAATTCTGAGACAAACATGACCTCAGTCGACTCACTTCAAACGGACCTTTTAGTAGGGATTACATGGGACGAGACATTACTGGTTTGAGACTAAATGGTACTCACACTAGTCCGAGTCACAAGGGCGACCGGGTCAATTGAATTGGTCATCACATGGCGGTGCAAATCAAGGAGGTCAATGCTTGACCAAGGTATATTACCATGTGGCGCCATGACGCTTAGACCCGAAGGGGGAATGGTCACGTGATGACACTAACGGAAACGAGATGCCTCGAGGGGCGCAAAATTGGTCATCACATGATGGCTCCAGGAAGGGGAATAGGGTCATCCTAAGCACTTTTATTTTCTTTCTTATATATATATATATATATATATATATATATATATATATTTTTTTTTTTTTTTTTTTTTAACTTAATTTTAATGGACACTTTGGAGGATAACGGGGTCCATCCAATGACTTGACCGACTTCTTGGAGGATAACGGGGATCCGTCCAAGGACTTGACTGACTTCTTGGAGGATAACGAGGATGCATCCAAGGACTTGACTGACTTCTTGGAAGATAACGGGGATCCATCCAAGGACTTGACTGACTTTTTTGGAGGATAACGGGGATCCGTCCAAGGACTCGACTGACTTCTTATTGGAGACCTAGGGGACTACGCCTAGGGATTTAACGGGAATCTCCATGGGGACCTAGGGATTTAACGGGAATCTCCACGGGGACTTAGGGGACAACGCCTAGGGTTTCAACGGGAATCATAACGGGGACCTAAGGGACAACGCCTATTTCAACGGGAGTCATAACGGGGACCTAGGGGACGACGCCTAGGGTTTAAACGTGAGTCATAACGGGGACCTAGGGGACAACACCCAGGATTTCAACGGGAGTCATAACGGGGACCTAGGGGATGACGCTTAGGGTTTCAACGGGAATCATAACAGGGACCTAGGGGAAAACGCCTATGGTTTCAACGGGAATCATAACGGGGACCTAGGGGATAAAGCCTAGGGTTTCACCGGGAATCATAACGGGGACCTAGGGGACGACGCCTAGGGTTTCATTAGGAATCATAACGGGGACCTAGGGGATGACGCCTATTTCAATGGGAATCATAACGGGGACCTAGGGGACGACGCCTAGGGTTTCACCGGGAATCATAACGGGGACCTAGGGGACAACGCCTAGGGTTTCACCGGGAATCATAATGGGGACCTAGTGGACGACGCCTAGGGTTTCAACGGGGATCATAACGGGGACCTAGGGGACAACGCTTAGGGTTTCAACGGGAGTCATAACGGGGACCTAGGGGACAACACCTAGGGTTTCAACGGGAGTCATAACGGGGACTAGGGGAAAACGCCTAGGGTTTCAACGGGAATCATAACGGGGACCTAGGGGACAACGCCTAGGGATTTAACGGGAATTTTGGAGGATAGCGGGGATCCATCCAAAGATTGACGGGTGCCTCGGAGATCTTCCAAGGACTTAACAGGTTCCTAGGGGACAACGCCTAGGGATTTAACGGGAATTTTGGAGGATAGCGGGGATCCATCCAAAGATTGACGGGTGCCTCAGAGATCTTCTAAGGACTTAACGGGTTCCTAGGGGACAACACATAGGGATTTAACGGAAATTTTGGAGGATAACGGGTATCCTTTCGAAGATTAACGGGTGCCTCGGAGATCTTCCAAGGACTTAACGGGTTCCTAGGGGACAACGCCTAGGGATTTAACGGGAATTTTGGAGGATAACGGGGATCCATCCGAAGATTAACGGGTGCCTTGGAGATCTTCCAAGGACTTAACGAGTTCCTAGGGGACAATTCCTAGGGATTTAACGGGAGTCTTGGAGGATAACGGGGATCCATCTGAAGATTAACGGGTGCCTCGGAGATCTTCCAAGGACTTAACGGGTTCCTAGGGGACAATGCCTAGGGATTTAACGGGAGTCTTAGAGGAAAACGGGGATCCATCCGAAGATTAATGGGTGCCTCGGAGATCTTCAAAGGACTTAACGGGTTCCTAAGGGACAACGCCTAGGGATTTAACGGGAATTTTGGAGGATAACGGGGATCCATCCAAAGATTAACGGGTGCCTCGGAGATCTTCCAAGGACTTAACGGGTTCCTAGGGGATAACGCCTAGGGATTTAACGGGAATTTTAGAGGATAACGGGGATCCATCCAAAGATTGACGGGACGACGCTTGTTAACGCAAGAAAGCAATGTGTCAAAAACAAGAAGCAAAACAGAGAAAATTCATGCAAGGCGCAATTAATTATCCGTTCAAGTTTACTTAAAACGCGTTTTTATTCCTAAATGGTTGGAAAAGATTTCTTTTCTTTTTCGCAACTACTCTAAACCCTGGGTCAGTGGAGGCCATCACTACATCTATAGACCCCTCGTTTTTCACCTGTATTGCACGCTCCCAAGGACGGACTATCCTGGGCGAGGGTCCTATAGGGAACGCAGCTTCCACTGACCAAAAGAATCAAACTTAGGGTTTAGTGCATCACAAAGTTCCAATGCGTAGGCCATTCTTATCATAGTTAAGCCCCGGGTAAGGTTAAAATTGATTTAACGCTTCAATGAAATTCCGGCATGACCTCATTTTAATTAGGGATCTCGGACCTTAGCCTCGGTCTTAAAGATGATTAGGATAGGTTAAGCATTAGAGCTTAATGATGCGGTGTTAACATATCCTTAATATATGACTTCGGTTAATTATGGTTGGAATTAACGCATAAGTCATGGACCAGGTCAAAGATGACCTTGGTCACACTTGCTTTCACAAGGAGTCATGACTCAGGCGTTAACTTGGCCATAATTAACTTTGGACACGTATTAGGGTCGTGATGACGTGAGCTAGACCAAAAACCAACCATGGTCACGGTATTTGTGTGTGTTTACGTGTGGGTTTTCTGCGGTTGTTGGTTTCAAGGTGCCTTTTCGTCCTTCGATTTACCTTTTTAATTGAGAGTTGCCACCATGTTGTTGTCGGAACACGGACCGAGGTATCTAGATTCGGGGGTTAAGTTATGAATTAGGAAGGTCAAGGAGCACCCAATTCACCGAATCTAGGATTGGTCTTGCTAAGAAATCATCATCATCGTTTCGAAATTATGCATTCATGTACCAAAAGAAAAACAAACAAGTAAATAATTGCTTATTTATTTAGGATGTCGGATCATGTGCTTCGAGACCATCTCCATGGATTGGAGAGGCTCTAGGCTGATCCTTTAATGGAATCACACTACTTCAAAGACAAAGAAGGATATGAGAAGATAGAAAGCAAAGATTTTACCTAAGCGTTTTCTTCAAGAATATGGATGGCCTTGACTAAAGGCCTTGATCTTCCAAATTTCATGGGTATCAGGGAGGGGCTGATTATGAGAACCTTTTGATCAGATTTAGAGTGGTTGTGGGGTAAATAATGAGTCTAGAGTTGATCATTAGTCATTCTAGGCAAGAACAACTATATTTATAGGGGTTTTGGACCTAGGGTTTTGAACAAGAAGGTAAGTTGTGGTGGGAATCCAAGACTTGATTCTCACAGAGGTATTTTTGGATTCTAGGATCGTCCATTAGGTTTTCCCGGATTGCTTAAGTGTTTGCCAAGAAAAGGGGTTAAGATCAACAAGGAAACTGACCAAAAACCCAACTGTTAAGGGGGATGTCTCGTATGAGACATCAATGTCTCGTACGAGGCATCTCAGTGCTGGAATTCACTTTTTGCCCTCTGCAGTAGTTTTAATGTTCATTTTGGCCCCTGACTAATGGAGTCAGTCAGAAACTTAACGAAACATGTCCAACTTAACGTGTTTTGACCCAAATCAAAGGCGAGACACAGAAAGTAGTGTGATTATAAATGAACGTCCAAAATGGGGTGTCTACAGATCCCCTCTGCGACGATACTTATGGATGAAGTACCATCGTCGATAGAAAAAATGCCATTTTGAACTGGGGTATGGTCGTGCTAAAAAGCTTCTTACGTATTCCTCAGAAGGAAATCAGACCAAACGTAGTTCGACTCTGAAAACACACAAAAACTGAGGTTTAAGGTATTTTGAAAATCATTATTGAAAACAATACTTGCGATAAGTATAGTTTAGAGTTTAGAGAGTACCCATACTGAGGAATCAATGGCCTTGACCCAATTCTGAATATACTCCTTTTTGTTGATGACGAACCGTCTCCAGTTGCAATCCATACTGAGGAATCGATCTCTTTGACCCCAATTCTGAACATGCCCTGTTGTTGATGACGAACCGTCTTCGATTTTGGAGACTCCAGTTGCCCGGACCTTGCTTTTCCTTCCAACGAGGTTGCCTTATTCGCCGGAAAATGTGAATCCTATGTTATTAACATACGTCTTGATAACAATTATCGGACTCTGGGTTTGAAGACACCAATTACTTAGATCCTTGCTTCTCCTTCCAACGAGGATGCCTTATTCGCTGGAAAAGTGAATCCTATGCCATTAACATACGTCTTGATGGCAATTATGGGATTCTAATTGGTGGGATCCTGTGTTATTAACTTACGTCTTGATAATAGTCATGGGATACCCAGATTTGGAGACGCCAATTACTTGGACCTTGCTTCCCTTTTTCAACGAGACTGCGTTTCCGTTGAAAATGTGAATCCTATGCCATTAGCGTACACCTTGATGACAATTGTGGGATTCTAATTGGTGGTATCCTGTGTTATTAACTTACGTCTTGATAACAGTCGTGGGATACCCGGTTGTAAATCATGTGCCATTAACTTACGTCTTGATGACAGTCATGGGATTTAAAGTTTGCTGATGCAGATTTCGTTGCTCACCCATGATCTTGGATGTGCGGTGAGGATAAATTCGTACTAAGAAACAACTTTGCTTGTTCCAATTCTGAAAGTATCCATTTGTTGACGACTCAATGTTCCATCTTAAACCGGGTTCAGATTCGACCTATTGGTCTAAAGCAGGGCTTTTTCTGACCTTTCTGTTAAAAGCAGGGCTTTTCTAGAATTTCCCAAGAAAACATGGTTTTCTGAGACTTTTCTGGGGATACCTCGTACGAGGGAACGATGTCTCGTACGAGATTTCTCTGTTTTTACGCAGAACAGAGGCATATTAGGCGCTGAAAGTGATTTTCAAATCACTCTTCCTATTTCATTCTCGGGAGCTTTTGACCCTAGGCGATTTTCTCACTCAAAAATCTCCTTTTTCACCAAGTTTTAGTGATTCCTAACCCTTTCAAATGGCCGGTGTGCATCGATGCCACAAAGAGCACCTCTTTGGTAGGCATATGAAGGGTGAAGTGTGGGCGATGGATGAGTTGTGCCTGTTCCCGGAGGACCACGTTTCTCACGTCGTTCGGACTAGGCGGGTAAGGATATCTTCCTTTGATTGAGTTTCCATGTCAATTTCGTTGTTGCATGTCTCAAATTTAGTGTTCTAACAATTCGACTCTCGCCAATTTTCACCTAGAATTATCGCTGCTAGGGTTTATCATGCATGGGTGATATTTCGATGGAGTTCCCTCCTTGTTGATGTCAAAAATCATTGTAGTATGGTAGTACATGATTTTGACTGTCGTTCTAGGCAATTCTGCGACTTTTTGGGTAAAATACTTAAGTGAGGATTTTACCGTTTTTCTGACATTTGTCTCTTTTGTCTCTGTTGTTTACAGTCATTTAGGGTGATTGATAACTGTAGAGGTAGCGTGCGAGCGGTTGCCGAGAGGTGGGCAACTCTCAATGGCAATATGAAGGAAGAGATTGAGAATCTCGGGCTGAAACCCTTCTTTGACGATCTAGTCGGTGAGAGGAGGAACGTGCACTTGCTACAGGCCATCCGGGAGCGCTGGTGGGATAGTAATCATACCATGCACATGCGGTGGGGGGAGGTTACCATGACCCCTACTGACTTTCATGCCATTACTGGGCTTGCCATCTTCAGTGATCCACTAGAGGTAGATGCGGACTTTACTCCTAGTAGGGACGATATGATGCATTTTCTGGGCTTCTCTATGCGTACCCTAGGTAAGGGTGTCCCTTTGAAGGCCTTAAGGGACAAGGTCAATGCCTATGTGACTGTTAATGCTGGCCAGATGCCTCTGACCGGTACCCGTATTGCAGCTGTTTGCGGCTTTCTGTGGTGGGCCTTTTCTGAGACGTTATTTGCAAATCATGCATCGACTGCTTTGTATACTCTTTTGAGTGTGTTGAGAGATATGCAGCATGTGACTGATGCTAGCTGGGGTTCTGCTGGCTTGGCCCATTGTTATGTGGCCATGGATGAGAGTTCGCGTGATCGGACGATCGCTGGCTTAGGCGGTTACAGTCATGCTTGGGAGGTACAATACTCATATTCTTCTGTATTCTTCCTTTGTTTCGGCCCCAATTTACTTTCTGTCTTAGTAACTCACTCAGTTTTGACATTTTTCTATGTTTCTCCCACTTTGCAGGCCTGGGGTTATGCCATGTTTGGTTTCTTCACTTTCAATCTTTGATACAACACTGTTATGTTCCCAGATACTCTGAGATGGTGCCGGGGTAACAGGGAAACCCAAGATGAGCAGGCAGAGGGGGCTGATATGCCGGTGGAGCGGATGAGGCTGTATTTTGATAGGTGGGAGGCCGTCCCTGAGTCCGCTGTTGCTTTCTTCCCTTGGTGGAGTCTGGCCATTGATCACGCCTATGGGTTTGCTGGTATGAGGTTGCTGATGATCGGCCTTGGTGGGGGATGCTTCTATTTAGGAGAGAGAGTCTCTCGCTGGTAGGGTGGTGGCAGACTCGATGTCATTGTCCCCTTGGACCCGCCGGCCCATATACTTAACTCTTATGCCATCGCGGAGGAAGAGAGAGGGGACCTCATTATTAGTCAGGATGCTTTTGACCATATGTCCTTTGAGGCTGATTATCAGGACTTCCTCGCTCGTCTCATGCCTCGGTTGATCATAGAGGGTGATCAGGCTCAGGCCCAGGGAGTTGTCCATGTCCCTTTCCGTCCGCAGCTTGGACCAGCTTCCTTTACCTACAGTGTGGCTGAGGGAGTAGAGAGTACCGAAGATCTTCCCGCGTAGTATGATGTGCCTGAGGGACTCGTACCTCCTGCTGACGCGACCATGGTATGATTGATGACCCTTCTTCCGTCATTTTCTTGTCATTCTAGCATTTTATCTCCTTGTTTATTACTTATCTGAGGATTTTGATATCTCTATTTGTTTCTTCTCAACAGGTGCCCGTTGCTGAGTATAGAGAGGACGCGGGACGGCTTGCCCAATTCATGGCCTATGCCAAGAGGATGAAGAGAGAGACAGCGGGGCTGCTTGGACGGTTGGCTCAGCAGACGGCGGAGCTAGCTTCTTGGGGGAAGAGGCCTCGGACCGACGGATGATAGTGTGGCAGTGGCGACACATCCTAGATAGGATCCCCCATTCTCTCCTTTTGTTGATGATGTATTTATTGCCCCGGCGTAGGCGAAGACAACCTTTTCTTTCTTTGGTTTGTACCTATGCAACAGTTATTCCCTAACTCTAACACACAATACATTAGTTAATTTTAGTTTTATTTCTGACTGTGTAAATGTATTGACTCATATCTGGTTGGTCAATCGAGGGGTAATTTTATGAGATGGATTCGCGTTGGGTCATTTGTATGTGATGTATGAGCTGTTTCGGATGAGTTTCTGAGGTGATTGAGACTTGTTTTGACTTGCGGGCAACCTGTGATTTGAGCAGAGTTGTTGCTGTTCTGAACCAAGAGATGCCTCGTACGAGTCATCCTCTGAATCTGCGGCTGTTTCTCCTTTTTCCTCGAGGATTTGGTGTCCAAACTTGTATATAAACACCTCTAGTCCGTCCTATAATACCATGCAGCCTTAAATCAGTTCTGGGAACCTCTCTCTTAGAGTAAAATTCTCAACCTTTTGCTCCCAATGGCCCTAAGTAAGTCCGTCCCTTCATCAATGATTATTGATGAGTTTTCCTTGGACTTAGAATTAGTAGAACGCTACAAGGGTGATTTAGCAACGTTCTTTCGCTCATTCAATAAACCTCGCTAAGAGAGATTCGTCGAGATGTTCGGGTTTAAGATTCTTTTCACCTTGAAGAATCTAAAACCGGAATGTGACCTTTTAAAGGGAGTTGCACGCTTCTGGGATCCATCGACTCACCTCTTTAAATTTTCACTTAATGAGATGGTCCCTACTGTAGAGGAGATGGCGGCTATCTTGGATATGCCGTTGACCGGGGTGATTGTGGTTCCTAATTATGACAAGGTACCGGCGGAGTCTCTTAGAAACTTATTGAGTATTGGCCTTCCCGAGGCGCAGAGTTATATTCATAACCGCTATGTCGATCTCCACTCTTTGCCTAGGAGATTTAAGGGTCGGGTGACTCGTGGTCATGGTGTGGATTTCCAGTGTTGCCTCTTGGTATTGTGCTTACTTCGAAGCGTGCTTTTCATGAGCAAGTGTGGCATAGGCCTCATGTGTTTGCAAGACTGACTCCCACGGTGTTCAGTAGACTTGATGTTCCTCCCGGTTTCGAGATACCTTTGTTCAAGAGGAAGAGGGATAGCAAGGAGGATCGTGGTCAAGCCCCTACTAAGTTAAGGAAGAAGTAGATCCCTAGGAGTATCGAGAGATTGCCATAGATATATCAATGTTTAGATTTTTAGTATTTTATTTATTTTCTTTTGCAAGTTGGTATTCATGTTAGAAATTTTCTTATTGCTCTCTTGAAATGCATTCAATTAATAAGAAGACAAGATTTTGATTTTATTTATTGAATAGACTGGACCCAAAAGGCTACCTACGTTCTCCTTTTACATCAATTAAATAAGGAGCTCAGGTCATCGTAGTTCTTGTTTAAGAAAGAGAAAATATGTCTGCTGATTGACATGTCCTGTACGAGACATAGGTGTCTCGTACAAGACTGTCCCCTATTATTATTATTATTATTTTTTTTATTTTTTTTTATGCACACCCTGGTTTTTGCCTAGACCGCCCTTTCAGGTTTTCAATCTAGCGGGCTCCTTTTCTCGTGCTCTCTGCTCTATTTTTTTCCTAGGCCGCCCTTGCGGGTTTTCAACCTAGCGAGCTTTTTTTTTTTTTTTTTTTTGAAAAAGGAGACGGAGCTATGAGTAGTACTTCTTCAGCTTGTCCATGTTGACGGGCTTCGGCAGTTGATCTCCATCTAGGTCTGCGATTTGTACTGCTCCTCCGGAGAATACCTTCTTGACTATGTAGGGGCCTATCCATATTGGTCCCCACTTTCCCATAGGATTGAATGGTCCAGGACGATGTTCACGTAGGACAAGGTCCCCTTCTTTGATGTTTCTAGTTTTGACTTTCTTATTGAATGCTCGGGCCATTCTCCGTTGATATGCTTGGATATGCTCGGCGACTCGAAGTCGTCGTTCATCTAGCAGGGCTAGTTGTTCATAACGGCTGTCTAACCATGCGACTTCATTCACTTTCTTTTCTAGGAGAACCCTTAGTGATGGTACTTCTAATTCGATATGTAACACTGCCTCCATCCCATAGGCTAGGGCGTATGGGGTTTCACCGGTGGCAGTACGGATTGAATTACGGTAGCCTCAGAGTGCAAAAGGTAGCTTGTCGGACTAGTCTCTTCCAGTCTTAGCCATTTTCCTAATGATGGTCTCAATGGTCTTGTTAGCAGCTTCGACTGGTCCATTGGTTTGTGGTCGGTACGGTGATGACTGATGTCTCTCTATTTTGTACTCTGCGAGTAGTTGGTCACATTCTTTCTCAAAGTGCGTGCCGTCATCAGATATCATCTCATGAGGTACCCCATATCGGCATTTGATGTTGGTCTTAATGAACTCAGCCACCTTTCTGGCATTCAAGACTCTATAGGATTGAGCCTCGATCCACTTAGTGAAGTAATCAGTGGTGACTAATACGAATGAGTGCCCATTATGACATGTCGGTGAAAATTTACCAATAACATCTATTCCGCATATAGAAAATGGCCAAGGGGATGTCATAAGGTATAACACAGATGGTGGTGCGTGTTGCAGGTTGGCATGTACCTGGCACTTGTGGCATTTTTTAACCATGTTGGTGCAGTCGGCTTCCATTATAGCCCAATAGTACCCTAGTCGGATGACTTTCTTTTCTAGCATATTGCCATTCATGTGGGTCCCAAGACTCCTTGATGGACTTGGTCCATGATTTCTATGGCTTCGTGTTCGTCGGCACAAAGTAGACACTGCTCGTGGTGTTTCTTGTAGAGGAGATCACCTATAATAACGAATTGGGTGGCAAACTGTTTGAGGGCTATCTTCGTTTTAGGTGATGTGTCTGATGGAAATGTTCCGTCTAGGAGGAAACGCCATACATCATAATACCACCGTTTATCGTCCAAGGTATTTACGGAGACAGAGCCACACTCTTCTTTGTAGTCGTGCATGTCTATGATTGAGTAATAAACGGGAGTCGTTCGCCTCGTGACTTTGAAGGTCTTAACCTCAGTCCATTCGGGGATCTCCACAAGTGATGCTAGCATGGCTAGCGAGTCTGCTAAGTGGTTCTTATCTCTAGGAAGATAGTAGAAAGTGACCTCTCTAAACTGTTTGACCAAGTCTTGGAGATGGTCGTTATATTTCTGGAGTGTAGGGTCTTGTACCTTCCACTTCTTGAGTGACTGATAGATTATAAGTTGTGAGTCTCCGTACACCTCTAATTCGGTCATAATTCTTTCTAAGGCTGCTTCAAGCCCCGCTATGCAAGCTTCGTATTCGGCAGTATTGTTAGTGGCCTCAAAGTCAAGGCGGATTGCAAGTGGAGTGCAGAAATCTGAGGGATCTACTAGTAACATGCCAATGCCATATCCTCGTTTATTGGCTGCGCCATCGAAAAATAATTGCCACTTATTTTCTGCTATTGCCAAGATGTCCTCATTAGGGAATCGAGGGTCTTACCCCTTCGCTTCATCACATGGAAATTCGGCTAAATGATCCACGAAGACTCTTCCTCTCACGGATTTCTGTGTGATGTAAGTGATATCATATCCCGTGAGCATGAAGTACCACTTGGCTATTCTAGAGGAAACATGCGACTTCTCGAAGATGTACTTTATTGGGTCCATCATGGCGATCAGTTGCACAGGAAATGCCTCCATGTATGGCTTTAGTCTCTCAGCTACCCATACCAGTGCAGCACACGACTTTTCTAATGCAGAGTAATTCAGTTCATCCCCTTGAAAGCGACGGCTAACAAAGTACATGGCGTTTTCTTTCTTCGAATCGGGTTGCTCTTATGCTAGCATAGCCCCTAATGCAGTATTATTGACTGTGAGGTACAAGGTCAATGGTTTTTCCTTATGCGGTGGAGCCAACACTGGCGGATTCACTAAGTATTCCTTGACCTTTTCAAAGGCTTCTTGACACTCTTCTGTCCATTCTAAGGATACATTCTTCTTGAAGAGCTTAAAAATGGGCTCGCACATCGTCGTGAGCTGATTAATGAAACGACTAATGTACTGGAGGTTACCCATGAATCCCTTGACTTCACTTTGTGTCTTAGGTAGAGGCATGTCAATGATGGATTTGATCTTAGCGGGGTCTGATTCTATACCACGCTCAGTGACCATGTACCCAAGGACCTTTCCTTTTACTACCCCAAATGTGCACTTGGCTGGATTAAGTCTCATCTTGTGGTGTCTCAACCTCTCAAAGAACTTTCTAAGGTCGATAAAATGTTGCCTTTGGAGTGTATGATCATATCATCGACGTACACCTCCATTTCTTTATGTATCATGTTATGGAACAATGCAGTTACAGCTCTTTGATAAGTGGCTCTGGCATTCTTGAGTCCGAATGGCATGACCGTATAACAGAACGTCCCCCAAGGTATGGTGAACGCTGTTTTGTGTTGGTCTTACTTGGCCATGAGGATCTGGTTGTAACCGACGAATCCATCGACGAATGAACGGACTTCGTACATCGCGGTATTGTCAACGAGCATGTCTATGTTGGGAAGAGGAAAATCGTCTTTCGGAGATGCTCTGTTGAGATCACGGAAATCAACACAGACGTGGACCTTTCCATTTGCCTTGGAAACCTGTACAGTATTAGCCAACCAGGTTGGGTACTCAATTACTTTGATGAACCCAACACTCAGGAGTTTCTCTATCTCTTGTTTGACTTGTACCGACCATTCTGGCTTAATTCTGCGGAGTTTCTGCTTGACAGGCTTTGAATCAGGAAGCAGTGGTATCTTGTGCTCAACAATCGAATTGGCTAGCCCCGGCATATCTTTGTAAGACCATGTGAACACATCCACGAATTCTCGGAGAAGCGCTATGAGGGCTTGTCGGTCTACCCCCTTGAAGAAACTGCCAATCTTGGTCTCTTTCGGATCATCCTCCATCCCCAGATTAACTGTTTGCATTTATTCGGCATCAATAGGACCATTTCCGCCACGACGACCTACTTGCTTATTAATTTCTTTTAAGATTTGTTTGTTTTCTTGATCTATCTCGTCATATGACTCATTATTATCTAATTCGTTAGAGTTATTAGTTAATTCATCATTTAGGACGCTAGCAATCTCGGGATACTCAGAAAGATCTATTTTTTCATTAAGAAAGTAGGGGAATACACGTTCCGTGATGTCATCCAAGTCCTCTTGGGTGAGCTCATCGGTAGCGGTATCTGACTCTAAGGTAAGAGTTACAAATTTTCTTTCTCTATGGGGATGGGGAGTACATCCTAATTCTTTGGTCAGGAAGTCTTCACTTGCTATGGGTCCCCCAGTTGTATACCAATTCTGGATAGGCTCGTCGCTCTTCTTGATGAGCTTGGTGTAGTCTTTGTTCGGAGCGTCCCCCTTGTCTATTGCATTAATCTGAGCGTCCTTTAGCTGGCAAAGGTTGAGAAATTGGCGCAGTAATTCTTCTCCCAACACAAAGTCCCACTCACTGAATGCTTCGGCCTTGGTACCCCCTAATTCTCGAGGTAGCCACGAGAATTGCATCGGTTCTGTTTGAAGTGAGTATGGATCACAGTCACTGAAGATTTCGAAGCCCGGTTGGCGCTTCCCCCTATGGTCGATCCATGGTTCAGGGAATATGAAGTATGGCAAGTTATCCCCCCTCGCGTACAAAGTACCCGTTTAGAGTCCTTCTATAGGGTGGTGCTAGTGGTACTATGTATGAAGTCCAATCCCTTTCTTCTTTAGGGATGCCTTTGAGTTGTGACACATACCCTAGACCACATTCTGGGGGGGTATAGAACGACAGGTGGTGGTTCTTTTATCCCTTGTAAATGTTTGCCAAGTCCAAGACCGGGGAAGTACCCTTCTTTTAGCATCATGTTAAGTATTGGACGTGTTCCGGAGAATGAAATCGCCTTAGAATAGTCATTTTCATTGTGCACTTCTACCATCTCTACACTACTTTGCTTTTGGAAAAGTACGGAAAAGTGAGAAATTTAAAACAAACTGACTATTACTAAAAAAATTGAACTTGATAGGAGGGCATGCTCTCACCCACAATGATTCTTGGGTGAGTAGGATCCCTTAAAGAGTGAAAAACAACTAGTTTAACAAAAGAAAAGTAAGGAACGTCTAATCTATGAAAATGAAGTAAAAACTAGTCTAGTAAACTACTAACTAATGTAGTGGAAGAAGAGCTTGAGGTTTGGACCCCTCATTCTTCAATACGAGGCCGATCCCATTGCCTATTATCTGTAGAGTGCCTTGGTCGATAAGATCTTGTATCTTATCCCTTAGGTTGTTGCATTTGTCAGTGTGGTGACCGCGGCACTGATGGTAGTAGCAATACAGGTGCAAGGCCCTTCCGGCTCCCTCATACTTGGGTTTGTACCCCCTCATAGGTGCTAGCTTTCCTTCCCTCTCAAGCTCACGGAACACCCTACCAAGTCGGATTTGGCTCAAATCGGTGTAGACCCTTTGTGGCTTGGGTTGGAGGCTTTGCATGAAGCTCTCATAGTGGTCCCTCATGACATTGAGGTGACGATTATGTTCCTCCTCCATTTGGTTCTTTAGGTCTTGATAAAGCAGGCTGATGCAGTTACCTACCTCATCATTGATGACCTTTTCTTGGTTATCCTCCAAATCTTGGGCTCTCTTGACAGCGGCATTGTACCATTTGTTCATTTCATTGTATACGGCATGTAATATCTCAAGCTTACTGCCGTCGATCATCTTCTCGATCTCAGCCCAATCTTTTTCGCTTTGTTCGCTACGCTCTTTGACTTGGTCATGAGCATAATAAGAGGCATAGTCGAGCCCTCTGAAACGAAACTCTTGCATGATATTGATCTCTGGGGCCTCTTCGTTGGGTAGGCTTTCCTTCCAACCTCTGGTGGCTTCCATCTTGAAGCGCAAACTTTGTGAGATTTCTCTGAGGGACATTTCCGTGCGGGCGGTGTAAGTACCCCAATCTGAATTTGACCTACTTTAGAGGAATTATTGGTACCATTTAAGGATAAACCAATGGGCCAGGACCTCACTAGGATAAACCTAATATTCCAGGACTGGACTGGAATTAAACTTAGAAAAATCCAGAAGCTCGCCAAATCGAGTCGTACGGATGGTTTGGGTACTTGAGGGGTTGAGCCGTACGGCTATGTTGGACACCCTCAGTCCCTATATATATATATATATATATATATATATATATATATATATATATTATACAAGTCTTGTCTTCTCAAGCTATATATATTATTGTTATATATATATGTATTATGATTATATATGTACATTGGAACCAAATCATGAGGTGATTCAAGGTTCCCTCAGTCCATTTTAATGGTAAAGTTTCAATCTTTACTCATCAAATGGTCATTTTGTCCCAAAGGGCATGTTCATCAACTTTCTCAAAATTTCCCTAATGATTGTCTTGATCACACCCAAAACCTTTGTTTTTGGTGTCTAATTTGTGATCAATGATATAGGGATGATTAAATCCATGTTTTTGTTAAAGAAAATAACTGAAAATGATTATTTCAGTCCAGTTTCAGCAAGAACACTCTGTTTTACCTGAAACTGGACAGTTTTCTGATAAACTGTCAAAAACCCCTGGAATGCTCTCCCTAGCTGTACGGCTACTTTGGCCAGGGAGTGCATTTTCCAGTTTCTTCCCTTTCTGATTGAAATTTTTGCAAAATAACCCTTTTCTGTTAAATAATTAACCAGTTTTGTTAAAACGTCAGTTTCTCCCATTTTTGAAATACACACACACACATGCACTTTTGTTAACTAACGTTAGGGAGACTCGGTCCTATCCGAGGCGACTTGGGTGATGTAAAACTCTTCCAAAGGCGTAACCTGACCTCCGAACTAATAGAATCTCTAACCTTTCCATTTGTTGGGTTAAATAATTAACAAGTGTGGCGACTCCGTTATGTTTTGTGTGATAACCGTGCTTGGTTTTTCGCCCTTCGAAATGTTTCCCTTCGTTTCCTTCATCACAGGGCGGGATCCTTATAGTGGCGACTCCACTGGGGATTAAAGTGTTCATAAAATTCTTTTTAGAAGCTTTGAGGACACTTTTGTGTGGGTCAAACTCCCGTTCCCCCGTTTTCGTTAACTTTTGTGTTTGTTTTGTGTGTGCTGTGTTTCTGTTTGAACTTTCTGGGAATGAAACTGTTTTGGGATTTCAATAAACTGGGGCTTGATGATCAGAAGTTGAAAAACTGCAAAAAATAATTGCCAGGATACCATAGCCGTACGGCTATGTTGGGCAGGGAACATAATGTTTCAAAATTTAACAATTTTGTGCAGGGCAGAAACATTCTGTGTCCCTTTTGCTTCTGGTTATCCAGGTTCTAAATTTACAGATTTTTTTGTGCACATTACCTTCTTCTTTTTTAGCCAAAACTTGGTTTTTAAAGCTTGGTTATGCACAAGTCTTTTTGGACATAAAATTGGGTTTTTAAGGCCTCCTTGTGCATAACCCCTTTTGTAAAAAAATTTGAATCCTTTGTTGTGCACAACTTGTTTTGCAAATGGTTTTCAAAAGGATTGTTTCTTGTGAAGTTTTGATTTCAAAGAATCTTTGGTTGTACACAATTTGTTGTATGTACAAGTTTTGGCTTTGTCTGTTCATATTATTCTTGCTTGATTGCTTGTGAAAATAGCTTAATCATGCTTGCTTACATTTGTTCATTATACTTGTTCATATGCTATTGTGGACATTTGTTCATGATGTTAAGACGAATCGAAAATTTCTATTTTAACTCAAAAAAGAACATAGAATGGCTTCACACTACGCGCACTTGACCTTGCACATTCCAAATGCCCTTTAAACCCGGGATGGATGCCAGATGCAGCTTGATTGGTGCTCTTGTGCCCTTCTAGCGCGCAAGGGTCCATTCCACCTCCCCTTCCGAGCTGAGTCAACCACACTTGTCCATGACACACAAATACCGAGACTTTGGTTGGTTTTTGGTCTAGCTCACGTTACCACGTCCCTAATACGTGTCTAAAGCTAATCATGGCCAAGTTGATGACCGAGTCATGACTCCTTGTGAAAGCAAGTGTGACCATGGTCAACTTTGACCCGGTCCTTGACTTATGCGTTAATATTGGCTATAACTAACCTAAGTCATGTGTTATGGATAGGGTGACACTGTGTTGTCGAGCCCTAATGAATGGTTCATACAAATCATCCTTAAGCCCATGGATAAGATTCGAGAGCTCTCATCAAAGATGAGGTTATACCGGAAGTCCCTTAAGTCCCTAAGACGAATCTCGATCTTAACCGGGGATTAATCATGATTGGAATGGCCCACGCATTGGGAATCTTGCGATGCACTAGACCCTAGGTTCGTTTATTTTGGTCGGTGGAAGCCGCTTTCCCTATAGGACCCTCGCCCGGGACAGTCCGTCCTGGGGAGCGTGCAATACAGGTGAAAAACGAGGGGCTTATAGACATAGTTATGGCCTCCACTGATCCAGGGTTTAGAGTAGTTGCGAAAAAGAAGAGAAATCTTTTCCAACCATCTAGGAATAAAAATGCGTTTTAAGTAAACTTGAACGGATAATTAATTGCGTCTTGCATAAATTTGCTCCGTTTTTACTTCTCATTGCATTCTTCCGTTAACAAGCGTCTTTTCGTTAAATCTTTGGATTGATCCCCGTTATCCTCCAAGTCTTCCGTTAAATCCTTAGGCATAGTCCCTAAAAACCCGTTAAGTCCTTGGAAAATCTCCGAGGCACCCGTCAATCTTTGGATGGATCCCCATTATCCTCCAAGACCCTCGACATAGTCCCTTAGAAACCCGTTAAGTCCTTGGAAAATCTCCGAGGCACCCGTCAATATTTGAATGGATCCCCGTTAAATCCATAGGCGTTGTCCCCTAGGACCCCGTTGGAACCCTAAGCGTTGTCCCCTAGGTCCCCGTTGAGATCCCCGTTAAATCCCTAGGCGTTGTCCTCTAGGACCCCGTTAAAATTCCCGTTTGGAACCCTAGGTGTTGTCCCCTAGGTCCCCGTTGAGATTCCTGTTGGAACCCTAGGCGTTGTCCCCTAGGTCCCCGTTGAGATCCCTTTTAAATCCCTAGGCGTTGTCCCCTAGGTCCCCGTTGAGATCCCCGTTAAATCCCTAGGCATTGTCCCCTAGGACCCCGTTAAAATTCATGTTTGGAACCCTAGGCGTTGTCCCCTAGGACCCCGTTAAAATTCCCGTTGAAACCCTAGGGTTGTCCCCTAGGTCCCCCCTGTTAAGATTCCCATTGAAACCCTCGGCGTTGTCCCCTAGGTCCGCCCCGTTAATATTCCCATTGAAACCCTAGGCGTTGTCCCCTAGGTCCCCCATAAGATTCCCCGTGAAAACCCCTGAGTCCTTGAATGGATCCATGTTATCCTCCAAGAAGTCAGTCATGTTCGTCCTTTTCTAAACCCGTTCGAACTACGGTGACCTGAGCCTCTCATCGCGTGGGACCCCCCTCCCTCGTGGTAAGGGGAACGTAGGCAACTTCGGCATGGTCAATCCTTAAAAAAAATGTGTGTGAGTCTTTCACTCAAAACAAAAGTGTGCTTTTCCAAAAAAAAAAAATGGAGATCAAGCTTTCTTAAAATAAAAGATCAAGTTTTTCCTAAAAGGCTAATCCGATAATGAAGCATTTTTCCCAAATCATGGTTACACCTTGAGGTTTAATATGCTAAAAGTCCTTCGCGGTTCTGTCCATTGGAAACATCAACCAAGGAGCCCACATCTGTATTGGCATCCGAGACAACCGTCCACATGATCAATGAGATCAAACAATTGGGACACCGTCTATAAGAAGAAGCCCGAGCTTCGGAAGGCCAAAGGCGGTTACATCAAAGTGAAATCCGTACTCTCGCCGAATGCAGTGCGCGAAAGTTACGCACCTTGAAAGGAAATCACCAAAAAGAGATGGCCAAAGCAAACTCCCCACTCATGTGTAGACGAATCCGGCAATTACAACGCCAAACCAAATGGAGACCTCGCGACATCCTTCCCAACAACATGGAACCCGAGTTCCCCGTGGAAGACATGGAATATGCCGCCGACAACCCCTCCAACAATTAAGGAAAAAAATGGATCATCGTGCTTCATAGGAGCCCATCCCTTAAAAAAAAATGGGTCGTCCAGCCTCGTAGGATCCAGACTTTCACCAAAGTCCGTCCCGGACTGTGTCTTTTTATTTTTGCAAAGGTCCGCACTTGGACATGTATGTACAAAGTTATCTAAATAAAAGAGTCATTTTCCTTCTCTTCTCTCTAGACTTGAGACATTATTTGCAATATACATTTACTCTTGAAATTGCCTTGCTTGTTATTATCAACTAATTGCTACGTCCCTAAAATGATGAATTGACTTCTAAGCATACTAGTCAATGACGACTCATTAAGGACGAATGGACCCAACACGAATAAAAACGCTAAATGCAAACAATTAATCTTGATGTAAATAAATGTTGTGATCAATTGGCATGAAGAGACCGTTAATGGCAAGCCATCCCCGATACACATTCCCCGATACACATCCCCGATACACCTTCCCGATACAAATTCTGGATGCACATCAAAGGCATCCCGAGACAATGAAAAGTCAAGGATGTTGTTGCTCAACCACCAAGATTCGACCATGATCGCACGTGCGCAACCAAGCAAAGGACTTCCCGAAGCTTCAAAGTCAAAGCAAGAAGTGACAGGCATTCCACCAAGGGGCTACAGATGAGCCAATATCCAAGTTAGGGCTAATGTTTCCCCTCTCTCTAAAAAAAAATGAAAGGAGAGAAAAGAAATGAATGTATGGAAAGAAGGAAATGAAATGAATTTCCGCAAAGAGGAAGTTTGCCTCAAAAGCTCACCAATGAGGGTTCACCCCAAAAGGTCCATCACAAGGAGTTCACCACAAGGCAAAGCGATCTACATCAGCAGAGCAACAACATCCTTCAAAAGAACACCAACTTCAACAAAAGACGATCCATGGCCGAACTACGGCGACCTGAGCTCCTCAAAATGAAGGGAACGTAGGCAACCTTCGGGTTCGGTCACAACATGAAACAAAACCATCAAACCATGGTCCTCTTAAAATGACCAAATTCTCGGTCCCATCAATGACTGATTCCCCAGATACACCTTCTTCTTCCGATCTTGCCATTGATCGAATCTTAATCTCAATTGATCACAACATTTATACATGTTAAGGCTAATTGCTTGCTATAATCTTGACTTAATGACAGACATGGTCCGTTCAAGCAATCATTTGATGATATTAACTAAGGCAAATTTCAAAATGTCTCGACAAGTCTTCTTTTCTCCATCTTAGGAAAGAGCTAAACACTTATGTTTTGTCAAGCAAGGGCTTCCTCCCATTTCATGATACATTGCTCAAAAGGGACTCTCTCCTAAATAAAATGCCCTTGCATGTTTCCTCCAAGAAAAATACTTTAAAGTCCCCGTTCTATCGAGTCGGCTGGATCACTCCTAAAAAAAAGAGAAAAAGGCACCAAAAAAGTAGCCCGCTAGGTTGAAAACCCGTAAGGGCAGCCTAGGCAAAAAACAGGGTGTGCCATAAAAGACGCAAAAGAGATACCCGCTAGGCTGAAAACCCGAGAGGGCAGCCTAGGCAAAAGAAAGGGTGCGTCATGAAAAGGGATGGGTTCCTAACCTCACGTCAAAGGCCAAAAGACGACAACAGGTCCACGTCAACATCAAAAGTCGAAGGACGACATTGGGGCTACCTCCACATTGATGACGACAAAGACATGGGGCTACCCCGACATCAACGACGAAGACGACATTGGGGCTGCCCCACAACGGTGATGAGAAGATTTCCTACCATCGGTTACTCCTCAATGAATGGACTG
Organism: Campanula takesimana; assembly: GCA_026119855.1. Lineage (NCBI taxonomy): Eukaryota > Viridiplantae > Streptophyta > Magnoliopsida > Asterales > Campanulaceae > Campanula > Campanula takesimana. The sequence goes on along the minus strand of JAOWBW010001512.1, from coordinate 37,172 downwards.
AATCCAAAGGACTTTATGCATAACAAACCTCACGGTTAAGTTAAAATAAAAAATTTGACTAAAATGCTTTGTTAAAAGATTTGCCTTTAAAAATAAGCTTTTCCAAACTTGCCCATTTGGTGCCATTTGTCAAAAACAATGTTTCAAGAAAAAATGCTTTTGATCAAAGAATGATTTTCCCAAAGTTTTGGACTCTTTCGTCCACAATGTGTCTTAATGGTTGCCCCTAGGATCTTCCCCTGTGTCAAGAAAATGTGTCAACCGCCCTGTAGAGTAGTGTTGACCCAACCCAAGCTTTGACCCAGAGTGGTCATTTCAGGTCAAGCCTTTGTCCCGGCAGTCCTCAGTCGGACATAAGACCAGTTTTCCCGATCAAACTCCCCAAAGATGGAGTTGACCTAAGTCAAACCTAGACTTATAATAGTCATTATAGGTTGAGACCTCGTCCCTGGCCATCCGGCGTGACGTAAGACCATTAGGTTTAGTGAGATTATGTCCTTTGGCGGTCCGGTGTGACGTAAGACCATTAGGTTTTGTGAGATTCGTCCTTTGGCAGTTCGGAATGACATAAGTCCATTAGGTTAGACCTGTCCTTTGGCCGTCCAGCGTGACGTAAGACCATTAGGTTCTGTGAGACTTGTCCTTTGGCCGTCCGGCGTGACGTAAGACCATTAGGTTTTGTGAGATATGTCCTTGGCCGTCCGGCGTGACGTAAGACCATTAGGTTCTGTGACGTAAGACCATTAGGTTCTGTGAGATTTTTCCTTTGGCCGTCCAGCGTGACGTAAGACCATTAGGCTCTGTGAGATTTGTCCTTTGGCCGTCCGACGTGATGTAAGTCCATTAGGTTCTGTGAGTTTTGTACCTTGGCCATCCGGTGTGGCGTAAGACCATTGGATTTTGTTAACCCGGCCGTACTTCGTAAGTCCAGGGTAGAAAGTGAAATCGTGAAAGTCCCGGCCGTACCTCGTAACTCCAGGATGAAAGTTAAGATGTTATTGCCTCGGCAGCCCTTAGTAGGGCGTAAGACCAGTATAGTCATGATTGTTGGGTTTCGTAGTAACATGCGCAACGGAATTTAGCATTTAAAATTTTGAAACCCAAAGCCCATAGATCCGTTCATATGATTAAATCAAATACAATAACACGAATATAGGATAAAACTAACCCTTGATGGCTATTAAATTTTCTCTTGGTCTTTGGTGGAGATTTGAAGACTTGATCACGATCACAAAGCTTGAACACGAACTTTGAAGATGATGATTTTCACCCTCTAGCGGTATCCACACTTCGAACGAATATCAAAGGAAATTCTTTGATCTTGGTTGCTAGACCAAATTGTGAAACACGTTTTCACAATGAATTTGAACTATATGGAATTTTCTCTCTTGTGTATTATTTTGTTCTTTGACCAAGGATGTCTTAGAACAAAGTAAAACATCTCTCAAACTCTTTGGAGACTCACAAAAGGCTATATCTGAAGTTCTGGCCGAACTCATCCTTTTATACACAAGCAAGACCTATTCCAAATAGGAATCTTGTGTCAAAAGACATTCCAAATCGAATTAGGAAAGTGCCAGCCGACAGTACTGTGCGGCCGCCCAGAATACACTGTGCGGTCGCACATTTATCTGAAACAAACTGGTACAATTCTGAGCTAAGTGTGCAGCCGCCCAGTCGACACTGTGCGGTCGCCCACTTCCCCAGAATGTCCAGAATTTCCAAAATTCCAATTTAGTCCTTTTAATCTATTGTGTGTGACCCTCTAGGATTATACTAAGTTGGCAATGGGTTCAAACATGAAACCATAAGATATGATTAGGTTCTAGCAAACCGTCATACCTACCCAAATAGTATAACTAGATACAAGTTCGCATTCCTTTAGAATATGTCATAATCCCTTTTGTCCTCGACGTCATTGAACACAAGTCATGGTCAAACAGTCAACTTGTTTTGTTCAATACTTTCTCGATTCCGAATATGTTGATAATCCAAATGCCATTGATCCAATCAATTCATTTGAGTCCGGCCGAACATTTCATCAACACCATTCCTACGAGAGGCCCAAGCTTGACATCTCTCCGAAGAGGGACAAATCCATTTAGCTTATTATTCTTCCCTACGTGAATCCGATTATGCCGCCAATCATACCCTTTATAACTTCCCGGTTAAAGGTAGCGTTTGAATATGTCAAACATAATGTTCATCAAGTGGAAGACTATAATAACTTCATGTCTAAGGATTCAAATGACATAACTAATATGAGATATATGTTCGACATAGACCATGACATAAATCTCATACAGCGGGTCATGTCCAGTACCTTGTTCCAAACAAGTACCCATAAATCTAACATGATCATCGCATGATCATTTAGCCTTTATACTAGTGCTTAACAAGTACTAGGGATGGAGATTATTATAAGTAAACATGAACAATAATAATAATCAAAAACATCTCTTTATTGATATGAAATAAATGATAACAATTACAACGTTTATTAAACGTGCCTAGGGCACCACTACCAACAATCTCCCACTTGCCCTAGGCCCAATCTCCCATGTATCTAATACCCATGGACCTAACATGACCATCATGTTTAGCTTGTGGAAGTCCCTTTGTTAGCGGGTCCGCAACATTGTCATCAGTAGGTACTCTGCATATATTTATGTCTCCCCTATCAACGATCTCTCGAATGATATGAAAACGCCTAAGTATGTGTTTGGATTTCTGATGTGCTCTTGGTTCCTTTGCTTGAGCAATAGCACCATTATTATCGCAATAAAGGTCTATTGGATTAGCAATGCTAGGAACCACTTCAAGTTCAGTTATGAACTTCTTAATCCAAACAGCTTCCTTTGCAGCATCCGATGCAGCAATATACTCAGCTTCTGTTGTAGAATCAGCGGTTGTACTTTGCTTGGAACTCTTCCATCTTACAGCTCCACCATTTAACATAAACACAAAACCCGATTGCGATCGGCTATCATCTTTGTCGGTTTGGAAGCTTGCATCCGTGTAAGCATTTACAACGAGATCATCTTCCATTCCTCCATAGACCAAAAACGAGTCTTTAGTTCTTCTCAAGTACTTAAGAATCGCTTTTACAGCTATCCAGTGATTTTCGCCAGGGTCGGATTGGTATCTACTTGTCATGCTCAAAGCATAAGATACATCCGGCCTAGTACAAATCATGGCATACATGATGGACCCAATTGCCGAAGCATATGGAACATCATTCATTTTCTCACGCTCATCGTTTGTCTTAGGACATTGAGTCTTGCTTAGAGAAACTCCATGTAACACGGGCAAGGTGCCTCTCTTAGAATTTTCCATACGGAATCTTCTAATGACCTTGTCAATGTATGTACTTTGGCTTAAACCAAGTAGCCTCCTTGATCTATCTCTATAGATCTTAATGCCAAGTATATATGCGGCTTCACCCATATCTTTCATTGCGAAGCACTTTCCTAACCAAGTCTTCACAGACTGAAGTGTAGGAATGTCGTTTCCAATGAGTAATATGTCATCCACATATAAAATAAGGAATAGGACTATGCTCCCACTAATCTTCTTGTACACACAAGGCTCATCTTCGTTCTTGATGAAACCAAACTCTTTGACCGATTCATCAAAACGGAGATTCCAACTCCTAGAAGCTTGCTTCAATCCATAGATGGATCTTTGCAATTTGCATACCTTAGAATCTTGTTCAAAACCTTCTGGTTGTGTCATATACACATCCTCTTGGAGTTTTCCATTCAGGAAAGCGGTTTTGACGTCCATTTGCCATATTTCATAGTCATGATATGCGGCAATGGCAAGCAAAATTCTTATAGACTTGATCATTGCTACGGGTGAAAAGGTCTCATCATAGTCAATACCATGAAATTGCCTATAACCTTTCGCTACAAGTCTAGCTTTGTAAGTATGCACCTTCCCATCCATGTCAGTCTTCTTCTTGAAGACCCATTTGCATCCTATGGTTTTTACACCTTTGGGTGCATCAATCAAATTCCAAACTTGATTGTCTTGCATGGATTGCAATTCGGATTCCATGGCTCCAAGCCACTTGTCCGAATCAGGAGAAGACATTGCCTCTTGGTAGGTTGACGGTTCATCATTCTCAATGATTTCTACCTCATTACTATCCGTTACGAGAAATCCATATCTCTCGGGCTCGGATCGTAACCTACTAGATCTGCGAGTTGCTTGTGTATTTTGAACAGGTTTCACAACTCCTTGTGGTTCTTGTTCTTGTTCCACTATTGGTTCAATGTTATTTTCTGGGTCTCGAATTTCTTCAAGATTTATTTTACTCCCACTGATTTCTTTGGAGAGAAACTCTTTCTCTAGAAAGACACCAGTTCGGGCAACAAACACTTTGTTGTCCTCACGGTTGTAAAAGTAATATCCTCTAGTTTCCTTAGGATATCCCACGAAAATACATTTATCAGATTTGTGTGCAAGTTTGTCTGAGACAAGTTTTTTGACAAAAGCTTCACAACCCCAAATCTTCATGAAAGATAGATAAGGCTTCTTTCCGCTCCACATCTCATATGGAGTCTTTTGAACCGATTTAGTTGGAACACGATTTAGTGTGAAAGCAGCGGTTTCTAGGGCGTAACCCCAAAAGGATATTGGAAGATCAACTTGACTCATCATTGATCGAACCATGTCTAACAAAGTCCGATTCCTCCTCTCGGACACACCATTCCATTGTGGTGTTCCAGGTGGAGTCAATTGTGAAACTATTCCACAATTCTTTAGATGATCATCAAATTCTTGACTTAAGTATTCACCACCTCGATCTGATCGAAGTGCCTTTATACTTTTTCCAAGTTGTTTTTCTACTTCATTTTGAAATATTCTAAATATCTCAAATTCTTCACTTTTATGTTTCATTAGGTAAACATACCCAAATCTACTATAATCATCAGTGAAGGTTATGAAGTATTAAAATCCTCCCCTAGCATTGCTACTTAATTGTCCGCATACATCGGAATGTATCAACCCCAATAAGTCGCTTGCCCTTTCACCCAACTTGGTAAAAGGTGTCTTAGTCATTTTTCCAAGAAGACACGACTCACAAGTATCATATGACTTGAGGTCACATGAACCTAAAAGTCCGTCCCCATGGAGTTTTGAGATACGCTTCTCATTAATATGACCAAGACGGCAATGCCATAAATTGGTATGATTTACATCATTAGGTTTCGATTTCTTATTTACATGTTAGACATTGTCATTATTTTCATTCTTGACATCCAAGATATAAAGGCCATTAAATGAATTAGCAATACCATAAAGCACATCATTTAAATAAATAGAAAATTTCTTATTCTCAATAAGAAACTTAAAACCTTCATTATCCAAACAAGAAATTGAAATAATATTTCTGCTTAAATCCGGAACATAATAACAATTGTTCAAAACAAGAATTAATCCGGAAGGTAAAGTGACTTCATAAGTCCCTACGGCTAATGCAGCAACTCTTGCTCCATTCCCCACACGTAGATCTACTTCACCTTCTTTAAGCAGTCTCCTATTCTTTAGTCCCTGCACATTTAGACAAATGTGAGAACCACATCCGGTATCCAATACCCAAGAATCAGTGGTAGAAAGGAGAATATCTATCATATAGATACCTGAAGTTGACGCAGCCTTGCTGCTCTTCTTCTTCTTTTGCTCTTCCAAGAAAGCTTTGCAATTACGTTTCCAATGACCAATTTCTTGACAATGGAAATAGATTGCATCCTTTTGTGAATCGGGTTTTGCCTCAGAAGCCTTGGCAACCTTTGCCTTGCTTATTTTGGATTTGATAACTTTCTTACCCTTTCCTTTGGCATTAGCCTTCTTCCCATCATGAACCAAGAGCACGGGAGAACCTTTCTCCACAATTTTCATCTCTGCAGTTTAGAGCATCCCATGCAACTCAGAGAGATTCTTATCCATTCCATGCATGTTATAATTCATTACAAACTGATTATAACTTTTAGGCAATGAATTAAGAATGAGATCCGTGGCTAGCTCCAATGGGATTGGATAGCCAAGTTTCTCAAGGTGCTCTACATAACCTTTCATTTTAAGAAAGTGAGGACTCACTTGTTGCCATTCATTCATTTTACAAGTAGTGAATGCAATAATGGTCTTGTACCTCTCTTGCCTAGCTTGCTCTTGAAACATATTTCTCAACTCCACGCCTATCTCATAGGCTTCCAAATGTTCCAAACTTTGTTGGAGTTTTGAATACATAGCAGCAAGCATGAGACAACTTACATCTCTAGAATCATTACGATGTTTCTTGTAATTGTCTCTTTCTACCCTAGGGGCAGTAGGCGGTGGTTCAGCGGGGAGAGGCCCATCGAGAATGTACAACTTATCTTCTTGCTTAAGAACGATTCTTATGCTACGGATCCAATCCATAAAGTTTGTACCATTCTCTTCGAGCTTATCCTTCTCAAGGATCGATCGCAACGACATTGATTGAGTGTTATTAGTCATTATCTACAAATATGCAAAAATTTCCAAAATTTAATAAGTACCGGTTTTCATTAAAGAGATAAATAATGTATTTTCAAACAAAATACTCCCACTAAATTATATAACCTTCATATACATCCAATGTATAATATAATTTAATTGGGCTAAGATCCAACTTTAATTTAACTTTTGAGTCCACGGAGGCGGACCGCTCTAAAATAAATTAATTAGGTAGACAATCATGTCAATCATATCCCATATGATTCTTAGATCCTTTTATGAGATTCTTTGAGAAATCCAATTTCAAAAAGCATGTTTAATCTCATCTTTTGCCTAGGCCCAAAACTGTTTTGACGCCTAATTAAGTCCAACCATTTTAAACGCATAGGAACCATTCAATTTAATGCACCTTGCGGAGGCAAGCCCACATTAAATTAATGAACCTCATCTTGCTCATACATGAATAAGATTAATGTACCTCGCGGAGGCGAACCCACATCAAGATTACCCATGCATAAACAAGTGTTTTAATCATGGCATGGCAAAGAAGGACTTAAAACTTTATTTGAAGGTTCATCACATATAGCATATAACACATTTATGAGCACATAATATAAACATGTTACACATCAAGTTTAGCCACTAAATTAATCTCCATTAATTTAAGCATGATATTTATGTGTCATTAGTTTCTCTATAATTATGAGGATGAGACTATTTCAACTTTGGTTATTATCTCCAAATCAAGACAACAAGAAGTGCGGTCGAACTAAGCCATCAGGCAACCACAATCCCGCACTAATTCAAGAAACCAAGAAAGTAGTCCATGTGGCCGAAACTAAGCAATAGATGGTCTCGATGAACGTAGGCCAATTGCATTCACAATTCCACATGGATCTCCAATCATTGAATCAAGAACTTTGTTTCTCAATTTTAGCAATTATGAACTCTTCATAATTCTAACTTCGTTTTATCTTTGAAACTTTGATTGCGATCAAGTTTGGGAAACACAATCTCGATGAACGCAGATTAGCCATCCAAACCTTGAACCAATCTTAGAATCACAAGACTAAAACAAATAGGAAAATCAAACCCCAAAATCCACACACAAACCAACTACCCAAAACCCATTCCAGATCAGCAAGTCTGGACTGGTTCTGTTACTGGTTTTGTTGAATTTTTCGAAAAATTCCAGATTCTGTTTTTCAACCAAAATCAGACCTTCTGATCCCCTTGTGCGGCCACCCAAAAACCCTTGTGCGGTCGCCCAAAACTGTACGGCCGCCCAAGGCGTTTTGTGCAGACGCCCAGTGCCATCAGAATGTGCAGAATTTTCAAAGTTCGAAAATTTTGTCTCAAAATCGTTTTTCCCCGATTATTTAAACATTGATCCAATCAAAAATTAATAATCAACAATTATGAATCCACCATAATTTATTTATTGCGATTGAATCGTGCGATTAAAGTTGCAAAACAATAAACCACATAAAATCACATAACACATAAACATCACATATTCCAATATTAATATCATGCAAGGCACATAAACAATTTATATACACATAACATGATCCAAGTATTGAATTAATCAACATGAACGGGGCTCTGATACCACTGTTGGGTTTCGTAGTAACATGCGCAGCGGAATTTAGCATTTAAAATTTTGACTCAAAGCCCATAGATCCGTTCATATGATTAAATCAAATACAATAACACGAATATAGGATAAAACTAACCCTTGATGGCTATTAAATTTTCTCTTGGTCTTTGGTGGAGATTTGAAGACTTGATCACGATCACAAAGCTTGAACACGAACTTTGAAGATGATGATTTTCACCCTCTAGCGGTATCCACACTTCGAACGAATATCAAAGGAACTTCTTTGATCTTGGTTGCTAAACCAAATTGTGAAACACGTTTTCACAATGAATTTGAACTATATGGAATTTTCTCTCTTGTGTATTATTTTGTTCTTTGACCAAGGATGTCTTAGAACAAAGTAAAACATCTCTCAAACTCTTTGGAGACTCACAAAAGGCTATATCTGAAGTTCTGGCCGAACTCATCCTTTTATACACAAGCAAGACCTATTCCAAATAGGAATCTTGTGTCAAAAGACATTCCAAATCGAATTAGGAAAGTGCCAGCCGACAGTACTGTGCGGCCGCCCAGAATACACTGTGCGGTCGCACATTTATCTGAAACAAACTGGTACAATTCTGAGCTAAGTGTGCGGCCGCCCAGTCGACACTGTGCGGTCGCCCACTTCCCCAGAATGTCCAGAATTTCCAAAATTCCAATTTAGTCCTTTTAATCTATTGTGTGTGACCCTCTAGGATTATACTAAGTTGGCAATGGGTTCAAACATGAAACCATAAGATATGATTAGGTTCTAGCAAACCGTCATACCTACCCAAATAGTATAACTAGATACAAGTTCGCATTCCTTTAGAATATGTCATAATCCCTTTTGTCCTCGACGTCATTGAACACAAGTCATGGTCAAACAGTCAACTTGTTTTGTTCAATACTTTCTCGATTTCGAATATGTTGATAATCCAAATGCCATTGATCCAATCAATTCATTTGAGTCCGGCCGAACATTTCATCAACACCATTCCTACGAGAGGCCCAAGCTTGACATCTCTCGGAAGAGGGACAAATCCATTTAGCTTATTATTCTTCCCTACGTGAATCCGATTATGCCAATCATACCCTTTATAACTTCCCGGTTAAAGGTAGCGTTTGAATATGTCAAACATAATGTTCATCAAGTGGAAGACTATAATAACTTCATGTCTAAGGATTCAAATGACATAACTAATATGAGATATATGTTCGACATAGACCATGACATAAATCTCATACAGCGGGTCATGTCCAGTACCTTGTTCCAAACAAGTACCCATAAATCTAACATGATCATCGCATGATCATTTAGCCTTTATACTAGTGCTTAACAAGTACTAGGGACGGAGATTATTATAAGTAAACATGAACAATAATAATAATCAAAAACATCTCTTTATTGATATGAAATAAATGATAACAATTACAACGTTTATTAAACGTGCCTAGGGCACCTCTACCAACAATGATTAGGTTAAGAAAACCTTTTCCCCCCGAGAGTGGCCAGGTTAGAGAAAACCTATCATTGTGACGGCAGTCTGGAGGGACGTAAGACCAGTTTGTGTAGTCGACCCTCCGCCATGAGATAAGTTGACCAGTCGACCCTCCACCATGAGATAAGTTGACCAGTTTGTGTAGTCGACCCTCCACCATGAGATAAGTTGACTAGTTTGTGTAGTCGAACCTCCGCCATGAGATAAGCTGACCAGTTTGTGTAGCCGACCCTCCACCATGAGATAAGTTGACCAGTTTGTGTAGTTGACCCTCCGCCATGAGATAAGTTGACCAGTTTGTGTAGTCGACCCTCCGCCATGATAAAAGTTTACCAAATTGACCAAGTGTCCCGGTAATCCTTAGTCGGATGTAAGACCAGTTACCGTCGAGTCGACCCTCTCATGATAGAGTCTAGTCAATCGAGCCCAGCCTCTGAGCCATGCCCATTATTTGAGCCTCTGAGCCATGCCTATTCCTTGAGTCGACCCTCTCCTGATAGAGCCTAGTCGATCGAGCCCAGCCTCTGACCCATGCCCATTATTTGAGCCTCTGAGCCATGCATATTCCTTGAGTCGACCCTCCCCGATAGAGCCAAGTCGATCAAGTCTAGCCCCTGAGCCATGTCCATTATTTGAGCCTTTGAGCCATGCCAGCCCCCTTAGTCAACCCTCTCCGAATAGGGCCAAGTTGACCAAGTCCGGCCTTTGAGCCATGCCTGTTTAGGAAGGGATGAATGAATATCCACCTAAGGCCCATAGGTTTGAGTAGCCTTAAAATCTCTCACCCGAACTACGTTAGGCTTGATTCCCTCGAATAGGGATACATAGGAATCCTATACCTCTAGGTCCAGCCATAGAAAAAATCGGCCAAGCCGTCCTCCCATCATATTGGGATGCTTATTTTGTCAACAACCCCGCTTTCTTCAAAAGCGACGTTGCTGAGGGGCTCTGTAAGTACCCCAATCTGAATTTGACCTACATTAGAGGAGTTCTCGGTACCATTTAGGGATAAACCAATGGGCCAGGACCTCACTAGGATAAACCTAATATTCCAGGACTGAACTGGAATTAAACTTAGAAAAATCCAGAAGCTTGCCAAGTCGAGTCGTACGGATGGTTTGGGTACTTGAGGGGCTGAGCTGTACGTCTATGTTGGACACCCTCAGTCCCTATAAATTGAACCCCATGCTGATCATTTCAGGGGGGGGGGGGAGAAAACGTTTTGTGTGTTGATACTCTGCCAGTTTGAGAGCAAAAACTGTGAGTGATACACATTTGAGTGAAAAGTGAGGAAGATAGGCCATAACCATCATAGGTGAAGCCTCCTTCTCCCCATCTTCTTCTTCATCTCAAACTCTTTTTGTTATTGTTCATATTACTTGTTTACTTTGTGTTATTTCTTATTATTCTTGTAAGCCTTATCCATTGAAGCACTTTACATTTATTGCAAGTCTTGTCCATTTCAAGCAATATATATATATATATATATATAAATATATATATATATATATATATATATATTATACAAGTCTTGTCTTCTCAAGCTAAATATATTATTGTTATATATATATGTATTATGATTATATATGTACATTGGAACCAAATCATGAGGTGATTCAAGGTTCCCTTCATGACTTGTGTATGATTGTGGGGTAAAACCTAAAGATGATCATGGTTTGTTAAGTTTTATGTTGATTTTGTTCTTGTTTGGCCATGAGAGTCATGATTGGGTAATAAAGTTTCAATCTTTATCATCCTAACCATGACCTAGCCATAAAATAACCAAGCATGGGACATAAAGATTCAATATTTATGTTACATCTTTGTTTCTAAAGGTTTAATCTTGCATAATAAGTCCATTTTGATGGTAAAGTTTCAATCTTTACTCATCAAATGGTCATTTTGGCCCAAAGGGTATGTTCATCAACTTTCTCAAAATTTCCCCAATGATTGTCTTGATCACACCCAAAACCTTTGTTTTTGGTGTCTAATTTGTGATCAATGACATAGGGATGATTAAATCCATGTTTTTGTTAAAGAAAATAACTGAAAATGATCATTTCAGTCCAGTTTCAGCAAGAACACTCTGTTTTGCCTGAAACTGGATAGTTTTCTGATAAACTGTCAAAACCCCCTGGAATCCTCTCCCTAGCCGTACGGCTACTTTGGCCAGGGAGTGCATTTTCCAGTTTCTTCCCTTTCTGACTGAAATGTTTGCAAAATAACCCTTTTCTGTTAAATAATTAACCAGTTTTGTTAAAACGTCATTTTCTCCCATTTTTGAAATACACACACACACACATGCACTTTTGTTAACTAACGTTAGGGAGACTCGGTCCTATCCGAGGTGACTTGGGTGACGTAAAACTCTTCCTAAGGCGTAACCTGACCTCCGAACTAATAGAATCTCTAACCTTTCCATTTGTTGGGTTAAATAATTAACAAATGTGGCGACTCCGTTATGTTTTGCGTGATAACCGTGTTTGGTTTTTCGCCCTTCGAAACGTTTCCCTTCGTTTCCTTCGTCACGGGGCGGGATCCTTACAGGCGGGCATTATGTTAGGAGGTGGAGCTACTTTGCTGATCGGACGGAGCTAAAGTCCAGAAACTGTGTCAAATCCAGGCTGGGGTCCCAACAAGTCGGTTTTTATGAAACAGGGTTGACCAACACGGCAGGATCACAGAAAAAGGAGGATGTCTCGTACGAGACAATGGATGTCTCGTACGAGGCATCCAGACTAACAGTCAGATTTACAGTTTTTAATCCTATTGGTCAGATGGAATTTAATCCATTTTAAGAGGTTACTACTCTAGTTCGTCTTGGAACAGTGGATTCTGTCATCCTAGAATATGAGACCCTTGTTTTTCACCTGTATTGCACTCTCCCAAACGGACAATTTGGGCAAAGGTCCCATATTCTCATCGAAATCCACCATTCAATTATCCAAACCTAAGTGATTCCGTAGTTGTTTTGCACTTTGTTAAACAACGCATTAATGCAATCAAACCTTGTGAATTTTAAGGGACAACCGAAAGGGACATGTTGAACGGTGCGGTCGAAACTAAGCCAAAATGGCATCCACAATCCCGCACAGAATAGTGAAAGTAGGAAAACACAAACTCGGATTTCCGTAGGGAGGTTCTCCATTCTTTCAAAATCCTTTGTTCAACATTTTACCGAAGGGACATTCGTCATAGTCACAAGGGGGATTATAGATTGTAAAGATGCGTTATCTTGGGAAATGATTAAAACAACCCTAAGAATCGAACCGACTGGTCTCGAGGAGTGTCTTATTAGCTAGTATGTATGTATGAGGTTGATGCAAGGCTTACGGCTAAGGCTCCCCATGAACACAGTCTAGGAGCGTGTCACGGAGTTGGTACACCATCTTTGGAGAGACCGGCGAGGGCCATTCGTTAGAATGGGGGTGCTGACCGATATCCATCCTTCGATTGGGACCCGAGTTTATAGGGTATGTAGTGCAGTTATTCTACATGTGTGCACGTGTGTGAGAGTCAAGATCTAGGTGACAAGGAGAAAATAGAGAGTTTTTTTTTTTGAAAGTAAAATAAAAAACATGCAATGGCCGGGCCAAGTGGCTGCCTACGTTTCCCTCTTGTGGAGGAACTCAGGTCGTCGTAGTTCACACATAAAGCAAACACATGTAAAGCAAGGAATGAAACATTTAGCAAGTACTCCTACAAAACAAAGGTTAGCTTTAAGACATACGGGGAGTTTCTTCGTCGTTAAGGAGGTCCTAAGACTCAGAAACAGAGGGGGGAAGCAGATCTGAGACCCTGTGTACGTGTTTGAACCGAACAAAATTCCTTTTTCAAACCAGAGAATCAGATCAGCCGGGCAGAACTGAGATGTCTTGTACGAGACAATGGATCCTTTGTACGAGGCATCTCAATCGGGGAACAGATTACAGTACAGAATGCAGAATTTTGAAACAACAATGATTTCTTTCGACGCAAGTCTAACCCACTTACTGTGATCTCTCCCCAGCAGAGTCGCCACTGTTTGCACGCGGTGTTAGTACCCGACCTGAAAATGAGTTTATTAGGACTTTCCCAAAAATACAAGGACTTTATAGGAATTAGAAACCTTGCAAAGACTTGTCCCGGATTCCCGAAATACCTCATTTATGACAAAATCTATTAAAATAGGTAACTTATGGTTTCCTTAAAACCATACAGAAACCCTAGCTTGAAAATCACGTCAGCCTACATCCTTGGCCACGCGGCCAACCTTGCTGCGCGTCGACCTTGGCCACGCGGCCACTCTTGTCACCGTCTTCAATCATGGCCAGGCGGCCAACCTTGCTCCGGATGATCCTGACCGTTAGATCTTCCCCTCAGTTTACTATATAAACCAATCTCAGCCTATTGGTTTAGGGGTTCGATTTGGAGAGCTCTAAGTCCGAATTTTAGAGTTCTTAAACACAATTTTCTCCCTAATTAAGCCTTCAAACACTCAAGAAGATCCAAGGTTTATTTCTTGCCAACATAGGTAAGTTTTCTAACTTTTTCTTCATGTTCTTGCATCATTTTTAATGTAGATCTTTTATATTCATGTTCTTACATGTTTATTCATAGTTTCTTCGTATGCTTTGCATGTTCATTCATATGTTCATAATATGTTCTTCATATGTTCATCATGTTCTTAGATTAAAACCTTATTCATGTTATATTTGGGGTTGCGATCTTCATAACCACATGTTATTTCATAGCCGATGATGATCTAGGGTTCATCAACCCGAGGATGATCTAGGAACTACTTCTAAACCCTAATCTTTAGGTAATTCCCCCTCATTATGCATGATCCCGATTCTTCTGCCTATTCTAATTCTCTGCAAACTACGCTGACCTGAGCTTCTCACATTGAGAGGAACGTAGGCAATCTTCGGATCCGGTCTCAATCACTAACACACTACATACACCGCATCATGATAGAAAGACCGATCGATTCGGGCAATAGGAGTGATAACGTTCAATATTCTTCTCTTGTTGTAATTTGACCCCCGAACCCATTAAACATGTTTTTTCTCAAAGTTTTGGCTATAATTAAAACGGCGTGGCGACTCTCATAACTCTGCTCTGCACACTTGCCATGTTTTCACGTGCCCCCTACAGTTAAGCCATGTTTACACATGCGCCCGCGCACTCCGCCATGTTAATACTTCTACCTTGTACGTTGTACCATGTACCCTTGTTATCTTCGCTTTAGTATTAGGGTCAAACAAAACTCTGCTCTGCTCCCTTGTACATTATTCTCTCTCTCTCTCTCTCTCTCTCTCTCTCATGCATTGCATTTGCATCATCCTAACATTAAAAACTTCTCTATTTTCTCCCTAAAAAAGAATTAGTTTTTACCACACACTACCACTAGTCCGTGTCAGCACTGCACAGGTCCCCATTACCCGGAGTATTCGATGTGCAGGAATTTGTGCGCTACTGCCGCCCTCTTTTCGAGTCACTCGTCTACTCCACTCACCGTGTACGTTCCGCGAGCGGTGGGAACCTTTTACCTCACCCGTGTCAACCCACACATAGAGATTAGGACACTACTTGGACCAACCATTTAGGATGTAAATAAATGCAAAACTTTTCGTTAAATAAAATGTGCATTGCATCTAGGCGACCTCTAAGGTCCATCGCTCACCCCTTGGGGCCATCTATCAAAATTCCTCATCTTGGCCTATCTAGGTTACCTACCCATCATTGCGATCCATTTGGTTCTACCCTTCATCTCGACCCGCTTTGGTCAAAATCCCACCATCCTTTGGCCTCTTAGGACAACTTTATCTACCTTTGACCTCTTAGGTCTACCCTTGACCCCCTAGGTCAACCTCATCCGCCTTCGACCTCTTAGGTCAACCTTTGACCCCTTAGGTCAACTTAATCATCTTTGACCTCTTAGGTCAACCTTTGACCCCCTAGGTCAACCTCATCCTCCTAGGTCAACCTTATCACCTTTGACCTCTTAGGTCAACCTTTGACCCCCTCGGTCAACATTATCACCCGTTGACCTCTTAGGTCAACCTTTGACCTCCTAGGTCAACCCAATCACCTTCGACCTCTTAGGTCAAACTTGGACTCGTAGGTCAACCTTATCCGTTTTCGACCTCTTAGGTCAATCTTTGATTCCATAGGTGAACCCAATTACCTTTGGTCCTAACCCGCTTAGGTTAAACCGTCATCTTGACCCACCTAGGTCATTATTTGACCCACCATCGTCCAGACTAACCTAGGTCAACCCGTTTAGGTCCACACACCATCCTTGACCCATTTAGGTCAACTTGTCCGTCTTAGGTTAAAACTACCCCTTCACCATCAACCCGAATAGGTCAACCTTAGACCCTCTTAGGTCAAACCATGTCTATCCCGCTTAGATCATCCCATAGGCAAACCGCTACAACCTGCTATCTTGATTCATTCACCATATAGGTCATTCCAACCCTTCTCATTTAGGTCAACCTATCCTTTACCCATCTAGGTCAACCCACCATTATCGTCGCATCCTAGCTTGAACCATTTCTTGTCTCAAACCTTAGGTCAAACCTTAGTTCAAATTTAGGTCAAACCGTAAGTCAAGCCTTACCCGAATCCTGTAGGTCTTCTTCACCCATGCTTGGCCAAGGACCGAGTCGTCTTCCTCTTCTTGCCCCCTATGGTCACCTCTCACCTCTTTTTAAAAGTCTAACTTGACTCGAACTACGGCGACCTGAGCCTCTTATTGTGTGGGACCTCTCCCTCATGGTAAGGGGAACGTAGGCAACTTCGGCCCGGTCAAACTTTCAAATTCTTGTCAAAAATGCATTTCAAAGTGTGGAGACCGACTCTTTTCCAAAAGTGATTTTATAACAATGCCTTGTCATTAATTATAAATCTAAGCTCGATTCAAAGACATAATTCCCCCACAACTATTGTAGATCCTGCATCATGTCTGTTGAAAGGAACATCGAAGTTGCAAATGAAGGTATTACCTAAGGTCTCGAGACAACTCTCCACACCAATACTGATCTCAATAAGCAAGTGTTCCATTTCGAGACCACCCTCAACCAGCAAGCAACCCTCTTCCGGACCGCTCTCGACGAACAAAAAGCCTACTTTGAGACCGTCCTCCTCAAGCAAGTCGACCGCTTTCAAAAAGAGATGTGCAAGGCTCTAGAGGATACCGAGAAGCGCCTTCACTCTGATATTTATTGCATTTATGATTACCTCGGCCGAGTTCTCCCTCTTGCTCAATTTCAACACCCGTACGCTCCTCAAATGTATGGGCCATCACAGATTTCCCCCGTGGGGATGCCTCCTAAGACTACTCATCAACGACAGGTACCGGTACCTAAACCACCCTCAAAGACAGTTCGGGAGGACGAACGCGAGTACAATGACTTGGGTATGCCGTTAGCCAAACTCTTCAAAAGTCTAGTTCAAGCTGGCAAGTTGTCTTCTTTGTTCAACTATGAACCAAGTAGGGTGAAGCAAGGCTTGGATCCCTCCAAACACTGCCAATACCACCAGTACATTGGGCATGACACCAAAGATTGCCTCCAATTGAGGAGAAAGATTCAAAGCCTCATTAACAGTGGAGCCATCACCCGCCAACGGAATACATGGGCATGGGCAAAAGAGGAAATTGGGGCTACCTCCTTTAAATAAAAAAATAAAAAATAAAAGGGTCATTCAGTCTTCGTAGGTTCTAGAGTGTCCTTAGTCAAAAGTCCACCTTGGACGATTTTTGTTTCTTTAAGTAAAAGTCCACCCCGGACTAGTCAGTTTAAATCTTTTAGTTCCAATAAAAGGGTCTTTATTTCTTTTCTTTTCTGTCTAGACTTGAGACATAAGCTTGCATATATCAATTTCATGAAAATTGTCTTATTCACCATTTTCGCTTGATTGCTATATCTTTATATGATGAATTAATCTTAATCTTACTCATTAATGACGACTCATTAAAAGGTAAATGGACCCACAAACCATTCACATAACTAAGTAAAAGATTAATCTCAAAATAACAAATGCTTCGATCAATTGGGATGAACTAATCACTTTCTCTTCTTTCTACATTCTACCCCCATACACTCTCTCTATACACTCACCCCTTGTACACACTTCATGTACACTCTCTATATACACCTTCTCCCATACACTATCCTCATACGCCTCTCATCCCACCACTAGACCCTTTTTTATAAGGTCGTGACAAAGAAATTGACTGCGGTTGCTCATCATCAAATAGACATCCATGCTGCCACAATTTAAAGGGTTGGTTTGTTCCCTTCATAAGTACTACATGCCGTTACACTGGGGTTGTCCGTATTCCATCGCAAATGTAAGACAAGTGCACGAAGTCATTCATGCCATTAATTGGTGCACGTGATAATCCGATGGAGCTCTACCGGTGAAAATCAAGGGGCTAGGATGCCCGCCGCCAGCAAAAGGCCGCTTGAACTATAAAGAGGCTACCTCGCAATCGAGAGAGGCGAAAGCAAAATAGGGGCTCATATTACCCAATGTTTCATGTACAAATATATAAAAATGGCTCGCTAGGTTGGAACCCAAAAGGGAAACCTAGGCAAAAGTTAGAGCATTGCATCAAAAAGAAGCCCGCTAGGTTGAAAACCCGAAAGGGCGGCCTAGGCAAAAAAAGGGTGTGCACAAAGAGATAAAATAAAATAAAAATAAAGAAAAATAGAAGGGGCTATCACCATAGAAAAGTAAAAGTCCCATTTTATTTTCACTTCAAATGTTCTATTTTGTCTTTCTTTCCCCACAAAGAAGATTAACACAGCAGCAGCAGCCCATGACATCTAGAATGGAGCAAGCCACGGCAATGAGCTACAATGATGCAGCCTGCCTCGACAAGGAACAACTCACCTCAGTTAAACGAACCTCACACCTCTAAACTCAACCCCAACTTCATCATCATCCGGGCCTCCCCCGAACTACGCGGACCTGAGCTTCTCACCTCGAGGAGAACGTAGGCAACCTTAGCCAATTTTCCTTCTCTTCTCTCTTGCCCCATATTCTACTCCTGACTTCTTCACTCACAATTGATCAAAACATTTATTATTTCGAGACTACTTGTCTAAAACATAATCATAAGATGCGTAACTAATCAACGAGGTCCATTCTCGAGCAATCAAATGAGAATCTTGAATAAAACAATTTCCAAATGTCTCGACAAGTCTTCTGTTCTACAATCTAGGAAAGAGCTAAACACTTACTTTCTGTCAAGCAGGGGCTTCCTTCCTTTTATATACACTCAATTGTCCAAAGAGTCAAAATGCGAGTACTATCTCTCTCCCCCTCTCACTATCACCAAAATGCCCCCCGCATGTTTAAACAATTATTTTTCCTTTTTTGAGTCGACTGAATGATTTTCAAAAAAAAAAAGAAAAAAAAAAAAGAGATGCCCGCTAGATTGAAAACCCGAAAGGGCGGTCTAGGCAGAAAAAAATGGTGCGTCTTAAAGGAGGTAGGATACCCCGCTCTACACCCTTATCGAACTGGGGCTTCCCCAACAGAATGGGTCGACTATGTGTTTTCTCGGAGAATACCGAGGTCCCAACAAGAATATACTTAGAAGAAGGGCATCCCTCATCATCAAGCTTGACGTAGAGTTTCTCAAAGGAGGGAGGGTACCGCTCCCCAAACTAGAGCATCCCCAATGGAATGGGTCGACTATATGGTTTCTCAGAGGATACCGGGGCTTCAACAGGGATATGCTTAGCAGAAAGACATCCCTTGTCATCAAACTCAGCACGTGACAGACTCTTTGAATTTGTTAGAATCGTAATTAATTATAAGGCATCTTTATAAAATCATAACACTTTCAAAAGTTTTCTCTTCCCCGACACTTTGTTTACAAACCCGCACGCTCGGTCTCCACAAAATTCTAAAAACATCTTCGGTCCGTCTGGGACCCATCTACATGATTCCCAGAGTTGACTCGGTCCTTTACTTTAGGGCACCTTTAGGACTAAACCCTCAACTCTCTAGGCCCCAAGCCTACCCGGTCAGTCTTGCCTAAGTTACACCATAAACTCCTTAGGTCCCGAACCAACCCGGCGAGTCTTACCTAGGTTACATCATAACCCCTTAGCTTGACCTTCCGCAAGTACGTAGCATGACCCCTTAGGCCCCAAACCGGTTCTACCCAAAACGTCAGACCTTAAACCGGTTAACCAAAGCCAAATCCTTAGAGTAACCCATTAGGTCCCGAACCTACCGGTCCAGAGCCTACCCGATCTCTTAGATCTCACACCTACCAACACATACTCGTTCTTACCCTGTCTAAGCCATAGCTCTCTTATCCTCCTCGTTCCAACCTCTTAGGTCTACTCAGTCTAACCTGTTGAGCGATCCCTTAGATCCCAAGACCATTTGAGTCTACCAAGCGCCTACCTTGTAGGTCTCTAGCATATATCCGATCCACACATTAGGTCTCAGCTCCTAAACCCTTTAGATCACAAAACTGTCCACTCTCTAGGTCTATAACCTTAGACCTCCACCCTTTGGACTCTTTAATTCCCAAGCGTACTTGGTCTGACTAAAAGCGACACATCTACATCTCCCGACTCCCGTCATGTCCAAGCCATGACCCTACCACTCTTAAACCTACCAAGAACCAACCTAGTGTCACCCATTAGCCTCAAAAGACTTCCTAGTCTGACCTTCAACCCCTTAAGGACTCTAACCTACTTAATCCAAGCCGAGTCTCAACCTCGCCACCTACAAGGTCCACCCTTGAACTCTATGGATCTCAAACATCGCTCCCCCGACGAGTCCAAACCTTGAACCTGCTCAAAACGCATAG
Organism: Campanula takesimana; assembly: GCA_026119855.1. Taxonomy (NCBI): domain Eukaryota; kingdom Viridiplantae; phylum Streptophyta; class Magnoliopsida; order Asterales; family Campanulaceae; genus Campanula; species Campanula takesimana. The sequence goes on along the minus strand of JAOWBW010001512.1, from coordinate 16,741 downwards.
GACCTCCTGCGTACCGTGATATGCCATAGAGATATCAAAACCCGTCCAGTCAAAAATCATACGCTTAACACCTTTGGTCCCATACCAAACCCACCTTCGCAATCGCCGAACGAGCTTGGTCATGCGCAATGACCTCTGAGACAAACTTAGGACCTAAGCATACCCAATCAAACTTAGGTACCTATTGTACTCAAGCAAAGTCTTGGACACTCAATCCCTTTACCTAAAACGCTAACATGGTGTGAATACCCCTTTCCGATGAAGCGACGCATGGGAAGTATCTTGTGATTATTTTTATTTACAAAGGGAATATTCTTAACGACATTAAAATTATGAGAGTCGCCACGCCGTTTTAATTAAAGCCAAAACATTGATAAAAGTATTTTTAGTGGGTTCGGGGGTCAAATTACAACAAGAGAAGAATATTGAACGTTATCACTCCTATTGCCCGAATTGATCGGTCTTTCTATCATGATGAGTGTGTTAGTAGTGTGTTAGTGATTTAGACCGGATCCGAAGATTGCCTACGTTCCTCTCAATGTGAGAAGCTCAGGTCAGCGTAGTTCGCAGAGAATTAGAATAGTCAGAAGAATCGGGATCATGCATAATGATGGGGGAAATTACCTAAAGATTAGGGTTTAGAAGTAGTTCCTAGATCATCCTCGGGTTGATGAACCCTCGATCATCATCGGCTATGAAATAACATGTAATTATGAAGATCGCAACCCTAAATATAGCATAAATAAGGTTTTAATCTATGAGCACGAAGAACATGCGAAGAACATATTATGAACATGTGAATAAGCATGCAAAGAATATGAAGAAACTATGAATAAACATGTACGAACATGAATATAAAAGATCTACATTAAAATAATGCAAGAACGTGAAGAAAAGGTTAGAAAACTTACCTATGTTGGCAAGAAATAAACCTTGGATCTTCTTGAGTGTTTGAATGCTAATTAGAGAGCAAAATAGTGTTTAAGAACTCCAAAATTCGTACTTAGAGCTCTCAAAATCGGACCCCTAAACCAATAGCATGGGATTGGTTTATATAGTAAACTGAGGGAAGATCTGATGGTCCAGATCATCCGGCGCAAGGTTGGCCGCCTGGCCATGATTGAAGACGGCGACAATGTTGGCCGCGTGGCCAAGATCAACGCGTAACAATGTTGGCCGCCTGGACAAGTCTGCAGGCTGACTTGATTTTCAAGCTAGGGTTTCACTGTTGCTTTATGGTAACCCTAAGTTGCCTATTTTGATGGATTTTGTCATAAATGAGATATTTTGGGAATCCAGGAAAGTCTTTGCAAGGTTTCTAATTCCTATAAAGTCCTTGTATTTTTGGGAAAGTCTTAATAAACTCATTTTCAGGTCGGGTACTAACAGTAGCCCCTCGGCGACGCTTCTTGCAAGGCAATGTGGGTCGACGATAAGAAGAAGGATCCGTCTGAAACATGAGTTTCAAAACAGATGAAAGGTAAGGGAACGGCTGAACCTTGGCAGGCGACCTACGTATCCGCGGGGGAATCAAGCCAAACGTAGTTCAAATCTGATGGGAAATTGGGAATAACTGTCCTCTGGTGGGGAGCAACGTCTTCTGCTGGGGAAAATGCACCTGCTGGGGATGAGAGATAACCGCGTCGGTCGGGTGGCTGGACCTTTTCAGGTTTCCTACGTATCCTCCGAGGAATCAAGCCGGTCGTAGTTCAGAGATCTACTAGGGATAAAGCGAGATGTCGGACTTCTACTGCGGATAATAAACCTACGGGCACTATCCTGCATGAAGAACGATTTATTCGTAAGTAATGAAGTTATTTGGGAAAAATGAAGACTACGTTGTCTAAATAATCCCACGATGGAATGGTAAACGCAATCAGGATCGCCAGGGCTCCTGCCGATTGCGCTAAAGTAATAGATGTTGGATCTCTCGCGAATAGAAACGCCGAGGCTTCTGCCAACCACGATCGATCAAGGATACGCATGTTATAGAGGCGCCGAAGTCTCTACAATCACGCAAATCCTAATAATAGATGCTGGATCTTTCGCAAACAGAAACGCCGAGGCTTCTGCCAATTACGATTGATCTAGGATGGTATGTCATAGAGGCGCCGAAGTCTCTACGATCATGCAAATCCTAATAATAGATGCTGGATCTCTCGCAAACAGAAACGCCGAGGCTTCCGCCAATTACGATTGATCTAGGATGGTATGTTATAGAGGCGCCAAAGTCTCTACAACCACACGAATCCTAAGCAAATATTCGGTGAAGAATGGAAATTTTAAGGGGCTTTCCGTACCCAAAGGTAACGAATATCATTCAAAGTAGTGTTAAAGGCATTTAAAATGAATTAACGGGAAAAGATCAGGGGCAAAAGTGGAATTTTATCTGAAGGGGCAAGGTTGGCCGCGTGGCCAAACTCACTGAATTGCAAAAGTGGCCGCGTGGCCAAGGCCGCTGAGTGGTCAGATCTCCTTCACGCGGATTGCTGATCTGACGGCTGGGGTTGCACGGGCGAAAGTGGCTGCGTGGCCAAGGTAGCCGGCGGGCTGACTCTTGGTCACATCACCAGAAACCCTCCCTCTTCCTTTTCTTTTCTTCTTTCTTCTTCTTCCTTCCTCCATTGACGAGTTAGAGTGAGAAAATTGAGTTTTTTAAAGAGAGAGAAAGCTCAGATTTTGATAATTTCGAGGCCTTCATTTCACATATCTCTTGAAGCTATGGCAGATTGGATCAATGAGGCGTTATTTAGAGATTTCCCAGGCCAAGGTGGGTATATGATTCCATAACAAGAGCCACAAGGAGAGGGGCACGGTAATGCTCAGGGCGGAGGAAATGTAGGGGCTGACCCAGGAGCGGGCCTTGAAGCGGCGCCCTTGATTCCGCGGGGCGGTTTGAGACCACGAGCCGCGACTCGGAATTATCGCGATAATCTGCTGCGGTCCACGTTCGACCAAGATTACGATTTTTACATCGACTCTGAGCGTCATTGGTCGATGGGGCTTCCGGAGACGCGAGAGGTAAATTTCGAATTTTCATTCCTCTCCTTCTCGCACATTTGTATGTTTTATGCACATAATATGAAATGCTAGAATAATGGAATGCTAGAATTTAAATTGCTGGAATTGTAAATTGCTAGAATGGTAACATACCTGTGTTGTGTTTACCTGCAGAGGATCAAGGCTCGTGGGTCCACAGTGACTGTGGGCAAACTGTGGGCGTCCCTGCCGGAGGGACCGGGCGGTTTGCGTGCTCGGATCGAGGCTATGGGCTTTGGCCCATTCTTTGATAGTGTCCGCATGGTCGGGGCTACCCTGAAGGTGGCAGCGGTGATAGAGGTGTGCCGGGAGTTCTGGTGGGATACCACCCATACCTTCCACTTTAGTTGGGGAGAGATTACCATCACGCCGACGGATTTTGCGGCCATCACGGGGTTGAGGTTTACTGGTACCCCTTTGCCTTTTGATGAGAGCTTGGCGGGGCGGCGGACTATAGACAGGCTCTGCTGGGAGTTGACACCGACCTAGGAGGAGGTGTCAAGGGTTATGGAGTGGAGGCCGGGAAGGTGAATCGCTTGGTGGAGGTGGCTATTGAGGCCTTTAGTAGGGGGGAATATGATTTGGATTGCTTGGTCCGGCTGTTCTTATGGTACAGCTTTTCAGAGATCTTGTTTCCCAGTGGGGCTACTGTCTGTCGGTACTCACTGCTAGGGGCTCTTGTGGACTTGGACTTAGTCGGTGGGATTTCTTGGGGTGGAGCCGGTTTGGCTGAGATTTAACGGGCTTTGGATCATTGCTCGAGGGCGAGCTCGTCGGACTTTGACGGGTTCCAGTTCGCCTTTGAGGTACGCTCTTGACTACCCTTATTTTCACTTGTTGAGATTTCTGTTCTATCTTTTGGTCTGAAATGTCTCTCTCATTATATGCACAGGCTTGGGTGTACGAGGTCTTCGGTGTCGCCCCTTTTCAGTTGGTGATGAGTGTTAACAAGGTTGTTCCCATCATGTCGTACTGGTGCAAGGGCAACAAGGCTCCTTCCCGCAGAAACCGGGACAGGAAGACAGTAGATGCTGCTGATCTGAGGAGGGTGTTCGCGATGTCTGAGCCCATCGGGGTTAGATTTTACCCATGGAGCCCGGCCAACGAGGCTTCGGTGGGTCCCTATGTAGTGGAGTTGACCGCTTCTAGGGTTCTGCTTGTGGGTCTCACCGGGGAGGCCATGTATCTTGGGGAGAGGGTGGTTCGTCAGCACAGGGTTGGTGCGTTACCGTGGGCTCGTTATGACCCTCCTCGGGATATGCTCCGTCCCGCGAGGTTGGCGACTTTCTTGGCTCCCACTCCGGCAGAGCATTACAGGGGGGGTAATGATTATGCCGGCTATGTACGGACGCGGCTGGTCAGTCCACAGGTACGGGCTAGGATGTTGTCTGGAGAGGGGTCGAGCTCGGCCCGTTATGTTGGTCGGAGTCGGCCTTTGGTTGACATGCCCCTTCGCTCGAGTAGCGTGAGAGTGATGAGGGGCGGCCGGGATGTGGAGCTTAGCTTGGAGCCGACTGATGCAGATCTTGTTGAGGAGACATTCATTCCTCCACCCGACGCTGGGGTACAGCTTTGTGCTTTATATCAGTCATGTTCGCACACACTTATTTCTTTCTGCATTGTAATCATTGCCTTGGTTTCACTTTCAGGTGACTCGGGAGGCCTATATCCGTTTAGCTCGGCGGGAGAACGTGTTGATGCGCTTACTGAGGGAGGCGTACCATTCATGTACTTGTCAGAGGGATGACGTTGCGTCACCCCAGCGTCGGGAACGGTCTCCGAATGGTGCGGGCTCTTCTCATATTGGTGGTCGAGCGGTCCGGGGACGGAGTTCGGGTGCCGGTAGCTCTCGGGCTTTAGCGCGGCGTGGAGACACCACGGAGGAAGATTCAGATTAGGCGGGGTCTACCTTTATTTCCTACACTGTTAGCTAGTAGAGAGCAGAGGGATATGTATGTACAGAACAAATGTATAAAATGCATGTATGTATATTATGTTCTAAAATGCAATTTTATTGTGGGAGCCTACTTGTGCAAAACTAGTTATTTTACAAATGTTCCTAATTTTATACGATGCATGAGCCATGGAAGGGGGCAGGTACGTAGTTGCATGGATCCGTCACGGAGTGGGAAGAAAACAAACTGGATTTCTGCATGGAGCAAAGTTGGCCGCATGGCCATGGCGAGGTCCAGAACAATGTTGGCCGCCTGGCCATGGCAAGATCCGGAGCAAAGTTGGCCGCGTGGCCTAGGACGAAGTTGGCCGCCCGGCCAAGGACAATATCGGCCGCGGGGCCAAGGGCATATGTGGCCGCGTGGCCAAATCATGCGCCGCCTCCGGTTTTCCTTTTCCTGGCAAGAATCGGGAGTTGTGCAGTATTTAATGAACCCTTTGCAGCCATAAAACGTACCAGCAACATTTTGAGCAGTTTTTGAGTTCCTTTTAGCCAATTTTCTTGCTCTTTGCCATGGATCAAGAGGCTAGGATCACAAGCCTTGAGAAAAAAGTCTTTATAACCTCTTTGGAGAAGTGGGTTGCCAAACTTCCTGGTTCTAGTCGTAGGAAGCTTGATGAACGGTATGGGATAAAGTGTCTTTGGTCACTTTTGCACATGAACTCCAATACCAACCTCTTGCAAGCATGTGGTAAATTTGGAATGATACCCTCCATGTCTTCAACTTTTCATTCAACGAGATAACACCCACTTATGAAGATATCGCAGCATTATGTGGCTACGAAGGGAAGGGTAAAGTTGCCTTGCCTTTTGACTTCGTTTGCTTGAGGGACAAGTTGGTGACCTTTGGCGTACCCGCGGATGACTTTGATAGGTATGCTAGGGGCGGTTATGTCGACCTTTCTTGGATGCCGCAACACTTCATGCATGCAGACGTGACATCTAACCGCTCCTTGGACCATCTTGCACTGTGCTTGTTCAGCTCTATCCTTTTCCCTTCTGAGGTGGGATTTGCCAGTGAAGGATGTTTGGGTATGGTGAACTTGGCTCGTTTGGGTTATGATATTGTACCGGCCATTCTTGGGGAGATGCTCTGTGGGATTCCTCATCTCGCGGATTATGGTGGGATGCCTTGTGGTAGTGATAGGCTTTTGACCATGTGGTTGCAAGAGCGGCTTCGAGTGAATAAACCGGCGGCTTCTCTGAAGGTGGCCCCATGGATGCACCGCATTAGAGGCATGGTGGAGCGGTTTGAGGGCATGACTCTCAAAGGTTGGGAAAAGTATTTGGCGGAAATGGTGACTGACGACATTCAGTGGGTGGTGCCCCATTGGCACATTCACTCTGTGAGGGAGAAACAAGTGGTACTTCACATGATCAAAGTTCCAACCCTTTCTGGGACTACCTTTTACTATCCCTCTAGAGTGCTTCGTCAGTATGGTTTGGTGCAGACCATCCCGGAGGGTTGGGACGAGGAGAGAGATGATTTTCCTTTTGGGGTACTTCAGTTGGATGATAGTGCCTCAGTCCTTCTTTCTCAGATGTGGGGCGAGGCCGGCTTTAGTCGTAGGACTTTCCTCACACGCTCTAGCAACACCTTCCTGCCACGCGAGTATTTGGATTGGTATATGGGGAGACTTGGGCATGCGGAGCAGACTCTAGAGACCCTAAGGGGCACTATTTTGGGATCCTGTGCTCCAAGTTTCTCATTGAGAATTAAGGAGACTGAGGCTTATGCGAGGAAGATGAGTAAGAGCGTGGCTAACGGAGGCGGAGAAGAAGTGGGGGCGTCAAAGAAAAGGAAAGGTGAAGAGGCTCCTAATGGCAAGGCTAAAGGTGTTAGCGAGTTCGAAAGAAGATTTTGTGAGAATCCTAGCAAGAGGAAAGTTCGCCGTGGGCAAAGCAAGAAGAAAGAGACCGAGGGCACAAATGGCACTAAGGAGTAATCCTGAGCGTCTCTCCATAGTCGTGCAGACACATTAGTTTAATTTAGTTTACTTTTGTTTTAGTTTCAATTTCAGAAAAGGTTATTCATTCAAAAAGTATGTCAAGCTTAGACTCATCAAATAAGTGTTAACATGCAATGACTATGGAAATAAAAGTTTTTGCTTTCAGAAAATACAACTTCTATCTTTATTGCTTAACAAGATTTGGATGTTTATTTGTTTTTTAGACCGCACCTTTTGAAAGGCTGCCTACGTTCCCCTTTTACAAATAGGACTAAGGGGCTCAGGTCACCGTAGTTCACTCCAGTCAGACTAGAATGATTTTAAAGAAAGGGAAGATAGAAGGGGAATGCTCTAACTTTTGCCTAGACCGCCCTTGCGGGTTTTCGATCTAGCGAGCTCTGTACGCACCCTTATTTTTCATAGACCGCCCTTTGCGGGTTTTCAGTCTATCGGGCTTCTTTTTGCGTAGTAATAATTTTTTAATTTTTTTTTTTTTTTTTTTTTTTTTTTAAGAGGGGGAGTCTAGTCATAGTAGCGTCTGAGCTTGCTGAGGTTGACTGGTTCCTTGAACGGGTTGCCATCCAAATCTGCCATTCTGACCGCTCCTCCGGAGAAGATCTTCTGTACCACAAACGGCCCTACCCAAGTGGGGGCCCATTTCTCGAGGGGGTTGAATTTGTTGGGTAAGCGTGCTTTGAGCACCAGGTCTCCTTCCTTTATGTCAACAGGCTTGACCTTTTTATTGAAGGCTTTTGTCGTTCTCCTTTGATAGGCCCGGATGTGTTCCATGGCCTTCAATCTGCGTTCGTCGAGTGTTGCCAATTGATCATAGCGACTACGAAGCCATTCTACCTCATTCACTTGGTTCTCGAGCAAGACCCTCAAAGATGGCACTTCCAACTCAATAGGGAGCACTGCCTCCATGCCGTATGTCAAAGCGTAAGGGGTCTCTCCAGTAGCGGTGCGGACTGACGTTCTGTATCCCCAAAGTGCTAATGGTAACTTCTCGGGCCAATCCCGTCCTTGTGAAGCGATCTTGCGAATTATCTGCTCTATCGTCTTGTTGGCCGCCTCAACCGCGCCGTTAGTCTGTGGGTAGTATGGGGAAGATTTCTTTTCTTTCGATCTTGAATTCTACAAGCAAGCGAGCACACTCGGCTTCGAAATGACTGCCATTATCTGATATAATGAGGTTAGGAACCCCATACCGACACATGATGTTCTCTTTGATAAACTGTGCTACCTTCTTGGAGTTCAGCACCTTATAAGACTGAGCTTCGACCCACTTTGTGAAGTGTCGACCGCGACGAGGACGAATTCATGACCATTACTACCGGCCGGCGAGATCTTCCCAATAATGTCTATACCCACGTGGCGAATGGCCAAGGCGTGGTGGAACTATACAATTCGTGTGGGGGACGTGGTTGAGGTTGGAGCATACTTGGCACTTGTGACACCGTCGAACCCATTGAATACAGTCTGTCTCCATGGTAATCCAATAATAACCCAGCCGAGTGATCTTCTGTCTAAGCATCCTCGCATTCATGTGGGGTCCGCACAACCCGTTGTGTACTTCTTCCATTATTGCTCCAGCTTTCTTGTTGTCGACACATAAGAGCAACAGACCGTCGTAATGCCTCTTGTACAAAGTATCGTCTAACAGCACAAACTGCCCCGCCAATCTTTTGAGTGCTTGCAGACTCTTGGCCTTCACATCTCCGTCAAAGGACATCTCTCCGTGCTTAAGGAACTTGTAGATTTGGGCGTACCATTGATCTCCGTTTACCTCTGCATCGATCTGGATCTCACAGCAATAGGCGGGGTTCTCCCTTCGTCCAACCCTGAATGGTTTCACGGACCTTCCTTCTGGAATTTCAACTAAGGAGGCCAATGTAGCTAGAGCATCCGCGAACCTATTTCTGTCTCGTGGCAGGAAATGGAAGGTAACTTCTTTGAACTGTGCTATCAACTCATCCATGTAACCTTGGTACCGCTGCAGGCAAGGATCAATAGTTTTCCATTTCTTCGCCGTTTGGTTAATAATCAAAGCAGAGTCTCCATACACTTCTAACTCTTTTACGTTGCGCTCTAGGGCGGCCTCCAATCCGGCTATACACGCCTCATACTCGGTGGCGTTGTTGGTTGCTGAAAAGTTTAGTTTGATGGCTATGGGAGTGTGCTCATCTTTGGGATCAATAAGTAGGAGTCCGACTCCATTCCCTCGTTTGTTTGCAGCTCCGTCAAAGAATAATTGCCACCTTTCTGCGACCTCAATTGCGAAAATGTCATCATCCGGGAACTCGGGGTCGGGTCCTCTCGTCTCAGTGCTCGGAGCGTCTGCGAGCTGATCGGCCATTGCCCTCCCCTTGATTGCCTTCCTCGGTACATAAGTAATGTCTAACTCTCCCAAGAATACTGACCATTTAGCGAGTCTCATAGAAAGGGATGGTTTATCGAACAGGTACTTGATAGGATCCATTTTCGAGACTAGTAAGATCGGATGGGATACCATGTAGTGCTTGAGCTTCGTCACCACCCATACTAGGCCTACGCAGGTCTTCTCGAGCGCGGAGTAATTGAGCTCGCTACCTTGTAACTTTCGACTGACAAAGTACACTGCATTCTCAATCCGGGAATCTTTGGCTTCTTGTGCTAACATGGCTCCGACGGCGGTATCTGTCACAGTTAAGTATAGTAGCAACGGCTTCTCCTTATGCGGCGGGCGCAGGATTGGGGTATTCACCAAATATTGTTTGATCCTTTCCAAGGCTATCTGGCAGTCATGATCCCACTCCACACTGGCTGTTTTCCTTATTAACTTGAAAATTGGTTCACAGATGGTGGTCAGCTGATTAATAAACCGACTGATGTATTGCAGGCGTCCCATGAATCCTTTTATCTCCGTCTCGGTACGGGGTGGCTTCATCTCCAGGATGGCTTGAATCTTCCTTGGGTCGGCTTCGATCCCATTCTCGGTGACCATGTAACCCAATAATTTCCCTCTACGAACTCCAAAGGTGCATTTTGCCGGGTTCAAACGCATGGCGTGCTCTCTCAACCTGTTGAAGAATTTTCTGAGATCTATCAAGTGCTGGCCCCCAGACCCTTTTGAATGTATAATCATGTCATCCGAGTACACCTCAGTCTCCTTGTGGATCATATCGTGGAATAAGTCGTAACTGCCCGTTGGTAGGTAGCCCCAGCGTTCCTCAGCCCAAATGGCATGACAGTATAGCAAAAAGTCCCCCATGGGGTGGTGAAAGCTGTTTTTTCTTGGTCCTCCTCGGCCATCTTGATTTGGTTATAGCCGGCAAACCCATCAACAAACGACTTGACCTCATAATGGGCGGTCGCATCCACCAACATGTCGATATTTGGCAAGGGGAAGTCATCCTTTGGCGTAGCTTTGTTGAGATCCCGAAAATCCACACATACTCTGACTTTACCGTTGGATTTCTTGACAGTCACCAGATTTGATACCACGTTGGATACTCGATCACCCTGATAAAACCCACACGGAGTAGCTTCTCAATCTCCTCCTTCACTTGCAAAGACCATTCCGGCTTAATACGGCGCAGCTTCTGCTTGACTGCTTAGCGTCTGGTGCTGTCGGGATTCTGTGCTCTACGATCGAGTTGTCGAGCCCCGGCATGTCCTTATAAGACCATGCGAACACATCCACATATTCTTTGAGTTGCTCAATCAGTGCTTCCCTTTCGGCTCCGCTGAAGAAGCTTCCAATCTGCGTTTCCTTAGGCTCGGCTTTGGTCCCCAAATTCACACATGTTAACACCTCATCGGCAGCTTGGGCTCGAGATTCTTTTTGATTAATAACCTGTTATGAGATTTCTTTAATGTATTCGTCATTTAATGTGTCTGTGTCTGCCTCTTCTAATGAATCGTTATTAACTAAGTGTATATCATTAGTTTGATTATTAGTCAATTTATCAGTTAAAAGAGTGACTATGGAGGGATACTCGGAAAGGTCGAGGGTTTCATTCATGGCAAAAGGGAAAATAGCGTTTGCAACAAGATCATAGTCTTCAGACGTAAGGTCGTCAGACTTAGAGGAAGACTCAAATTCAAAATGTAAAACACTAGACTCTGGGGACGGGGATTTTGGCGAGTGACAGGAGATGCTGCAGGAGTGGCGACAGGAGAAGGAGTAAGCCCCAGTGTTCCCATCATAAATTCCGGAGTAGCTATAGGTCCCCCAATGATGCACCAATTCTTGAGCTTGTCCCCCATGGGTACCACCAATGTCCTTGGGTCCACCTTATCTTCAGAATCGTCCCCGATGACGGCAACCATGTCTTCGTGCAGCCCCAGATTACCCAGATGTTGAAGCAGATTTGGCCGTCCCACGTCTCAGTCAAACTTGGAGTTTCTGCGGCTTCTATTGCTGGCTTGTCAAGGGTTGTGGCTTCAAGTTGATCTGCCAAGTCTTCTGCAACCTTGGTGGAGTACTCATGCCTGATGGTTCTAACTCTGCCCGTGGCTTTGTCATATTCCATGTAGGTCAGCTTCATGTTGGACCGATCGAATTCCACATCTCTGAAAATCTCGAACCTTTCTGCAACTTCCCAGTGGGGTCAATCCATGGCTCTGCGAACTCAAAACACAAAAAACTCCTCGCCTTCCCTAACAAAGTAGCTATTCAGGGACAGGCGGTATGGCCGCATTTCAGGCTTTTTGTAGGGAAGCTTCATCTTTTTAAGCAATTCTATCCTTGTTGCTCCATCTTGTCTTCAAGAGTAAGGGTGTATCCTAGACCGAACAACCCTCGGTGATCAATCTCTCAACCAGACTTGTGGGGCCTTGCAAGTTCTTACCTAGCCCCAGCCCCGGTATGAACCCATATTACGCAGTATCTTGACAACAGGTGCCACTTTGTCCGTTGTTTTGGTGAGGTCGATGGTGCAGATCTGTGCTTGAGCGACTATTTCGAAGCCATTGAAGAGTCGGCTCTCTTCCCATGCTGAATCTGTAAGACAGGAACGCCCTTGGTGTCCGTCCCTTGGGCAGTTACAAGATCACTGTAGATGATGGTCACTTCATTACCAGATTGAAACTTCACACACTGGTGCAGGGAAGATGGGACATCGCCGACTGATGTAACCATGGCCGTCCGAGAGGAGTGAGAAGGTTGGCGGGGATGTCTATGACGTGGAAGTCGGTCGGTAGGATCTTTGTTCCGATGGTAATGGGCAGGGTGACTTCGCCTATCACGGCGCGGCATGTAGAGTCATAAGCTTTGATGGTTTGTTTGGATGGGCGTAAATCAACACCATGAACGCCAACCACATCCATCATCCTTGAAGGCAGGATATTAATAGCAGAACCATTGTCAATGAATACACGGGGAATTTCTTGCCATTTACTTCGACAGTGATGTACAAAGGCTCATTATGATCAACTCCGAACACTGGCTTGTCTAGCTCCGAGAAAGTGATGATGTTTCCATAGTAGATATTACCAATCATGTGGGTGACGTCCTCCGGGGTAATAGTGGATGGTACCATCCATGGTGGCGGCGAGGTTTGCTCGAGCATGAGGCGATGGTCTAGGGAGGAGGTGAGTAGGGACCATAGTGAAATATGGGCTTGGGTTTGTTTGAGTTGAGTGAGGATAGGGTCTTCTTTGTCTAGGTCGGCTTGCTCGGGTTCCTTCCCAAAGACTTTCTTTGCACCCTTGGGGTGGATTGGTACACTTGACCGGATCTTGGAGAGACAAACTTCTGCACGTAGCTCCTCCAAAGACAATGGCGTGTCAGGACAAGGGGGCAAAACTTCGGTCTTTTCGGCCTCCTCGAAGATTTCGGCCCAAGAAAGAGGTTGAGAGGGCTTGGGACTCTCTTCCTCTAGAGATTCGACTTCACTCACTAGTTCTTCTAAAGACAACAAGTAGCAAGAAGATTCTTTATTATTAGTCATTGAAATACAACCCATCTCATCACAGTCCGCCACAACAGGCTCGGCCGGATCAGTGATCTCACTAAGTTCTACCATGAGTACATTGCTAGCTACATAATCTCTAGGTCTTCGATGACTCCCTTGTGGATGAGCTCTTGCACGGCCTTCTTGAGTTCAAAGCATTCTTCGGTAGTGTGACCGGTGCACTTGTGGTAGTGGCAAAACTTCGACAAATCGCAACCAAGACGGGGAAGGTGTCCTTCTAATGGTTCGAGCATTTCTAACGTCACCAATGCCATGAAGACATCCACCATCGTGAGCCCTATCTTGTCAAAGGCATCCATGAGCTCTAGGATACTAATCTCGCATGTTTGCACCATATTCACCCCACCCCCATTGTTGGGAAGAGGGTTATTCACCACATTAGGACCCTTCGGCTTCTCAATCTTCTTGTCATTGATCAACCCTTGTACTACGCGCTTCAATTGAATACAACCATCCGTTGTGTGCCCGATGTGCTTGTAATACTTGCAGAACTTGGAGGCGTCCAAATCACTCTTGGGTAGGCAGGTTGGTAATTCTCTAAAGGCTTGATAAGACCCCTCTTGACTAACACGTCAAAGACTTTCCCCATAGGCATACCAAAATCATCAAAGTGCTCCCTCTCCCTTTGCGGCGGAGCCCCATTCCTTGTTACGGCTTGGACATCTAACGGGACCTCTTTCTGGACCATATTCACTTGGCCGACGGCCTCTTTCCACCCCTAGGAGGCACAGGCGCAGTAGGAGCCTTGTAGCGGAAGGAATTGTTGTTGTTGGTCTTTGGACTTTCCTTTGGCGGCACAATCCCAGTGAACCCTGCTTCGTACCTTACTCCGGCGTCAACCATTTCCCGCAAATCAGGGAAGTAACCATTACCTATAGCTGCTTTCATCTCCGGTAGCAAGCATTTGTAGAAATCTGTTTCTGTTCCTTCGCTTTGGTGGGTATTGGACCTCACACAACCGATGGTTCCACCTCTTGTAAAAATCATAAATAGCCTCGCCGGGCTTTTGCATAGTGTTCTCAAGATCCGTTCGATTCACATGCCAATCCAAGTTAGCCTGATATTTTCACAGAAAATGGCACTGATTTGATCCCACGTTTGCCTCTCGCTTGGTTCTAGCCCCAAGAACCAACGCAGAGCTATACCATCCAAAGTGCTATGAATACGCGAGCCATTTGTTCGTTGGGGCAGTCACGAGCCCTCATGGCCAACACATAACTATCCAAATGAGTCTTAGGACACGAGTCACCATGAAACATTGCCACCTTAGGCATCTTGAAATCCTTGGGGAGAGCCCCCACTTGGCTAGGGTTGATTGTCTTGGTAGTCGGTGCACTTTGCTTATCCACGGTCTCGATCAACTTTCGCATTTGCTCTTGCATGGCCATAACCACTGGGTGATTGGAGATGTCGGGGATAGTTTCTGACAAAATGACGGAGGAGTAGTGGAAGCAGTAGCAGCGGCCATCCCAATACTCAGAGGCAACGAGGGTGCGGGTAGTTTGCTAGCGGAGAGGTAGCCACCAAGCAGTTCAGGGGAAGGTTCATAGACAGCCTTGTTCTTGCTCATGGTAGTGAAACCTTGTTGGGTGTAGAGAGAAGGAGGTGGAACATTGCGGTAGCTTGGAATGGGAAGGCAGTAGCATTGGTGGGGGGGACAATTGGTATTGACCTCTTCATCCTCGACATAAATGAAATTCTCTCCATCGGGCACCAGTTTAGTTCCCTTTGTTGAATGTGACCCTTCAACTGTTGGTTCTGGTCTTCCAGCATCTTGTTGCTTTCCTCGAGATTCTGATCTTTGCTTCGAGACCGGCGAGGAAGTTCTGGAGGCTTGGGGGAATACTATTGAGAGTAGCCTCAGTGTTGAGCTCGGCGGCACTAGCAGGAGGAGCAGAGGCTGAAGCTGAAGCATGAGTTGACATTGCTGATGACGAGACTGAGAAACGTGGACGGAGTAGAAGCTTCACGTTGTAGTCGACCACCCGAACGGATCCAAACTTGCTTTGCTGAAAGGTTGAAGGGTAATGAAGCTTTAGGAGAGGGGGAAGGCTCATGCAAAGTATATTTTAATTTACAAAAACATACATTATTTACATCCTAATGGTTGGAAGGGGTACCCCTTTTTCCAAACTAGTTAGAAGACTACGATCAGTGGAGGCCATCACTACGTCTATAGACCCCTCGTTTTTCACCTGCATTGCACCCCCCAACGGACAATTTGGGCGAGGGTCCTATAGGGCAAGCGGCTTCCACCAACCATCGGATCCTACGACTAACCCTTCCTTAAAGGCATTTAACGTGACGTCTATGTACATCCTACACAAGTCAATGATGAGCGGAGATCTTGACAATAAACACACTCATCTCACCATGGCACGTCCCTTGTAGGGAAATCACTTTTTTGTGCACTTTCTCTCAAAGATCTCGATTCATCATTGACTTGGGGATGACTCGACATAGACAGCACGTTAATTGACTATTAAGAAAAAGCTAGCCAAAACCAACCGGTCAAAACCTAGGTGTGTTACCTATACTAGTGTGGGTTGACACGGGTTAGGTAAAAGGTTCCCACCGCTCGCGGAACGTACACGGTGAGTGGAGTAGACGAGTGACTCGAAAAGAGGGCGACAGTAGCGCACAAATTCCTGCACATCGAATACTCCGGGTAATGGGGACCTGTGCAGTGCTGACACGGACTAGTGGTAGTGTGTGGCAAGAAACTAATTCTTTTTAAGGAGAAAAGAGAGAAGTTTTTGATGTTAGGATGATGCAATGCAATGCATGAGAGAGAGAGAGAGAGAGAGAGAGAGAGAGAATAATGTATAAGGGAGCATAGCAGAGTTTTGTTTGACCCTAAAACTAAAGCGAAGATAACAAGGGTACATGGTACAGGTACAAGGTACAAGTATGACATGTGGCGAAGTGCGCGGGTGCATGTGTAAAACATGGCAGGTGTGTGCATGTGTAAACATGACAGGTGTGTGCATGTGTATTTAAACATGGCAAGTGTGAGCATGTGTAAACATGGCAAGTGTGTGTGCATGTGTAAAATGGCAAGTGTGTGTGCATGTGTAAACATGGCAAGGTGCGTGCATGTGCAAACATGGCAAGTGTATGTAGGGTGCATGTGAAACATGGCAGGTGCGTGCATGTGTAAAATGGCAGGTGTGTGCATGTGTAAACATGGCAGGTGTGTGCATGTGTAAACATGGCAGGTGTGTGCATGTGTGAACATGGCAGAAGTGTAAGGTGCATGTGAGAACATGGCAAATAGTATGGTGTGCATGTGAGAACATGGCAAAGTGTAAGGTGCATGTGAGAACATGGCAGACATCATGATGTGAACGAAAGTTAGACCCACTAAGTTTGAAAAAGTTTCAAAGTAGTCCCCAGCAGAGTCGCCACTGTGAATACCCCTTTCCGATGAAAGCGACGCATGGGAAGTATCTTGTGATATTTTTATTTACAAAGGGAATATTCTTAACGACATTAAAATTATGAGAGTCGCCACGCCGTTTTAATTAAAGCCAAAACATTGAAAAAAGCATTTTTAGTGGGTTCGGGGGTCAAATTACAACAAGAGAAGAATATTGAACGTTATCACTCCTATTGCCCGAATTGATCGGTCTTTCTATCATGATGAGTGTGTAGTAGTGTGTTAGTGATTTAGACCGGATCCAAAGATGCCTACGTTCCTCTCAATGTGAGAAGCTCAGGTCAGCGTAGTTCGCAGGAATTAGAATAGTCAGAAGAATCGGGATCATGCATAATGATGGGGGAAATTACCTAAAGATTAGGGTTTAGAAGTAGTTCCTAGATCATCCTCGGGTTGATGAACC